>VWZE01009689.1:6388-32970 GCA_013396675.1 Eubucco bourcierii
CCCCTCTGCCAGTTTAAACCTCTTACCCCTTGTCCTGTCATTACAAGACCTTGTAAATAGTCCCTCCCCAGCCTTCCTGTAGGCCCCCTTCAGGTATTGGAAGGCTACTCTAAGGTCTCCTGGAAGCCTTCTCTTCTCCAGGCTGCAGAGCCCCAACTCTCTCGATCTGCCCTCATAGGAGAGCTGCTCCAGCCCTCTGATCATCTTGGTGGCCCTCTTCTGGACCCGCTCCAACACTTCCATGTCCTTCCTGTGCTGAGGGCTCCAGAACTGCACACAGTACTCCAGGTGTATAGACACTGTGGTTTTGCTTGAGCTGGTATGCAATGCATGTTTTTTTCTGGCAATGCTTCCTTTCTAAAAGCAGTTATATTCAAGTGTCCATATTATAGAAGCATACAAGAAACAACTTTACATTATTTTGCTTGCAGTCCATGGAAAGGGATAGTCTGTATTAATCAGCATTGTGAAAAAATATGTAGCCTCTTAATAATATGGCCTGGTTAAGAAGAGCAAGTGTAAACACTGTGCATGTGTGAGAAGAACTCTCCAAATTGCTTGTTCTGAGAAGTTTTTTTTTCCTTCCTGAGAAGGAATTCAGTGTAGGATATATGTGATATGTAATTGTGTAGGAGACATTCCAATTAGGGCAAAAGTGATGTGGGCAGGCAGGCAGGGTGCTAACAACTCTGTGCAGGTTAGAGGAGGTTGGGTGGTAAGGGGACGTGCTCTGTACTTCTGATACATTTCCTGAATGTTATAGTTCTCTTATTGCTGGCTAATGACATCACTAGTAAATCAATACTTTGCTTCTACCCTGACTTGATTTAAATTCCACCACTTAAGCTTTTTTTTCCCCCCATGACAAAGTACCAGTTTTCCTATAGTAACAATACAAGAGCATCTTTGATGCTGCAAAAACTTTGTTACAACTATGGCTTTGGACTTATTGTACCAGTATGTCAGTGACTGGACATCAAATCTGTTTTAAAGACTTTGAGCATATCCACCTCTGTGATTTTACATGTGTGGCTCAGCGAAAAATCACAGCTAGCTTTCTGTCCCCCTTCTCACCCCACAGGGGTCATAAATGACATTCTGAATTTCCCAGAGCAAGCCTGCCAAAAAGAAGACATTTAGTCTGACACTGCAATGGAGATGTGAAATATACAAGAAAGAAAGGTAACAATGCTGAGTGGTGCTGGGGTGCCTACATATTTATAGCTGTGAAATGTGCTGGCTTGACAAAGGCACAAAGGCAACCAAGTGTACTCTAACAAAATCACAGTGTTGGCAGCTGTGTCCAGGGACAATAGGTACCAGTAAAAGTCCCTTATATGGAAACCATGGCTCTAGCATCTTGATATTTGCTTTAATTTTTACCCCTGCTTACTCTCATTTTTCTACCCTCTTATCAAATTCACTTTTTTTTTTTGCTTCCTAGCAGAAAATGATATTATATTTCAGTGCTGTGTCCATTAAAAAGTATACCAATAAATACTTACTGATGCTATTTATGTGCACTGTCGATTGCATTAGCAATTAAAAAATACTGTAAGAGGTTGCAAGAGAAGTAAAGAAGTAAAAAAGTAAATAACAAGCCTCACATTCCTGTTCAGAGTCTGTTTTGTCTGATTGCCATTTGTCATGCATTATGCATTTTGTAACTAAGGGTGACATTTTGAGTGTGTGTGTGAAAATTTGCATTTGTTCTTAATTCAGAGAGTAAAAAAACTGTCACATCTGTGGACATCAACCCATGTTATACATTATTCACTCCATAGAACAAAAAACAGACTATCAAGATTGTATTAATTTTCTCTTCTTCTCTAGAGTTCTATATGTCTCAGTCTTCTGCTAGTGCAATTTCAATGCCACCATATTGGGAATTACTTTTTTTCTTTCATTTTCCTTTTCTTTTATTTTTTTTCCTTTTTTTTTCTCCCCTGAATCATTTACTTTCTTCCTTTTTCTTTTACCTTTTCTGTCTCTCCAACTTATTGTTCCAGCCTCACACAATCATTCCGTAATGCCATGCCATAAGTACAGAACCTGATTACAAGATAAATCTCTTTGTGACTCTAAAATGAAAATGACAGAAGTTTAGATGGATTATAAAACCAATATGATAATAAATGGAGAAAAAAAACCAAACTGTCAAAGGTTGTTGAGCTAAAGAGTATCACATCACTCCCTAAACTGCAAACTGCAGTAAGCAGAGATTTTAACATGAAATGTATCATTAAATACCTCACTGTTTTTGCACTCTTTCCTAAACCTCCACTACTGATTATTTTAAAATGTGAGATCCTGGGGCAACTGAAGGTCTAGCTTGTTATGGTATGGTTGTTCTTATGTAACCCTGTGCAGATGATCATGATGACAGAGGGCTGGAACAGCTCTCCTATGAGGACAGGCTGAGGGAGTTGGGGCTCTTCAGCCTGGAGAACAGAAGGCTTCAAGGGGACTTTACAGTAACCTTCCAGTATCTGAAGGGGGCCTACAGGAAGGCTGGGGAGGGACTATTTACAAGGTCTTGTAATGACACCATGAGGGGCAATGGGTTTAAACTGGCAGAGGGAAGGTTCAGACTGGACTTTAAGAGGAAGTTCTTTCCAGTGAGGGTGGTGAGGCACTGGAATAAATTTTCCAGGGAGGTTGTGGCTGCTCCCTCCCTGGAGGTGGTCAAGGCCAGGTTGGACAAGGCCTTGAGTGACCTTTTCTAGTGGGAGGTGTACCTGCCTATGGTAGGGGGTTGGAACTAGATGACTTTGTGGCCCCTTCCAACCTTATGATTCTATGATTCTATGATTTCAGAAATGAATTAAGGCTCACCAATGAACTAAGTAGAACCTGGACTCATTCACTCACTGTCAGTGTATATTCTGATTTTCAATTCTTTCTTAATTGTAGAACTTCTCTGGAGGGGAGGAAGGTATAGAGACAAGAAACTTGGCATTATAATTCTTTAGCACCAGCACATGCCATTAAATATGCATTTTCTTCTGTTTTATTGTATTATGCATGGAGAAAATTCATATGACTGGGATTCAGAGTTGGCTAGTTCAGTCAATGGTGATTTCAGTATTTGTAGGGTACTAACATGAGCAGAAAAATAGCATTAGTCCTCATTTCAACTTTAATATACAATGAGTGTGAAAGGTTATTTATTGTATTTTCATTTTAGTCCTTCACTTTTCCACCTTCAGAAGCTAGGTAAACACACAAACTAACTAGTGCTTGTTTTGACCTTACTTAAGACTCATTAAGGTCCATGATGGACTTTGAAGACTTTAGACCTAAGAATAACAACCACTGTAAATTAATACCCTGTGCTAAAATGCACATGGAGTCAAATAAGGCTTACAGTAAAACACTGATGTTATCTAACCTACGCAGTATTCAAAATTTTAATGACTTTAATTATCAAGACTTTAAGTTATATAGAATCATAGAATGGTAAGGTTGGGAGGGACCTCAAGGATCATCTAGTTCCAACCCCCTGCCACACGCAGGGACACCTCCCACTAGTACAGGTCACTCAAGACCTCATCCAATCTGGCCTTGAACACCTCCAGGGAAGGAGCATCCACAACCTCCCTGGGCAACCTGTGCCAGTGTCTCACTACCCTCACTGGAAAGAACTTCCTCCTAACATACAGTTTAACTCTTCCCTCTGACAGTTTAAACCCATTGCCCCTTGTCCTGTCATTGCAACACCTTGTAAATAGTCACTCCCCAGCCTTCCTGTAGGCACCCTTCAGATACTGGAAGACTGCTATAAGGTCTCCTTGAAGCCTTCTCTTTTCCAGGCTGCAGAGCCCCAACTCTCATAGCCTGTCCTCGTAGGAGAGCTGCTCCAACCCTCTGATCATCTTCTTGGCCCTCCTCTGGACCCGCTTCAACAGTTTCATATCTTTCCTGTGCTGGGGGGACAGCACATGGATGGACGTGACATGAATATTGTTTTTCCTGTTTTGTGAACTCTTATTCTTTTACTTGGGTACAATAGAATTGGAAACAATTCACTTTTGTCTGTATTTACACCTGTCAGAGATCAGAATCTGGCACTAACTTTACTACATGATCAGTTGAGCTAAAAGCGGGTTTAGTTAAGAAGCATCTGCTGAAAGGGTAATGGAGTTTTTGAGGCCAGAAATTTTAAAAAAATCTGAATTGTCAGAATAAAACAATTAGCAAAATCCTGACAGTAAATGTACTGCCTCTTACTGTGCTGTCCATTTCCATAGACTTTGACCTGAAGCCCATGTCCATTTTAGTTAGTTAATCAATTTTAACTGGAAAGAAATTGTTACTGGCTTCAAACTATTTGTCTTTTGTGTAAGAAATAACTAGGTTCTGGAAAGTGTATATGTTCCCACCATGAACCGAGAATGCAATGTTTGAATAACAAATTTATTCTTACCAGAAGTTGCTATTGAAATATTCCACACAAACATTTTCTGTTTATGGGTAAAATCACTCTGTACTTTTCATTATTTGCTTCATATTTACAGAACAGTAAACTACCTGATTATAGCAATGAAATACAGCAACTATGATATTTACCTGTTGTGCCTATTAGTATGACATTGTTAGTGAAATAATAAACATATTCCTAGCTCATAAAAACATAATTTTAGGTTGCCAAATATCAATATGAACATGCAGTTTCTTTGAAAGGGGAAAAGTTGTTACCATTGTTACCATTTCAGAGATCAGGGTTTGAAGCATGGATAAATTAAATGACTTAGTCTTGTGAGGCAGGAGTTGAATCATAGAATCATAGAATGGTAAGGTTGGAAGGGACCTCAAGGATCATCTAGTTCCAACCCCCTGCCATAGGCAGGGACACCTCCCACTAGTACAGCTCACTCAAGGCCTCATCCAATCTGGCCTTGAACACCTCCAGGGAAGGAGCATCCACAACCTCCCTGAGCAACCTGTTCCAGTGCCTCACCACCCTCACTGTAAAGAACTTCCTCCTAACATCCAGTCTAAATCTTCCCTCTGCCAGTTTAAACCCACTGCCCCTTGTCCTGTCGTTGCAGGACCTTGTAAATAATCCCTCCCCAGCCTTCCTGTAGACTCCCTTCAGATACTGGAAGACTACTTGAGATCCAGTAGTTTAGAGTCTACTGTGTAAAATCCAGTAATAGCATACATTACTCCATCCATCCATCCACCCATCCATCCATCCACCCATCCACCCATCCATCCATCTATCTACTTGTTCTTTACAGGATACTATATAGTGTTTGAATCACAAAAATATGGGAAAAAATAAGCCTAGAGAAAAAGAATGAAAGGAGGAAGGTAAGGACAGAATGATCTCAGAGTTTTTAGGTACATTGATAGTACTTTTCAGGTTCTTGTCTAACCTGGCACTGGAGTTTTTTGGTATTCACAGAATCAGAGAACTTTAGAGATTGGAAGGGATCTCCAGAGATCAAGGCCAACCTCCCTGCCAAGTCAGGACCACCTAGGGTAGTTCACACAGGAATGCATCCAGGTGGGTTCTGAAAGTCTCCAGAGAAGAAGACTCCACAACCTCTCTGGGCAGCCTGATCCAATGCTCTGTCACCCTCATTGTCAAGAAATTTCTCCATGTTGATGTGAAACCTTTTATGTTCTGGTTTGTAGCCATTGCACCTTGTCTTATTGCTGCTGACCAGCAAAAAGAGATTGGCCCCATCCACTTGACACCCACCTCTCAGATATTTACATGCGTTGGTCAGATCTCCTTTCAGTCTTCTCTTCTCCAGACTAAACAGCCCCAGGTTCCTCAGTCTCTCTTTGTAGAGGAGATGCTTAACATCCCCCAGTCATCCTCACGGCCCTCTGCTGGGCTCTTTCCAACAAGTCCCTGTCTCTCTTGAACTGGGGAGCCTGAAACTGGACACAGCATTCCAGGTGTGGTCTCACCAGGGCAGAGTAGAGAGGGAGAACTTACCTAAACCTGCTGGCCACACTTTTCCTGATGCACCCCTGGATGGCATTGGCTCTCTTGGCCACTAGGGCACATTGCTGACCCATGAAGAAGTTGCTGTCCACCAGAACTCCAAGGTCTTTCTCCATGGAGCTGCTTTCCAGCAGGACAGATCCCAGCTTGTACTGGTGCCTGTTGTTATTCCTCTCCAATTGGAGGATTCACATCACCTTCTCAGTCTGCTGCAATGATCAATTATCTTTGCTGCTTGAAGGGATTAAAATCTTTGTCACAATCTGAGTCAATTATTTCTTTTCTTCTATGTGTATTGAAAATTATTCCTTCAATTAGAGTCCCTCAGGTTGCAGCTTGTTTTTCTGCAGCACAGCACACTATTAGTTCTGCTGAACCTGGGACATTTTTTTTTTTTTCACAGCTGATAGTAGAGAAGGAACAGAATCAGGCATGTTGTAAAGAAGAACCTGGCATTTTACCTCTCTGAAGCTTGCAACCACATTGTTACAGACAGGAAGGAAAAAAAGAAAAAGGCATAAAATTTACTGTTAAGAGGTAGCTGAATAGTGTTTAATTTGAAACAATAGGAATTATCATCATTTACCATTAGATGGCATATGTACAGTATAAAATCCATGATTAAACAAATTCCTGTGCACTAGGTAAAAGGTTAAGTAATACTCATAGTTTAGTAGGTGCATGCTAAAATCCTCTAATCATACTTGTTTCCACTCAAAGTTGTAAAGTCTAAAGGACCTCAGCCTCTCTACATTCAATACTGCCAGATATCAGGCTGAATAAGTCTGTGCTGCTAAAAGTAGCTCAGTGGCTATTAACATTGCAGCACTCCTGTGTATTCAGCTCCTGTGTCTGTTTTTCCCATTTCACCTGTTCCATGAGGATTTGCCATTACTTTAAGTTCTGTTAACAGACTCCTAATATTCTTCATTGCATTCCAGTGGGTGTGTGGAAAAAAAGAAATTACCCAGACTCAAAAAAGTTTCTGTATGAGGGGATAACAACAAGTTAAATGAAAGTCTAAGTATTTTACTTCAAAAAAGTAAATGTCTATTTTTCTTCTCCCGCTGAAATGAAGCTGCCCTTAGTTTTTAAGTGCTCTGAGGCAATCTGACATATCAGTGTAGTAGGAATTGTGGCAAGATGACCTGCTAGGCATGAGGAAGCTACTGCTCTAAACTGAATAAGGACTTTGCTCATTTTTGGTGATGATCACATCAGGAGATATATACTGCTGTTTTGTTCTGAGACATCCCTTCTGGCTGGGTCACAAAGGAGATACTGTTGAAGGCTGTAGTGGAGAAAAGGGTGTGCTGCTTTTTGGTGGTCAAATCACCCTGACTCATCAGATGTCTTAGTAGGAGATGTCTGATGCACAAAATGTCATGATGGCTTAATCTCTAAAATGTTTTTTCCCTTACGTATGCTGGAAAGGAAGTTCTTGAAAGTTAAAGTAGTATTTCAGCAGATTTCTGTAGAGATGCATACAGCAAGCCAAACAACTTCCTGATGCTACTGATGGATCCTCACAGTGATCAACCCACTGCACAGTTACACATTGTGTTTTCTTGGACAAAGTGGGGACATTTGAAACAAAATGGAAGCTTTCCATTGCTCCATAAAGAGACAGATGTAATAGATTTCTGGCTACTGCCTGGTCATACCTGAGTGAGTAAAAGTAAATAGTCCCTCCCCAGCCCTCCTAAGGGCCCCCTTCAGATACTGGAAGACTGCTATAAGGTCTCCTCGAAGCCTTCTCTTCTCCAGGCTGAAGAGCTCCAACTCTTGTAGCCTGTCCTCATAGGAGAGCTGCTGCAGCGCTCTGATCATCTTCGTGGCCCTCCTCTGGACCCGCTCCAACACTTCCATGTCCCTCCTGTGCTGAGGGTTCCAGAACTGCACACAGTATTCCAGGTGGGGTCTGACAAGAGCAGAGTAAAGGGGTAGAATCCCCTCCCTTGCCCTGCTGGCCACACTGCTCTTGATGCAGCCTAGGACTCTGTTGGCTGTCTGGGCTGCATGTGCACACTGCAAGCTCATGTTGAGCTTTTCATCAACCCAGGCAGACTCCAGGGTCCTTTTCCTCAGGGCTGTTCTCCAGCCATTCACCATCCAATGGTGGTGACAAGAAAGAGCATACTGGCATAAATTGTTCTCTAAAAATATAACAATATATGTTATTTCACTTTTGAACAAAATGTAATTATCACAATATGTAATGTTCATTTGACATAGTTTGAGGTCATGCTCCGGTATGTGATTTGCATTAGTTAGAAGCATTTAATTTTTTAGTTTTCTATATCTCCTTGGTTCTCTCTCCCTCCCCATATTTGGGGGCATCACTAACCTCAAATCGATTTTGCCAATCAGAAGTACTTGTAACAGAAATGAATGCGGAACGGATGTGGCTCACTGAAGCAGAACGACTTATTTTTACATCACATCTTCTCCTTGAAGACTACACTACATTGAAGGTACACTACATTGTGTGTACCCTAACCTTGTGATTGTATAATAAAATGTGTGGCCATATCTGACCTCAGAGATTTGTTTCATAGATTCATTTGTTTTTCAGAAGAATTTGGTACTTCTCAGGGGCAAAAAAATATAACCTATTGAGCATGTGAGATAATTTTTCTCATAACATTTCTTCTAAAAAAAATTTGTCTTTCACTTTTACAAGGTGCACTGAGGAATGCAAGGATTTTAAATCTCAACAGTTCTGGTTTTGTAGGTGGCCTAGGGCAAAAGTGAAATGGTAAGTATACATGACATGAGGCCATTATGATCACTGATTTCATTAGACATCATTTTCAGTGATTGCTAGGGAAAAAACTCAGAATTGTCTTGAGGAAGGAAAAAATTAATTCTCTAGCATTTTTAAAACCTGGTTTGATTAATTTTGTTTGTTTATTCTACTGCCACCCCCACCCCCCCCATCCCGCTTATTTTTTTTAACCTAAATATTCAATTTACTTTCTGATAGCTCTGGCAGGAGGGCAAACAAAACACTCAAGCATGAAATCCAAGATCCAGCTAGTGGGGAACACCTAACAGTAAACTTGTGGGATAGGTAGGATGTCCAGCCAGTGGGACTGAGCCTGGAAAGAAGGAGATTGGTGTGGAACAGAAGTGACTGTGGAAGAAAGGCTTGCTGCAAGTACAATGACAGCTTAAATTAGATCTTGCTGTCCAGCAGGATTTATTAATTGCACTGGATGCTGCTGCAGAAGGAGGAAAGCAATTTGAGGGCTGGAGCAGCTCTCCAGTGAGGACAGGCTACAAGAGTTGGGACTCTTCAGCCTGGAGAAGAGAAGGCTTCCAGGAGACCTTAGAGTAGACTTCCAGTATCTGAAGGGGACCCTTAGTGGGGCTGGGTAGGGACTATTTACAAGGTCTTGCAATGACAGGACAAGGGGCAATGGGTTTGAACTGGAAGTGGGGAGGTTTAAACTGGATGTTAGGAGGAAGTTCTTTACAGTGAGGGTGGTGAGACACTGGAACAGGTTGCTTAGGGAGGTTGTGGCTGCGCCCCTCCCTGCAGATGTTCAAGGCTGGGTTGGATAAGGCTTTGAGTGACCTGTTCTAGCGGGAGGTGTCCCTGCCTATGGCAGGGGATTTGAACTGGATCATCTTTGAGATCCCTTCCAACCTAAACCATTCTGTGATTCTATGTATCAGTTGGCCTAAGTCTTTGTATCAGTGGAAATTGATGAATTCAAACTAACGTAGCTGCACTTTAGGAATTAGCTATTATATTTGTGGCATTAGTTGATATCTGTGATGTTTTCTTTCCTTCCTTTAATAAATCTACTGGGTTTAAAACATTAGTTTTTGAAATTCATATTTGCCTTGGGAAAAAATGGCTCATAGAGCAGCAGGTATAGTGCAATTCTGGATCAAGTTATGTTAGCAGTGACTCTTTGAAACATTAACACAGCCTTTGATGCTGTTAATAGGTTATTGCAGAAGGACTTCAATGCTTTAATTCTACCGTTATACAGATAAGAACAACAGATGAATGTCAGGGAAAAATAAAATACTCAGTTTTTCAAACTCCTGCAATTATAATTTGTCACTGGATATTAGAATGTGAGTTAGAATGCAGGTGAAAATACAGATAACAAATGTTGAGGTGCTGGAACATGTCGGAGAAGGGTGACAAAGCTGGTGAGGGGCCTGGAGCACAGCCCTGTGAGGAGAGGCTCAGGGAGCTGGCAGTGTGCAGCCTGGAGAAGAGGAGGCTCAGAGGTGACCTCATTGCTGTCTACAATGGCCTGAAAGACGTGGGTCCCAGGCACCCATCTACGTAACAAGGGGACACAGTCTCAAGTAGTGCTGGGGGAGGTATAGGCTGGACATTAGGAGGAAGTTCTTGACAGAGAGAGTGATTGGCATTGGAATGGGCTGCCCAGGGAGGTGGTGGAGTCGCTGTCCCTGGAGGTGTTCAAGTAAAGACAGGGTGGGGCACTTAGTGCCATGGTCTAGTTGACTGACTGGCTAGGGCTGGGTGATGGGTTGGACTGGATGATCTCGGAGGTCTCTTCCAATCTGGCTGATTCTATGGTAACCAAATCAGAGATTATTTAAATATTAATTATATGTGTGCTAGTGTCATTCACCTTCAAGCGTCTGTGGAATGAGCTGACATATTTTCTGCATTAGTGACAACCTTTGACAACTTACAGAGAACAGAGAACTGAAGAAAATAGTAAAAAAACCCTCAAAACCCCCAAAAACCTCCCTCTTCTAAAAGAGCACAAGTTTTGCCTTTAAGACAGCAGCCTACCACTGACCAGAAAAGTACAAAATTAAAAAAAAAAAATATATATAATTTGCCTGTGAACATCTCAAGATAAAAAGTCAGAATTGATCAGTCAAATGATTATCAGTCTAGCAGGTAGAAGAAAATAAGGGATGAGAGTTATTTTAGTTTGAGTAAGATTGCTGACATGATCCAGCACATGCAAATTAGGAAGACATGATTGGGTGAAATTAGTATAGAGCAGAAAATAGCTGTTTGAAAACCTGTGCAGCTATCATTAACTTTTTGCCAAAAATGGAAGGAGAAATCAAATGAAGACTTGGGAACTGGATTACCAGTTGATACTTTACTTAATCAAGATGATATGTATGGATGATACAACAGAAAATATGTTTTAAAATGCCAATACAAAGCTAAAAATGGTTATAAAAATCTGAGACAACAGTGATGCAGTCATCTTGCTAAAACGATCCTGGTAAATTGCATAAGGGATTTGTAATCAGTAGAATGAAATTTAATAAAAATCAATGCAGAGTAATTAATTTGTTGGGGAACCAAAATGTAGAAAAATAGAGAATGGACAATAACTGGTTAATGAAATGATCTATGCTGCTAAAAATTATCTGAGCCTTGAGAGCTGAGCTTACAGATGCAAGTCAATACAGTTTGCTCTCAAAAACATAAACATCTTACTGCGATGTATCTTTCAGGCTGTTACAAATCACTCTGGAGGTAAATTTGCCACTAAACAAGTGCAGTCTCAGATGACTCAGATGACTCAGATACCTCTCCCAGGTTTGAGCACCAGAGGGGTGGGGGGCAAAAAGAGCAGAAGGCAAATGGCATGTAAAGAAAAGTTATAATAGTGAGAATAGGGTAGGGGGATGGAATATAGGATTATGGACCAAAAAAATCCCCAAAACCCAGCAACAACCACCCCTCCCCCCAAAAAAACCCAACCAAACAAAAATCACCAAACCAAAACATACCCCATAACATCAAAAACATCACCAAAATTTTAGAAAGATGCAAGGACTTTGAATATGAGAGTTAATAATCAGTTAATTAACTAGTCAGCAACTTATTTGTCCTTCTATTTTCATTAGAGTAGGGAAAAAAAGAGAAAGAAATATGCTTACTTATCAGAACCAGAGTTGGGAGAGAGAACCCATGTCAAAACAGGAGCTGTGAGACCAGGAAAGAGACTGCCTAAGGAAATGACAGACTCTTGTTTAGGGCTGGTCATCCATGAGCAAGGGTCTAAAGTGATGTGACCCAGCTGGGAGCTCTCCGGATTGATTCCATCAGTTTCCAGCTCAAAACTACGGCTAGGGAAGAAATGGGGTGGTGACTGTGGTGGGTACATGTGGCGGGGCACACCCAAGTGCCTGCCCCACGGAAGGTTTGAATAGACGTGAAACCGTTCTGATCCTCCCCACCCCTCTGGTTCCTGGGGGTTTGGAATGTGAAAGGAGTAGGTGCTAAGTACCTCACCCCACCCCTGCGGGTTTGAACGGGGGAGAGCAAATCGCCCCAGCATATATATGGCAACAGGACACATTATCTAGTGGGATTCAGAAGAGGGGGACTCAGAAGAGGGACGTTACTCTGACTTTGCCAGTGGAACTTTATGAGGGACTTGGAGAGGGACTTTGAGGCAGGCTTGGAGGAGACTGCTACGTCGACCTTTAAGAGGGACTGCCAGCAACAGATCGCCAGCCACAGACTGCCAGCGTCGGACCGTCAGATCCTGCCTGCCCATTGAAGGGACCTGCCTCTACCGATAAAGAGCCCCACGATCTACATTTCAAGGCACTGCTGCGGAAGCCTGCCCTGAGTAACCTTTTCCGTTCCCTGGGGCTCCAGGCTGCCTTTGTTCCTAAGTGCAGCAAAGCTATTTTTTTATAGCGAAGCCTTTTCCAAGTTTTATGATTTCTCTGAATTACTAAATTCCTTGTAGAAGCATCCTTGTGGAAGATTTTCCCGACCAAATTTCTGAACCCCATCTAATTAATTTTATATAAAATTGTGGGTGGGGCTTCCTGGAAATAAAATAACTATATTTTATAATTCCTGCCTCATTAATCCCCACAACTGATTCAGTACAGGAAACAACTGTTAGGGAAGCATGATGACCAAATGTCACTTACAGTTGGGCATGTGATAGAATTGTGTAGATCTTACATTTGCATTAGACTCACACCTGAAAAAGCTGTACACTCTCTTCAAGGTACAGCTGATGTTTCCTTAGGACAACAACAAAAGTACACAAAGTCCCTTTTTTTTTTGCTTGGTATTGTAATGTTTGCTATGGCATTCACACACATGTTGTAGGGAGATCCTGGATGTGATGCCTGCTAAAGAATTTAATTTCATCATTACTTCTAAGCAGAGAATATTGTTTAAACTGTGTTTATTTTTAACAGATGGTGTGCAAATCAAATTGGGATGCCAGGATCTTTCCTTGCCTCCTGGTCAGTAAGGTTGGAATTAATTTCATTATTACTCCTAAATGGAGAATATTGTTTAAGTTATTTTTATTTTTAACAGATAAGAGTGCAAATCAAATTGGGATGCCAGGATCTTTCATTGTCTCCTGGTCAGTAGGGTTGGAATTCCTCTCTATGTCAAGGAAAAGTGAGAAATCTGGCTAGCTGCCAGACTACAGGTTAGGGCTGCTGAGATGCTATTAGCAGCAGTCTTGATGGTGAATATTCATGAGCCAAAATATGCCACTTTTCATATTTAGTGAATTGCATATTCGATATTATTGTCTATATCACTTTGTAAAGGTCACTCTGGCATCTAAACTCAAGTGAAATGACTGATTCGCTGTAAAAGAACACCATGCTCTTAGAAAGTGTGAAACTTGGGTGGTTTTGAGTAGTCTCTATGGACTGCTTGTAAACACTTTAGTTTCCATTATCAATTGACAATTTCAACGTATAGAGTAGGCTTAATTCAGCAAGAGAAGCTGTTCGTCCTGCCCATATTTCCATGATGCTTGCTATGCTTTATTTGACTTTGAGAATACAAAAAAATGCATCTAGAATCTCCTAATTTCACCCACTTGCACAAAGGGTTGTTATCTGCAGTGTGATGCAGATAAGTTGATGGTTTTGCAGTTTTTGAATATCAAAACAGATTTATTTGAAAAACAAACAAGCAACAACAAAACCCTGCTTAGCTTTACTTTATTAACTGCTTTTTTTTTTTATATGGGATGGGGAAAACCCATATTAATTTTCAGCAATGTGAAGGTATGCTGTAAATTTTTGTCAAAGCCAGGGGAAGTGATTTTTTTCAGCTGCAAGAATTCAGTGCTGCAATGTCAGAAGAGCATGTAGTTATTATTCTGAATGCTATACAGACTGTAACATAAGACAGAAAAAAGTGTTTGCGAGGAACATATTGAATTATAATAAATCTGTCTCGTCTGAAGACAATGATGAGCTGGCACATTTTGTCAAGTGGCAGTCACATATGATGCTGTGCACTGCATACATATTACTGCATTAGCAGTAGGCGGCGAGAGGATGGCACCAGCAGGGGAACGGCTCAGACAGATAGGTTGATCATTTGTATTCCAGAGCTCAGCAAGTGCTCAATTCACTGATCCAAACCAAACATGTTAAAGTCAAGGTCTGTTTCTATAACATGTTTGATATACAGCTGAGCAGTAACTGAATCAAAACAGCATCTCTCTATTGCTGTCTGGTACCGTACTGTGTGGCGAAAGCAACTGAAGCATTTCCAGGCATTATTAGGGGTATGTGGTATGCAAATGGACCATCTCGGTGGTAAATCTTTGATGTGGCAGACGGAATATTAATTGCATAACTCCCCAGAATCATGATGCACACCCAGTTTACTTAAGTTAAATTATTCCAACGATTCTTCTCTTGATGGAGAATTCCAGATATTGTAGTCCTACTGTGTCACAAATTAACTCTTCCACCATTTGGCTTCAGGTCCTGTCTGATTTCTGAGACAAATGCCCATTCATATTCACTGTGTGTGTCTAACTGAGACAACCCAGTGTGTTAACTACAATTCATATTAATATTCTGAAATACAACCAAATCAGTAATGTGATATGTCTGCAGTTACATCTCCCTTTTGTAGGTTACCAATTCATCTGAAGAAAATGCAGGAAATGCTTATCCAAATCTTCAAGCAAATAAATGCCTGAAGTGTTTTTCTCCTATATAGTATAAAAACATTTCCCAGCATGAATATGGTGAGGAAGAATAAGCCTTTTACCCTTTCATTCAGTACTGTCTTGAGATCATATAAACACAAGTATGCAACCAAATGCTCACACACATTTACTCACTTTTTGCTCTGGCAGCTTACCCTGTATCAATCTTACCTATTATTGGCTGTCATACCTTAGCACAACTTTAGTTTTTGCAGTAGCAGCATGCAGTAATTCACCAGAGTCAGATGGTAATAGCATGGCAGTGCAGTCCTTTACTTACTGTGAACATTTTCAACTCTCATTAAACCCCTTTATCATCCCCCACCCCACCATTTCCATTCACAGGTAAAGTTCACAGTATCACTATCACAGTATCACCAAGGTTGGAAGAGACCTCAAAGATCATCAAGTCCAACCCATTACCACAGCCCTCAAGACTAGACCATGGCACCAAGTGGCACGTCCAAACGCACCTTGAACACCTCCAGGGACGGTGACTCCACCACCTCCCCGGGCAGCCCATTCCAGTAGCCAATGACTCAGTGAAGAACTTTCTCCTCACCTCCAGCCTAAACTTCCCCTGGCACAGCTTGAGACTGTGTCCTCTTGTTCTGGTGCTGGTTGCCTGAGAGAAGAAGGTAACCTCTTCCTGGCTACAACCGCCCTTCAGGCAGTTGTAGACAGCAAGAAGGTCTCCCCTGAGCCTCCTCTTCTCCAGGCTAAACAAATCCCAGCTCCCTCAGCCTCTCTTCATAGGGCTTGTGCTCGAGGCCTCTCACCAGCCTCGTTGCCCTTCTCTGGACACACTCAAGCACCTCAATGTCCTTCTTAAATTAAGGTGCCCAGTGCTATCAGAAAGAAACTTTTAAAAAGGTTGTACAATTTTCTGCCTATGCCTCAGAAACAGTCTTTTTTGTTTTTCACTAGAATGAAGATGTAATGTTTTAGACAGATCACTCCCATTTGCAAAATGAAAAACAAAGTCCAGTTCTTTCCAAAAAGAAAAAACTCAGCATCTCCTAAGATGCATTTAATTTGAAAAAATAGTCCAATCCACCTTGGTCTTACTCCCTTGGCTCCTTGCTGCAGTATACTTTTATCCTATTTCCTTTTCATGAGAATTTGCCCACTTGGAAACACAGAATCATATTCAGTAATGTGAAAAAGAATAGCAGACAATAAAAGGGACTTCTTTAATAAAAAGGTTTGAGGGAAAACAAATGTGGGCAGAAGGTGGGGAAAGAAGAACATTGCATAGAAAAGATTTCTTATTTTCCAAACAAGTAATTGTTAAGCTCCAGTGAATTCCCTCTTATGCCCCTTCAACAATAGACAGAAGTAAGCAGGAGGTGAAAGACTGTCCGTAGTAACAAGTAGTCAATCATGCCCCGTATTTCTGTCAAGAATGATTGGTAGAAGAGGTGCCCTCTGTGACCAAATGCATTGCCCAAGCATGCAGCAATTAGAATAGAAGGGGTGAAAAATAGTTATTTTCATGGTTTATTTAAAAACTTACATAACAGGATCATCTAGAGTGCAAATATATGGAACACAACACGGAACTGTGCAAACCTATATCAAAACTTTTTTAATAAGGAAGTATTCTCTGATCTCACAGATGTGGTTTGAGCTCAAAAGAAAGAGGAAAATTAATATAGAAAGTGTTCTTGTCAACTTGACTTTGTTAATCCAGATGTTTGGAAACACAGTCGTGTCTTTAGGTGTCCAATGGCCTGTCTGCTGGATTTGTGCTTTCAATATTGAACACAGGTTCAGTCTATGGCTAACTTTACCTTTTACAATAAAAGTAAGGGATGATCAGCACTTTCATCCAATGCTACTTGATTCTCACTTGTCTGGTACTCAGCTCCAGCAGGTTTTAATTTGTCCTGATCACATAAAAGACAGTGTCTGGTGTCTTGAATATATAAAGCTCCTTAAGGGAGTAGGATGCTACAGCATGCAAGCTGCACTTTCTTTCAAACTGTTAATCTTACATCCATTAAAGACAACGCACGCTCTGCATTACTAAGTCTTTTCTAGACTCTCTTCACTTAACTTCCAGTGGAAACTGTTCCAAGGTATGTTAAGATTGTGATTATTTTTTCCCTCAGAGCAACAGGTTGCCTAGTTTATGTGTTTCTCTATGTCTGATTCATGTACTTGTGTTCTTGGGCAGAGGGAATCTCTGAAATGACCTCTTAAAGTGACACAAAAGAAATAAATGGTTTATAGGCACCAGTGTTTAGATGTCAACTAGTTCCCACTAGTACTGCCAGTACTCTTAGGAATAAGCAGAACAGAGAGGGAATTGCAGTAACATTTAAAGTCACTTACTCATCCCCCGGGGTTTCCCTTGTGGAGGTGCTGCTACTTGGCCCTTATATATTGCAGTGCCTAAAGGCATTTGTTACAGAAAATGGCACAATACGTGTAACACTGCAGTCATTTTTAAGACTGTACAATATCAGCCTGAAGAGTTTTCTTTCTAGCATGTTTAGTGGGTGATTATTTAAATGGAACAAAGTTCTTTTTCTGTTACATGAATGTGTAGACTTTAAATGTTTATGAGCCAACGAACTTGAAAATGTTGGCCTTTTTCCATTTTTAAAGGTTATACACCCAAGTAATCCCCACAAATACCTAACTACAATAACATGTATTTAAACTTCAAATGTCTCTGGCAAGATGTCCTGGTTTTAATCATATCGTGGAAAATGTAGGTGTAGTTTCAGAGCTAATAAATGATTTATGGCAGGCCAGGTTCTGTCTCCTTTAGCCCTACAAATTGAGAGTTGGAAAAAAATTATTCTGTTTAAGGAGTAAAGCCTTAACATTTGAGTGTGGTAGGGTCACTACCCCTGTTATCAGAGGGTGTTTCTATGTCTCTAGATATCCCTCTGCTCAGAGACAAGAGCTATTATTTCATTACAGTGCTCTGACAAATGGCACAGAGACATCCCAGGGTCTGTAAAACCTCTACATGCAGCAGTGATATTTAAGCCAGCCGTTTCCCTTACCTCAGAATGTGAAATAAAATAGACAGTATTGGATGGAAAATTTGACAATCCCCATTAGTATCAAATCAAGCTGCTGAAATGACATATTTGGCCCTGGGTACTAACTTGCTCCCCAATGATTGATGTGTATGCTTTGTAAAACTGCAGATATTCTAATTTCAAATCTCCATTTCTCTGAATACCTCTACATGTGGAAATGGAGGTTGGGGAGATAGGAAGAAACTGTTAACATGAGTTATTTCCTGGATATATCCCTTCAGTTCTCCCACTGTTCAAGCCATGCATAGCTTTTATTTTTCCAGTCTAGTGATAAATATAAATATGAAATAATCTGTAACAACTTGACACTCATCCAATATTTTGTGGACTGTTTCTTTCTCTCTCTAAATTCACCTCTTTTCCCTAAAGGCTCTCCCCTTCAATGGCATCACAAGTCAGAGCAGAAGTCACTGAAACCTCCACCACCCAAGGAAACTTTTTCTATCTCAGAGAATGATTTCATTTCAGAACCTTAAAAAGAGTCCAGAATAATATTGATTACCATTGAGATTTTAAAATTATTTTTTAAAAGCAAATCTGATAGTTTGGTTCTCCAAAAATCATGTGAAATACTAACTCAATTTGTTAGAGGATCACTACAGTAATTAACTCTTTAATGTGTTTAAGAAATTGATTATGGGTTTCTAAATCATAGGAAAATGTCAGGGACGCTGGAGGTGATATAGAAAAACACCCATAAAACAGTCACAAAATTGGCATGTGTTGTATAAGACATTAATTTTTAAGCTAGTGCTAAAGCTAGTACATTCAGACTTATAGAATCATAGAATGGTAAGGTTGGAAGGGACCTCAAGGATCATCTAGTTCCAACCCTCTGTTATAGGTTGCCCAGTGAGGTTGTGGCTGCTCCCTCCCTGGAGATGTTCAAGGCCAGGTTGGACAAGGCCTTGAGTAACCTGTACTAGTGGGAGGTGTCCCTGCCTATGGCAGGGGGTTGGAACTAGATGATCCTTGTGGTCCCTTCCAACCTTACCATTCTATGATTCTATAAGTCTAAATGTACTAGCTTTAGCACTAGCTTTAAAAATTAATGTCTTATCAACACATGCATGTTTTTGTGACTGTTTTATGGGTGTTTTTCTACAAAAACCAAAAAACCAAATATTTTGCTTCAGGGGAATTTATAAAGACTAAATCTTGACAGTTTATATATGCTATCAGTTTGCTTTAGGTGAGGAAAAGAACTTTTGTGTAAGGCCATGAGAAACTATTAGTAGATAATTGCTAATGACTTCATTACAATCTCTGTGGTCTGAGAATCTAAGCATGTGTGACTTTTTGCCATGCTGCCAACCACCTTGATGAGCAAATAAGAAAAACTGGAAAATTGCACAGCTTTGAGGGTAACAGTGGTAGACCTACATTTTGTAAGATGGTCTGTGTGGAAGCGGAATATCGAGCTTGAACACTATGTCAAAAAGACAACATAGTTGGAAAAAACAAAAAGATAATAATCTGGAAAAAAGTCCTCTATGATGTCTGAGCCCTCTTAATATGTCATTGCAAACTGACTTGTGGAATTTTAGCCAAACTCTACCCACAACACTTCTCCCATACAGTCCAAGTCAAGATTAAACCTTGAAAGCAGAATCAGACCAGGCATAACTCTACTGAAAAGCATTTCTATCCAAGAGCCCCGAACCTGGGTCAAAAGGCAGCGTGCTCAACTGATTTCCTATTTTCAGTGCTGTGCATAATGTATGCTAGAGGGTTCAAGGAAAGAAACAGAAGATAATGGGTCCATTGTTCTGCTGTAGCTGTGCATGATTCTGGTTGATTTTCTCTTGATATCTTCTTGTATGGTTTTAACTTCGACTTTGCTAATGAATTTTTAAACCAGTGGTGAATGATATTCTACTAAAGGTCTATGTTTATTCTGGAATTTTCAGGCTGTTGCATGCAGCTCGAAGAAGAATTAACTTTTGTTAGTACTCCTAAGTGCAAAACTACTTCTAATGATTAATGTTTCCCTCTACTAGACTACTGACTTAGCAATACTGTTCCCTACTGACCATTTTTTTAACTTAAACAGTAAGATTTTGTGTCCTCCTGCCACCCCAATGGAAAATATTTTCAGGGCCAAAACCCTGTTTTGACCTATCTCTTGCAAAACACAAAATGATTCGTGGACTCTACACAGATCTGCATTTGTGGAGTTCTGTCACATCCAACAAAATCCATCCTGGCTAGTCATACTTACCAAAAGAAGTGGCCAACTGCCTTCATGATATGTATAAGACATAAAATACAAATATACAAATAAACACATACATATATACATATAAACTGAAATGATTAGTCTTCAAGATTTTTTTTCTGAGACTCACATCTCTCACAGATACAAAATTAAATTAAATTTAAATTTAAAAAGACCTTTCAAAACAGACAACCTTTTTTTTTCTGTTTTTTTGTTTGTTTGTTTTGGTTTTTTTTTTTTTTTTTTTTTTACATTGCTCAGTAAATTCCCTAAATCAATAGGCAATCCTGTGTTGAACTCTGGCCATTGGCCATGTGTTTATCATTTGCCATTTGCCAAGATTTACATTTTGTTTAATTTCTTACTTTACCACCTTACTTGATAGGGTTTTTTTAATGCACATGCAATGTATTACTACATTTTATATCATTTAAGTTCAAGGAGTGAATCCAGGGACCCTCATTCGATCTTATTTACTTGTCTGAAGAACACCTCTACCATTGATACAGAGGACAATGATGTTTAGTTCAAATGTGCATGAACTGCCGTCTTCAAAGATTCTCACACAGGGCTCATTCCAGTGTGTTTTATTTTAAGGGACAAAGAAATTAAGCTTCTAAATGGTTATATTCACTTCAGTGGTTGTTGATCTGCTATTTGTGTTCATTATTTCAACTGTGTTTGCCCATTAAACACAACCTGCAAAATATGCTTTTGCCCTAACTAAACCAGGTGATGACGCACTCCTTGTTGACAAGAATAGCTGACTCACTTGATAGCTTGTATCAGAATACACTCAGCTTCCAAATCTACTAGAATTCTGCTTATTTTTATATACAGTGTAAGTTTCTTATAACTATAGTTTTGAGTAAACACTAATAATATTTAAGTGCTATTTGAGGGGAAGAAATAATTTTTCATAGTGTATTCCTTAGCCTTTGTAGAGGGAGTCTGTAACCTAATATAAGAAAAGTGACTAAGATTTCAGGTCAGACTTCAAAACCACTTCTGGTTTTTGTTTTTGTGTTTGAGTTTTGGGGTGGGTTTTTTTTGTTTGTTTGGTTAGTTTTTTTGGGTTTTTTTTGTTTTTGTTTTTTTTTTTTTTTAATGAAGATGAAAGGCTATGAAGCAGAACTTTCAGAGGATGGGGCAAGTCTTGGACAGGCAAAGTCTTTAAATCTGGGCAACAGTTTTAAAGGTGGATTTTTATTTTTGAGGTGCTTTGATGGGCCATTCAATTAACAGCTGAAAAAACCATATAGTGTATAGAATCATAGAATGGTAAGGTTGGAAGGGACCTCAAGAATCATCTAGTTCCAACCCTCTGCCATGGGCAGGGACACCTCCCACTAGTACAGGTCACTCAAGGCCTCCTCCAACCTGTCCTTGAACACCTCCAGAGAGGGAGCAGACACAACCTCGCTGGGCAACCTGTTCCAGTGTCTCACCACCCTCACTGGAAAGAATTTCTTCCTGACATGTAGTCTAAATCTCCCCTCTGCCAGTTTAAACTCATTGCCCCTTGTCTTCATGCTACTATTCCTATAAAATCAATTAGCTGATGAGATCCACCCATGGCTCCTGAGGGAACTGGTGGATGAAGTTGCCAAGCCACTGTCCATCATATTTGAAAAGTCATGGCAGACTGGTGAAGTTCCTGCTGGCTGGAGAAGGGCAAACATAACACCCATCTTCAAGAAAGGAAAAAAGGATGACCCTGGGAACTACAGACCAGTCAGTCTTACCTCTGTGTCTGGCAAGATCATGGAGGAGATCCTACTGAAAGCTCTGTTAAGGCAAATGGAAAACAAAGCAGAGGTGATTGGTGGGAACCAGCAATGGCTGCACCAAGGGCAGATCTTGCCTGACAAATTTAGTGGCTTTTTATGATGAAGTCNAAGCTGTGTGGCACAGTTGACTTGCTAGAGGGCAGGGATCCATCCAGAGGGACCTGGACAGGTTGGAGAGGTGGGCCCAGGCCAATCTCATGAAAGTTAACAAGGCCAAGTGCAAGGCCTTGCACCTGGGTAGGCTCAATCCCAAGAACAAATCCAGGCTGGGTGGTGAATGGCTGGAGAGCAGCCCTGAGGCAAAGGACCTTGGAGTCTACCTGTGTTGATGAAAAGCTCAACAGGAGCCTGCAGTGTGCACATGCAGCTCAGACAGTAACCGAGTCCTGGGCTGTATCAAGAGCAGTGTGGCCAGCAGGGCAAGGGAGGGGATTCTGCCCCTTTACTCTGCTCTCGTCAGACTCCACCTGGAATATTGTGTGCAGTTCTGGAGTCCTCAGAACATGAAGGGCATGGAAGTGTTGGAGCGAGTCTAGAGGAGGACTACAAAGATGATCAGAGTGCGGGAGCAGCTCTGCTATGAGAACAGGCTGAAGAGTTGGGGCTCTGTAGCCTGGAGAAGAGAAGACTGAGGGCACCGTGTAGTAGCCTTCCGGTATCTGAAGGGTGCCTAGAGGAAGGCTGGAGAGGGACTGTTTACAACGTCTTGTAATGACAGGATGATGGGTAGTGGATTTAAAGTGGCAGAGGGAAGTTTTAAATTAGATATTAGGAAGAAGTTCTTTCCAGTGAGGGTGGTGAAAGAGTGGTGAAACACTGGCACAGGTTGCCCAGGGAGGTTGTGGCTGCTCCCTCCCTGGAGGTGTTCAAGCCCATTTTGGACAAGACCTTGAGTGAGCTGTACTAGTGGGAGGTGTCCTTGCCTATGGCTGGGGATTGGGACTGGATGATCTTTGAGGTCCCTTCCAACCTAAACCATTGTATGAGTCTATGATTCTAATCAAGTACAGAAGGTTGTTTTGGTCTTATGAGTGGCCAGGGAGTATTATTATATATGGAACCCCACCTACAATCCAATCAACTCCACTAGCCATCTTTCTACTGACATGACTAAATTCCAGTGAAAGTAACTTTGTGCAGCACGCCTGTATAAATATATATGCATAAAACTGCAGCCTGTTGTCAGACATTCCTATTTGAGCCTTAATGAACAATGGCAGCCTTTCATGGGGCTATCTTCAGATAACCTTATCTAAGAACTGCTATTACATTAAATTGCTTGTGTTGGGAAAGACCCTTAATATCATGTCCAGTCATAAACCTGACTGCCAAGTCCAGCATGAGGCATGTAACTAGGCACCGTGTGTATATGTTTTTTAAGTATCTCCAGGGACGGTGAGTCCATCACTTTCATGAGCATCCTGTTCCAATACTTGGCACTCTTTTGGTGAAGAAATATTTCCTCATAGCCAATCTAAATCTCTATTGGTGCTATTTGAGGCAATTTCCTCTTGTCCTGTCACTTTGGGAAGAAACCAAAATCCACTTCACTATAACTTCTTTCAGGCAGTTGCAGAGAGCAGTTGAGAGGTCTCCTCATTCTCCTTTTATCCAGACTGAACAATCACAGTTTCCTCAGCTAATCCTCATAAGATTAGCTCTCTAGGCCCTTAGTCACCTTTGATGCTCCTCTTTGGATGCGCTACAGTACATCCATGTCCTTCTTGTAGTATCACAGTATCACAGTATCTCAGTATCACCAGGGTTGGAAGAGACCTCAAAGATCATCAAGTCCAACCCATCACCACAGACCTCAAGACTAGACCATGGCACCAAGTGCCACGTCCAAACCCGCCTTGAACACCTCCAGGGATGGTGACTCCCCCACCTCCCTGGGCAGCCCATTCCAGTAGCCAATGACTCTCTCAGTGAAGAACTTTCTCCTCACCTCCAGCCTAAACTTCCCCTGGCACAGCTTGAGACTGTGTCCTCTTGTTCTGGTGCTGGTTGCCTGAGAGAAGAAGGTAACCTACCCCTGGCTACAGCCACCTTTCAGGTAGTTGTAGACTGCAGTAAGGTCCCCCCTGAGACTCCTCTTCTCCAGGCTAAACAATTCCAGCTCCCTCAGCCTCTCTTCATAGGGCTGTGCTCGAGGCCTCTCACCAGCCTCATTGCCCTTCTCTGGACACGCTCAAGCACCTCAATGTCCTTCTTAAATTGAGGGGCCCAGAACTGGACACAGTACTCGAGGTGTGGCCTAACCAGTGCAGAGTACAGATGGAGAATGACCTCCCTGTTCCTGCTGGCCACACTCTTCCTGATGCAGGTCAGGATGCCATTGGCCTTCTTGGCCACCTGGGCACACTGCTGGCTCATGTTCAGGTGGGTGTCAATCAGCAGCCCTAGATCCCTTTCTGTTTGGTTACTCTCCAGCCACTCCTACCCCAGCCTAGTGAGGGATCCAAAACTGAACATGCTACTCAAGGTCTGGCCTCACTGGTGCTGAGTACAGGAGGATGAGCTCCTCCCTACTCCTGCTGATTGGTGATTTCTGACAGAAGTCAGGATGCCTCTTGGCCACCTGGGCACACTACCAGGTCACATTCAGCTGACTTTTGACTAATACCCTCAGGTCTTTTTCCACTAGACACAGCACATTGTGAAGCTGTTTTGTTGTTTGTACTGCAACTGCTTTTCTCTAGGAGGAAAAAATAGAGAGCTGAACTGCTGGTGTGACAACCAGTGGCTCCTCTCATCAAAAATTATTCCTCTCTTCATTCCTTTCTTCCCTCATTTCTATGGCACAGAGGTTTTTCCGGCTTGTCTGAAATTGGTTTTTAGCACACAGGCAAAACTCAGAGCAGTTTAATCAGTGTCACTCTTCTGAAATGTTTCTTCTGGAGGACTTTTCTGGTTTCCTAAGTATGTGTTTTCCATACTGACTTGGGACTTACTGTCCTGGTAACTCAACATAAGACATACTTAGTATGGACAATTTTCCCTCAGACAGTCTGTAAGATCTCAGAATAGGATATCAATCCCATTTATAGGTTTACAATCTCAATAAATTCACATTGCTTCATCTTGAGCAGCATCTCAAGACACATGAAGATAAACTTTTTTTGGACTAATACAGTCTAGGTCCAGATTTGCTTCATTGCACATGAAATCATATAAAAATCATATCATCATATATAAAAATCATATTTGTGCTCATAAATAGAAATTATTTTTCACCTGGAGTTTAAATACTATCTCTTCAGTTTTGACTAGGAGCTGGAAGTGAAAGTTAAAGATTGATCTCCAGATCCTTGCAAGATAATGATGGTATGAGAGTGAAACATGGGAACTTTTCATGGCATGAATCTGAGAGCCAACATCAAAACCAAATCATCACCAAAGTATCATAAGGGAAGAGCTGTAAAATACAGGAATAGAACTGAGACAATATTCTTCTTCCAAAGCTTACTAGCTCGTGAATACAGATATTTTGTTCTTACAGAGTCCTACCAACTGAAGATGGGCACAGATGAGAGCTCTACCTAGTGGTCAAACCCACAGGACTCTAAGGAGAAACATGTAAATAGAATAAAGCCATAGGAAATTTAAATTCTTATACATCTAAGTTGAATCTCTGCTGTCAGAGAGATGAAGCCAAAATTGGCATCAGACAGTGTCCAAATCAGACCATTCTTGCTGCCTTTATCATTGACATCCAACAGCACCCCCCAACTCCCTCCAAATCTAGAGAACTCTAGTTGTTGTGTATAGAAGATGGATGACTGGAGATGACAGAGACCTTCAACTATGAGTGCAGTTGCTGCTAGGAAAAATAAACTGAGGGCATGAGATTGCTATGAATAAAAGCATTGGTGGATTATTACAAAGGAAGAGAAGAAATGCAAGTGAAGGAAATGTGATCTTAGAAGCAACTACAATATAACTTTAAATGGAAATGAGAAGTGTCTTGCTACCAGGAAAAGAAGTTTCTGTTATCACCTTCAAGTAAGACAGTGGTCTAAAGAAATAGTTGTTTTTGGACGGAACTAGAAAACTTTGTGAAAGCAAGTAAATAACCTCTCCTATGAGGACAGACTGAATGAGGTGGGGCTGTTCAGTCTGGAGAAGAGGAGGCTCTGAAGTGACCTTATTATGGCCTTCCACTATCTGAAGGGGACCTGAAAAAAAGCTGGGGAGGGACTTTTTAGGATATCAGGTAACGACAGGACTAGGTGGAGTGGAGCAAAGGTGGAGGTGGGGAGATTCAGACTGGAGGTGAGGAGGAAGTTCTTCACCATGAGAGTGGTGAGAGCCTGGAATGGGTTGCCCAGGGAGGTGGTTGAGGCCCCATCCCTGGAGGTGTTTAAGGCCAAGCTGGATGAGGCTCTAGCCAGTCTGATCTAGAGTAGGGTGTCCCTACCCATGTCAGGGAGGTTGAAACTAGATGATCTTTGTGGTCCCTTCCAACACTAACTGATTCTATGATTCTAACTTGCCTATGAAAGCAAGGGGGAATGTGTGCTGTATATGATCCAGTGATTTATTTTTTTTTTTTTTTTTTTGGGGTCACTTTTTTTACCAGCCACA
>VWZE01009689.1:32999-43542 GCA_013396675.1 Eubucco bourcierii
CCAGCTACACTCAATAGCTTATGTTCCATCACATTTCTATGTGCAGGAAATGCAGAGCACATTTTCTCTTACCAGTCTCTGGAGCACTCTGGAGCTCTACCCTGGCAGATTTGGAAGGGTGTCTCCCTTAGAACTATAATCAAAATAAACATAAATCATATTTCTAAAGGAAATGTAGATATAATTTGTTTGAATTATCAGGTTGGGGTTTTTTTTTTGTTTTTGAAACTAGATGAATCTTTACCAATAAATTATCTTTTTTGGTAAAGAATCGCAAATCATAGTGTAGGAAAATGACTCCATTATCTTTCCTCATGTTCTGTTCAAAATCCATACCTATCTACATATAATTTTCTAGTCTGCATGTTTGCCACTATAGAACATTCTTTGGCAGCAGGATGCTGAACTGTAGAAGGTCTCAAAGATGGAATTTAAAGAAGAGTAGGATAAATTTACTCCTATGCGCTTTAACTGCCAAATGCTGAAGAAATTGTTATGCTTATTATTAAGATCACAGAGCATAAATCACTAATAAATGTTATAATGATTAGATATATAAGATTAGAAAATGGTGCTATGATTACTATGAGTTAAAAGACCAATACTGTGTGGCTGTAAATATGGTTTTTTTATCTTATACTAATTGCTTTCATAGAGTTCCAGAGACTATTTCCTGGGAGCCAGAGCACTGGCAAAGCACCAGGAATACCCTTTGGATAAACAAGGAGAAATAAGAGTAAGGAACATTTGATACCTTCTACATGTAATTTCATTTTGATGTACCTGGTACTCAAGATCATTGTACTTACAATGGATTTTTTTGTTTGTTCATGGATTGCAAATGAAGTGCAACTGAACAAATACTGAAGATTACTGTATTGTGTGAGGATTATCTTAGTAGATGTCTCTAAGGGATATGTTGGGTTGTTTTTAACTAGGCAAGCTGCTAAGCACTATAATCATTCTGATTGCCAAACCTACAGGGCAATAAAGTAAGATTCAACAATACATCCAAGAGAGTTTTCATTTTTTCAAGAGTGTCTCAGCTGGAAACCCACCCAATTAACAGAGAAATGCAATTACACCTTTTCTATTATTCCCCCCCCTGTTTTATGTTGTACTGTTTTTCATTTAAAAAGCCTATTCAGTTTAAATGTTTATAGATCAATAGAATTTAAAATTGGAAATTGGACCTTATTGTGGCCTTCCAGTATCTGAAGGGGGCCTAAAAGAAGCTGGGGAGGGACTTTTTAGGACATCTGGTAATGACAGGACTAGGTGGAATGGAGCAAAGGTGGAGGTGGGGAGATTCAGACTGGAGGTGAGAAGGACGTTCTTCACTATGAGAGTGGTGGTACGCTGGCATGGGTTACCCAGGGAAGTGGTTGAGGCCCCATCCCTGGAGGTGTTTAAGGCCAAGCTGGATGAGGCTCTAGCCTGCCTGATCTAGGGTAAGGTGTCCCTACCCATGTCAGGGGGGTTGAAACTAGATGATCTTTGTGGTCCCTTCCAACCCTGACTGATTCTATGATTCTATGATTCTGTGTAAGTTAATGGCTGTGCAGGTGAAGATTGGTCTGACTGTGTATATGTATTTGCAGCTGACAGTTACATATAGCTCATAACGGCAGCATGGGCTGAAATTTTCTTCCCTTTATTGTCAAGATATTGTAAATGTCTTGTATGAATTAGAACAAAAGTAGCCAGGAACTAAAACTTTGCCAGGTACACTCTTATATAAGTAAATTAGAAATTATTTTGGTTTTTTATACTGAGAAATGTACCATCCCAGCTGTTCTGTTAGCAAACAACAACTGTTGATATAAACCTTCACCTTATAGGGACAATTTTGTTTCTTGTAAAACGTTGCTGCTGGAGCTTCACTGTCACCTACTAAACCACAGGCCAGACTGTTGTCTCCTTGTTTGCAATGTTAAATGTCATGAGGTATCTAGTTCAAGATAATTCTCTGTACAGAGGATGTGAACTCTTGGTCTGACCCTAATTTCTTCTTGACTACAACAGAAGCTCTTCTCTTGCATTACCCAACACCAGCTTGTGTAATGAAAGCAGTCATCCATTCTGGCTTTTTGTGGCTCCATCTTCTGGAAAGGATTATCTATGTGCTTGACACATGAATTTTCTAAGGACCTTCTCCACCCTTAAGGATCCTGAGTAATTTATAGAACAATAGCTCAACAGGCTGTTTTACATCTGATTTAGTTGACTGTTTCTAAACAAATTGGGCCAAGAACAGCTTTTTGTCTCTGATGTTATGTCCTGTTTCATACACTCAAACATTCCTCCTTCCCAAACACATTGGAGACACATCTTTAGGAATAGTTCTGACATGTGTAGCACACCCAAAGAATGTTCAAGTATAACCTCAAAGAACAGTGGTTGATGTGAGCCAAAACTGCCGGGGATTGTGCTGATTTTTAACCAACATGGAAGTTAGTGAGTTATGGACTCTTTAGTAGTGTATAGCCACAAAACCTATGGTTAGCTCTGCTGCTATTAAAATAGATCTTTGAGAATGGGCATCTATGTAGCCCTTCTCCCAGTATGCTCTGATAAGGAGAGTTTAAATATGCTCCAGAGATCTTTTACAGACAAAGGCTCTGTGTACTGGGCCCCACATGAATTTTTTTTTCTGTGCAAAGGATGTCTCACCATGGTGAGTCAAGATCAGGTTGTTCTTCCATTTGGTGGAAATGGGAAAAACCTTTAGCCTTGAAAAAAAATTAGTGATGAGAAAATCTTGTGTCAGCAAAAATAAATGAAAACTTTGCATTCTTCTCCAAGGCATTGATGCAGACACAACGGTGAGGGCAGAGCAATCAATCTCCCTTCAACTTTGACCTTGTCAGTTAGAGTTGACCTGAAAATCAAAGGGAGTTATAATTTTTCAGTGTGAGGACCAGAATGAAAAGGAAAAAGACAAAAATGTAGATTTTCATATCATAAAGTACTAGGAAACGCACTGGAATTCTGGAAAGGCTTCCACAGTAGAAAACAGGTTAATGTTGGTTCCTGGCCTGCAAGGATGTCCTGTTGCCTGGGCAAATGAAGCAATCACCTTGGGGATAGGAAAGCTGACAATGTAGTTTGCACAGCAGTGCTAACTACGAATGTGCAGAAGGCACAAAATTATTTCTTCAGGGTGTTGAATAAAGTAAGGTTCATCCAAGGGTCCCTTGGATGGTGGCCCATGGCTTGTCATGCTCCTAAATAATAAAGCAAATTCATAACCTAATTTCTACAACTAGAAACATTTAGAACTATATGTACAGAAACATAATTTTGCAGAGTCACTACTTTATTTAGCCCAATGATTTACATATTTAGCCATTTGTTAAACACATAAGGAAAACAATAAGGGAAGGGAAAGAGACTCGTTTCAAGCAGTGTAATGAATAGCCTTAGAAATATAAATGAGTGAAGATGACAAATCTAGTGTGAAGGACTGTTTTTCTGTCCTTTTTCAATAGATCAGCTATTAGCTGGTCTGCTTTCTGTGCTTTATTTTTTAAACTGATGTATACAGAGAGCAAGTACATATTTTTAGCTATCTCTGTACTAGTAATCCCCTTAAAAAGAGAGGCTGCAGTTCACAGAAACTTGTGAAATGAAAATAGGGTCTGATGGCAACATTACTTGTCATGATGTGTATAACAGTGAAGACAAAAATAAGGGGAGAGAACATCAAGTATCCCTATATCACTATGTGTTTTATTATCTTGTGTTCAATCTTCTTCCTGGCACCTATGGTAGTGTTTACAGGATAGTAATAGAATTAGAAGTGGCAACAGATGTGCTGCAGATAGCTTGTGTGGGAAACTGACTAAATGAAGCTCTGAGTGTGTGGTTGGGTAGCAGTCTCCCAGTTTTGAAGTGGGTAATAAGCACACAAGTTTAAGAATGTGAATGAAAAAAATTATTGTGTTGCTTGTGGTTGACAGATTAGCATAGTTAAAAAAACTCTTTGAAACCAGTAAAACTCGATGACAGTGTTTGGGAAGAATTTGCTTTAACTTTTGTTGTCCAACACTTCTTCGTTGTGCACTAACTTGAAGAGTGATGAAACAATTTATGACATATAAAATGTTTTATTTCTTTGCTTTCTTTGTTTGTTTTTTTTTTTTTTTGGGTTTTTTTTTTGTGTGTGTGTGGTTTGTTTTGTTTTGGTTTTGTTTTTTGTTTTGTTTTGTTTGTTTCTTTGTTTCCCTGCCCTTGGACTTGTTATTTACCTGATAACTTCTGTAACTTGAGCTAACAGATATTAAATATGCAGAAAGGAAATTAACCATCAGAACCTTCAATTACTACCTTCTTAGGAAATAGTAGAATACAGCACCATTCTTGGAAGAGGACAACTGTAAAACCTAGGCTAGAATTCAGCCTGTAAAGCTTATTTTGATTTCCCAATTGATCCACAATGAACAGAATGCCAGACTCTAAGACAGTACTTGAGACTTACAATGAAAGTAGGCTGATTTTTCTTGTAGGTCATTGCAGTAGTTGGGAGATTTCTGGTGGAGGTTATTTTTATTCAGCAGGCACAGGGAACAGGACAGGAATATCTGTTCTTTAAAACTGTATTTGTTTGTTTAGATCAGGAAGACTTGGAGTTATAGTAGAATCATAGAATCATAGAATCATAGAATGGTAAGGTTGGAAGGGACCTCAAGGATCATCTAGTTCCAACCCCCTGCCATAGGCAGGGACACCTCCCATTAGGACAGGTCACTCAAGGCCTCATCCAATCTGGCCTTGAACACCTCCAGGGAGGGAGCATCCACAACCTCCTTGGGCAACCTGTTCCAGTGCCTCACCACCCTCACTGGAAAGAACTTCCTCCTAACATCCAGTCTAAATCTCCCTTCTGCCAGTTTAAACCCATTACCCCTTGTTCTGTCGTTGCAGGACCTTGTAAATAATCCCTCTCCAGCCTTCCTGTAGGCCCCCTTCAGATACTGGAAGGCTACTATCAGGTCCCCTCAAAGCCTCCTCTTCTCCAGGTTGAAGAGCCCCAACTCTCTCAGCCTGTCCTCATCGCAGAGCTGCTGCAGCCCTCTGATCATCTTTGTGGCCCTCCTCTGGACCTACTCCAACACTTCCATGTCCTTCCTGTGCTGAGGGTTCCAGAACTGCACACAGTACTCCAGGTGGGGTCTGACAAGAGCAGAGTAAAGGGGCAGAATCCCCTCCCTTGCCCTGCTAGCCAAGCTTCTCTTGATGCGTGATAGTAGGGGGAGGCTGACTTTATTCTCTAGAATTGGTTAGTATACATGCCTAGAACTTGCCTTCTATTTGAATACTAGTCTTCTGTAGTAAATCAGCTTGCATCCTGTTTTTCTCCCCAACATTTTTATTAATGTTGAAGTGTTACTTTTTTTTTCTTTTTTTTTTTTTTTTTTTTTTTNTTTTTTTTTTTTTTTTTTTTTTTTTTTTCTGGTAATATTAATGCCAATTTGACTTTTGAACTCCTACAGTTAATATGATAAATGTGTCTTAAGAGAAACCTAACTTTAACACCTGTCAAACAATTTAAAACAAACAACAAACACACTTTTCTATCAAGTCAAAGATGATCAAATAATGTATTTTATAAACTTTTACTTTCAAATATTATGAGTGACATTTGCTTAGAAAGTGAAAAGAAAGTGCATTCTTTAAGAAAGAATTTGAGTTTACAAACACTGTGTAAAGTAGAGATTTTGAACATGTTTGTATGAATAAGTAGTGCAGATCAATAGGAGCACATGTACAGAAGGTGAGGAATTACTGTTACATGTATGGATTTCAAACCTTTTTTTTTTAACTTCAGGCTCACTAGACTGGATGCTTACTAGTGCCTAGAGGGTATTCAGTACATTCCTGGATCATATGTACTCCAGAAGATTATGGGTCAAGCTTCTAGAGACAGAATGTCCTGGTATGTGATCAATACACAGGCAACTGGAAAATTTCCTTCAGAAGTGCATTCCCTACCTGAACTGAAACACTTTTGTTGATGTGTCCTAAGACGCCTTCTTAGGTTAGGTCAATCTGATCTAGGTTACCAGCTGCAGAATGTAAAGCAGTTCAGCTTATTATAAGAGCCTGGAATGGTCACTATAACTCATGCCACTTCTCAGAGGCAGTATTTTAGATACTAAAAAATACTTAATACTGTAATTTGCAACTTGCTTTTTGTTTCCTTCCCTCTTCTCCTTGTACATATCTCAACAACATGGGGCACATACTACTTAGGAGGAATTCTGATACAAAAAAATACTTTGAAGAATGATTTTATCCAAGATAAGGACTATGTAAATGTATTTTTTTTGCCAGCCATTCCAGATGTGCTACCCTGAATTTTGTATACATAGGGTCATGTCATGACCAAAAATATCTAGTTAGAGATACTTTAAATTTTACAATGAAAACAAAGTAGACAAGTAGTTTGGACTTATATAAACAAATAGAGGGAAGGAAAATGAAGAGGCAAGGCTGCCTTAAAAAACCTTTTTTTTTTTTTTTCCTCTCACAGATTAACAAGTCTTTATAGCATTGTCTATACTACCAAATGGCAGACATGACCTTTTAAAGAGAGAAATAAATAAAGTGATTTTTTAACAGGTCTCTTCCAGCTCTATTTGTTTGGTTTTAATTAAACATTTATTTTGAGAAGTTAATAATGTTTATCATAATACAACTAATGAGACTTAAAGAAGTTGAATCAGTGAGGCTCTTACAAATCAGCCTTCACTTTGTATTAAGGGTGCATACTTGCTCTTTAATGATACTGGAAGATACATAGGATGTAGGTTTGTGCAAAGTACTCAAAAAACCCCAAAAAACACCAAACCCACACAAATGACAAATTATTCTGATATTAGTAGAGAGAACTATTTTAATATTGATTTCTCTGCAATGGGCACACAGTAGACTTGGTTTCCTATGTATATAGGCCAGAATCTAGTGCCAGTTTCTTAAAGAACTATATGTGGCCCATATGGATAACATGTGCATGTTTTTTCTGTGCCCATACAATGATCACCTAGCATAAGATTACTTTCATAGAATCATAGAATCATAGAATAGTAAGGTTGGAAGGGACCTCAAGGATCATCTAGTTCTAACCCTCTGCCATAGGCAGGGACACCTCCCACTAGTACAATTCACTCAAGGTCTTGTCCAACCTGGCCTTGAACACCTCCAGAGAGGGAGCAGCCGCAACCTCCCTGAGCAACCTGTTCCAGTGCCTCACCACCCTCACTGGAAAGAACTTCCTCCTAAGATCCAGTCTAAATTTCCCGTCTGCCAGTTTAAACCCATTGCCCTTCATGGTGTCATTACAAGACCTTGTAAATAATCCTTCCCCAGCCTTCCTGTAGGCCCCCTTCAGATACTGGAAGGCTACTATCAGATCCCCTCGAAGCCTTCTCTTCTCCAGGTTGAAGAGCCCCAACTCTCTCAGCCTGTTCTCATAGGAGAGCTGCTGCAACCTTCTGATCATCTTTGTGGCCCTCCTCTGGACCTACTCCAACACTTCCATGTCCTTCCTGTGCTGAGGGTTCCAGAACTGCACACAGTACTCCAGGTGGGGTCTGACAAGAGCAGAGTAAAGGGGCAGAATCCCCTCCCTTGCCCTGCTGGCCACACTGCTCTTGACTCGGTTGCTGTCTGGGCTGCATGTGCACACTGCAGGCTCATGCTGAACTTCATGTATATCCCTGTGGAATACATGAAGTATTGAGAAAGGGAAGAACAAATGTTGAACATTAATACTCACCAGACAAACTGATTATTCTCTGAAATATTTTGATCATGAATCAGGAACCATCTGGATTGTATTTACATTTATTTCTTTCATATAATAATGCTGGATTCTCTACAAAAAAGTGAAGTATTCCTAATGCAATCACTTTATACAGAAAGAAACTAGTGGTAAAGATATGTAACTTTGAGTCCAAGATTAATGTGGTGAAATTAATGGTCAAATAAGTTGCTTGAGTGAAGTGAGAGGTCTTTCTGGGTCAGAAATCTTTCTCTGGTTGTGACAACAAGTGGATATTTAAGGAAAATGGATCAAAGCAGACCCTCTCCCAACTTTTAATATTTGGAAATGCAGAGGTTTCTTTAGCAAAAGATGACATCTATAGAATCATATTTGATAGTCTGTGTTGGATCTTCCGTTATGCAGCACGTGCAAGGCAATCAAGTGATCAGGTTCAGTCAGCATGGGTTCATGAAAGGCATGTCCTGCTTGATGACATTGATCTCTTAGGACAATGTGACCCATTTGGTGAATGAGGGAAAGACTGTGGATTTTTTTTTACCTAGACTTAGTAAAGATTTTGACACTGTCTCCCACAGCATGCTCTTAGAGAAATTGGCTGATCATGGCGTGGATGGGTGAGTTAAAAAGCCAACTGGGTAGGCGGGCCCAGAGAACGGTGGTGAGCAGAGTGAAATCCAGTTTGTAGTCAGTCATAATGGTTTTCCCAGGGCTCAGTAACGGGTCCAGTCTTGTTTAATATCTTTATCAATGGTCTTGATGAGATTGTCTGCAGTGTCAATTTGCTGGTTTGAGGCTAACTGGAATATTTCAATAAAAAATTAGATTATAGGTTGTGAAAAGAAAAGAATGATGATGTCTGCTTCACTCACAGGCTTGCTGAGATGTATAAAAACAAAGACACAAACATAGATAACACAGAGTCTCTCTCTGGGAGCTGGTGTGTCTGCTGGCTTTCTGCTGTGTAACCCAACTAACCACTCTGCTTCTAACCCACCTTGCCGATCCTCCAAATTCACCTTGCACATAAGGCAGAGGGGTGGAAAGAAGGCGGAAGGGTGGTTGGGAGCCCCTCCTGGGGACTCTGATTTCAGGGGAAGGGGGTTATTGTGTTTCTGTATTACCTTTAACTTGTATATTTCTGTAAATATTCCTGTATATTGTGCATATATCTGCTTGTATATTGTGCTAACCTGTAAATAAAGCTTCATTCCTTAACTTCCATCTGTCTGAGTCTAGTCTGGGTGATTTTCATGGAGTGGGGGTGCAGGTAACTACCAAACCATCAGTCAGTAAGTTTGCAAATAGCAACACAGAGTAGGAGTGCTGATCTGCTTGAAGGCAGGATCGCTCTGCAGAGGGATCTTGACAGGCTGAGGTCAGTGAACTTTGACAAGTATAAGAAGGGTCACAAAAACTCTACAAGCTTTGGGAGAGTGGCCAGAAAATTTACCCAGCAGAGATGGACCTAGGGCTGCTGGCTGACAGCTGGTTGAACCTGAGCCATCAGTGTGCTCAGGTGGCCAAGGAGGCAAACAGCATCCTGGCCTGCATCAGGAATAGTGTGGCCAACAGGATTAGGGAAGTGATCATGCTGCTGGCACTGGTGAGGCTGCATCTTGAATACTGTGTTCAGTTTTGGGCCCCTCACTACAACAAAGACACTGAGATGCTGGAGCATGTCCAAAGAAGAGCAACAAAACTGGAGAAGGGTCTGGAGAATAAATGTTAAGAGTGACTGAGAGAGCTGAGATTGGAGAAGAGGAGAGTGAGGGGAGACCTCATTGCTCTCTACAAGTACCTGAAAGGAGGTTAAAGTGAAACAGGTCTTGGTCTCTTCTCCCTGGTAGCAGTTGATAGAATGAGAAGAAATGGCCTCAAATTGCACCAAAGAGATTTACATTGGATCTTAGGGAAAGTATCTTTACTGAAATAGTGGTCAGGCACTGGAATAGATTATCCTGAGGGATGATGGAGTCACTGACTGTAGAGGTGTTAAAACAATATGGGGTATGCTTTAGTGGCCATGGTGGTGTTGGGTTGATGGTTGAGTTCTATGATCTTTCAGGTTTTTTTCCATCTGAAATGATTCTATGATTCTATAGTTCTGTGATTCTACAATCTTTCCAATATTATTTTGCCTACATAAACTCTTTTACATGGATAGCATAAAACATTTTCTGTTTTCTAGAAAGCCTCTTTTCAATTTCAGAATTTTATCTAATGTCTACTGTATCTGTTCTTGTAATATTTTACTGCTTGGATGGCCTTGGTGCCCTTTTACTGACTTTCATGAATTTTATTGTGGGAACTCGAAGAATGCTGATGGAGAGTCTTATTCAAATTTTATCTATATAGTTTCCATTCTTTCCTTCCCTCTCCTTATTCAGATTTTATCTATCTGGTTTCCATTCTTTCTTTCCCTCTGCTGTTGGTATCCACACTGATGCCAAATTCACTCCACTCTTGTCTAGATAACCAATGAAGTATTTCATATTTTCCTCATGCAGGTGAATCCTTGTCTAGTTTTCCCTGGCATCACAAACCCAGTTACCTAACTCTACAGCTACTCTCATTTTGACATTGTAGGTGAAAATATCTCTGGCGGCTTGATAGTAGAAAACTCTTCCTGCTACCTAACTCTACAGTTACTCTCATTTTGACATTGTAGGTGAAAATATCTCTGGTGGTTTGTGTGCTGGTTTGGGGCTAATTGGAATATTTTAATAGAGAAAATTACACTATAGGCTGTGAAAG
>VWZE01009689.1:53488-80165 GCA_013396675.1 Eubucco bourcierii
AGGCCTGCGCTCCAGCCATTCGCCACCCAGCTTGGATTTGTGCTGAATGGTTGGAGAGCAGCCCTGAGGAAAAGGACCTTGGAGTCTGGGTTGATGAAAAGCTCAACCCGTAGATAAATCTGTTTGTCGGAGTCTGTCAGTGTCTGCGTTTTCTTCCTGGGCTTCTGCCATTCTGCTTGGATCTGTGTAACCCAACTAATCATTCTTCTTCTAACCCCCCTCACTGATCTGCTTCTAGTCCCCCTCATTGATCCTCCCAATGCACTTTGCATATAAGGCAGACTCTGGGATAAGGTAGAGGAGTGGAAATAATGTGGAAGGGTGGTTGGGAGCCCCTCCTGGGGACTCTGATTTCTGGGAGGGGTATTGTGTTTCTGTATTACTTTTAACTTGTGTATTCCTGTATATTGCTGTAAATATTTGTAATAAGTTGTAAATACCTGCTTGTATATTGTGCTAAGCTGTGAATACAAGGCTTCATTCCTTAACTTCCAGCTGGCTGAGTCTAGTCTGGCTGATTCCTTTGTGTAGGGGTGGTGGGTAACTCCCAAACCATCACAAATATGAAAGGGAAACCACTGAACTTTTCAATTTTAGCACTTCTTAATCTATTGTTTTTCCCTGCTGCATAAATGGAAAATTCTAAGAGTCACCTGGTGAGAAGCAATTAGAGCTTCTCTCTGGGGATATTGTACTTAAGCAGTTTGGGGTTAGATTCCTTCATTTCTGGGATTACCCACTGGTCTGACCTTAGATATTTGCAGAACTGCTTGCTCCTTTACTTTGTCTCATCTTTTCTGAACCCATTTTAACATGACTCAGGTTTGATTTTTCTAGAGAACTGTGCCAGTCACAGGAAGTTACTTCAAAAGGCACCTTTAGAAAGTATGCAAAGTATTTCTTTTAAATTATGTTTTATAGTAATTTGTAGACTTGTAAAATTCTTATCTCCTTTCTGATTTTGACAGTGCAAGGTGATGGTAGAGGAAGAACAATGAAAGTACCAAGGGAAAAAAAAAAAAAGGTTTGGTATTGTATCAAGACAAGTGATGTTGTTTTTGCTTGATATCTTCTTACAAGAAAGTATAAAGTGAGATTTGATTTCCCTATAACTAAGTAGGATCTTAATTCTTTTTCCAAATCCAAGCGAATACTAGGAAAGAGGAAAAGGATAAACAAGAAATATAGGAAAAGAGGACTTCCTATTTTTCTGCATGTGTAGAGGTGATCTTTAGTTCTATTTCCTCTATTTTTATCAGTATACTTTTTGAGTTAAAAAGAACATCATAGGACTTATGCGATAAGGACATATGTGCTATACCCATGCCACCCAAAGTTTGCAGTATTCTGAGATGTTTAACTTGTTCCTTATAGAGAAAGGTACCTAAAAAGTGGCAATTTTGTTAATTATGAGAAGAGTCTGGTGATTGGCACAGAGATACTTACCTGAGGAGTGTTTTAGTTTGTTATCAAAACTAATCTTATTCTTAGAAAATCTTAAATGCCAGCTCAGTTCTCATCTCAGATAACCCATATAAATAATTCATTTTACAAGTTGGTAATTTAATAATATACATATATGTTGAGAATTATCTTTCTCTCTTGCAACCAGAAGTCAAAGGACAGAAGAGCAGAACAGAGAGCCAAGTCTACTGGAGTGCCTGGGGTTTTGACACATTTTTTGCAATGCTCTAGTATTGCATGCTGCAAAGAGACAGAATAATTTGGGTTGAGGAAAACAGTTATTAATTAAACTTTTATTAGTTACTTGGAAATTAAATACTTGGAAGGAATAATAAATTGCACCAGTACAAGTTAGGAGTTGATCTGCTGGAAAACAGTCCGGTGAGTCCTGGTGGGCTACAAGCTATCCATGGAACAGCAATGTACCCTTGTGGACAAGAAGGCCAATGGGATCCTGAAGTACATTAAGAGGACAGTGGTCATCAGATTGAGGGAGGTTCTCCTCCCTCTCTACTCTGCCCTGGTGAGACCTCTCCTGCAATATTGCATTCACTTTTGGGCTTCCAAGTTCAGGAGGGACAGGGATCTACTTGAAAGAGTCCACTGGGGATTATGAAGACGATTAAGGGGTTACTTTATGAGGAGAGGCTGAGGGACCTGGGGCTGTTTGCTGTGGTATAAATATCTATGGTCCTGCTCTGGCCAGGGGGTTGGACTCAATGATCTATAGAGGCCCCTCTGAATTCTGTGATCCTGTGAAAATAGCTCATTTCCTTAGGGCAGGGTTACTGCAGTCCAGAGCAAAAGTTTAAGAGGAATGTCCTTAAGGTATTTTGTGGAATGAGGCATTTTGTTCCCATTCTACAGGAGAATTCTGTTAGACCACAAAACAAATGTACTTGCAGACAACACCTATGCTCCTTGCCAGGAGAAATTTTCCCTAAAAGTGCTACATCCTTCAGAGTGTATCATGTTTTTTAGAGAATCATTTGAAGCTTCTAAAGAAAAAGTTATGTTCTCCAAAGCGGCAGTCAGAAAGATTCAGTAGTTATGGTAGCCTTGTTAATGTCCATTGCTCAGTGGTGAAGAAAGAGCTATGGGGTGTCTAATCGTTGGATTTGCTACTGAGGACCTGGCTGAACATGAAGATGATATCTACAATCACCTTGCTACATTTCATCTGGATTTATAACCTGTTACAGTCACAGTAAGTATTTTTGCTAACTTTAATGCTTTTCTGAAAATGTCCCTATGTACTTTTTATGTTAATGTAGCCCCTAGCTTTAGTACTTTAAATGATTTTTTCAGTTGTGTCAAGGGATCTGATTTAGAAAAGGGTTCTTTTTAGTCTCATTTTGCTTACTCTCTTTTTCAGACTACGATGAACAAGAACAAAACACTATTTTGCCTTTTTTTTTTGGTAATAAAACTCAGTCAAAGATCAATTAATTGCATTAATGTACAATAAGAATGAATTAATTCACGATTTTTATAGCACTGCTTAAAAACATTGGATTAGTTGTCATAACTCCTGAGTATGGTTTTCTTAACTCCTGATTAAGCATCATGTGAAAAGCGTTCATGTAGCTAATGTTAAACTAATCTATTCAGGAGGACAAAATGTTTATGGCTAATTTATCAGTGACCTACAACACAGTGTGAAAATAATTTATCAATGATGTGCATCACACATTGCACAGGAAATGAACACAACTATTTTTAGATCCTTATTAATTTGCTGTGATTATAACCATGTGACTCTTTGGTAGCTACCAACGATGCGCTTTATAGTGTGATTGCTTGTTGTTTTCACACTCCCTCCTCTCTGTTTTTAATTATAGTACCATCCTATGAGTGTATGTGGAATTAGGACACTGTAGCTCTAGGCCAGTGATAGTTGTCCAAGATCCTACATAAACTGATTGCCGCTACTGATGAGATTTCTTTAGAAAATGTTGCATTCCCAGATTGAAAGAAGCAGGAAACAAGTGAAAGGGTACTAAAAAAAATAATAAAAAACCCCAGAAGCTTTCTAAATTACACTCTAGAATGCTATTTAAAAATCACTTGCATACTTTCACATTTAATACTACGTTCTCACAACTTTCATTTGACGACGTCAATAATATGGTGACTTAACGCCTTTCAATATTCAGGACAGACTTTGCTGACTGTTGATTTCGGTGCTGAAAATGAAAATAAATTGTAAAAATTGTAAAAAAAAAAAAAAAAGAAACTTAAAATAAATTGCAAAAAACCCCCGAAAAGTAAATTGTTAAAATATTTAGTTCTTAAAATTGCTAAAAATAATCAGTACTGGGTTAGAATAGAAATTTAAGATTTAACAAAGAGATTTAAAAGTGTTTCCAAAACACATAATTGCTAAACAACAATAAAAATAAATGATGGCTAAACAGCTGGAGATCTGCCGTGTGCATAGGACGTGGAAGTGTTGGACCGGGTCCAGAGGAGGGCCACAAAGATGATCAAAGGGCTGGAGCAGATCTCCTATGAGGACAGACTGAGAGAGTTGGGGTTCTTCAGCCTGGAGAAGAGAAGGCTTCGAGGGGACCTGATAGTAGCCTTCCAGTATCTGAAGGGGGCCTATAGGAAGGCTGGGGAGGGATTATTTACAAGGTCCTGCAACGACAGGACAAGGGGCAATGGATTTAAACTGGCAGAGGGGAGATTTAGACTGGATGTTAGGAGGAAGTTCTTTCCAGTGAGGGTGGTGAGGCACTGGAACAGGTTGCCCAGGGAGGTTGTGGCTGCTCCCTCTGTGTAGGTGTTCAAGGCCAGATTGGAGAAGGCCTTGAGTGAGCTGTCCTAGTGGGAGGTGTCCCTGCCTATGGCAGGGGTTTGGAGCTAGATGATCCTTGAGGTCCCTTCCAACCTTACCATTCTATGATTCTATATCATAATAGAAGTAAAAGAAATTTACAGAACAATTCTTAGGGAAGACATATTATACTTACTGAACTTTTTTGACACTTTAGGTAGCATCTCCAGAAATAATAAAAATCATAAAAATGCAAGGAAATAATTCCTGGTATTACAAAATATTTATAAAGAAATATTTTTTTTTTTTTAAATCCTACAAAGAAAGATACTAAAATCTAACAAAAAATCAGCAATAATGTCTTATAATTACACCTTGAGTACTGTGTCCAGTTCTGGGCCCTTCAGTTTAAGAAGGACGTGGAGGTGCTTGAGCGTGTCCAGAGAAGGGCAACGAGGCTGGTAAGAGGCCTCGAACACAAGCCCTATGAAGAGAGGCTGAGGGAGCTGGGATTGTTTAGCCTGGAGAAGAGGAGGCTCAGGGGAGACCTTCTTGCTGTCTACAACTACCTGAAGGGTGGCTGTAGCCAGGGGGAGGTTACCTTCTTCTCTCAGGCAACCAGCACCAGAACAAGAGGACACAATCTCAAGCTGTGCCAGGGGAAGTTTAGGCTGGAGGTGAGGAGAAAGTTCTTGACTGAGAGAGTCATTGGCTACTGGAATGGACTGCCCAGGGAGGTGGTGGAGTCAGCGTCCCTGGAGGTGTTCAAGGCGCGTTTGGACGTGGCACTTGGTGCCATGGTCTAGTCTTGAGGTCTGTGGTGATGGGTTGGACTTGTTGATCTTTGAGGTCTCTTCCAACCCTGGTGATACTGTGATACTGTGTGATAATGTTTAGAGGTATGACAACAAATAATTCAACATATATTTAACATGTAAATGTAGTATTCTCTTGGTAATTGTAACCTAGACACATGCTGAGTGCATTTTTCTGAATATCAGTACCAAATGCTTGTTGCCTAAAGATCTCTTAAAATTAATCTTTTTCAGTCAAAGAATATCACATTGTTTGCTAATGGCCTATTATTATCATTGTCTGACAAATTAATGCTACTTAATTAAACTGATAAAATTTTGCACTCTTATGATCAATACACGTGGCCTGGGATATATATATGCAAAGGCACACAAACCAGATGCACTTTAACTTCTAGTATTACTAAAAGTAACTTGAACTCCTTGCTTTCCTCTTCACCTAAAGCTATGTGTGAGTTAAGTAGAATGCAGCATATACACTATCTATATTCCACTAATATACAATTATGAGATACTGTTTAAACAGTAATATTTTGGAAGACTGAGCTAGTGGCTATTTCATGTTAGAAGGGAAGATTAATGACTATATCATTATCATGTCATTTTCACTTAAGTGCTCCAGACAGAGTAAGAGGTGATCCCTAAGCCAAAAATTAGTAGCTGTAATGTAAATGGACAAGCCAGAATGGAATAATGGCAGGAACAGCACACACACAAACAAAAGGTAGTTTGAAGAAATTGCATTAATTTCTTGCTTTTGGTACGAAAGATAATGAACTTTCTCCTCTGATGTGCTTTGTTGCTGTTTCTAAGAGAATGAATTTTTCCCTGACAGCTACTCAACTCTCTGCCAGTTCCTTCTCTGCACAGAAAACCTCAGTAATAGTTGTTCCTCAGGTGAATGTTGTGACCAGATACCCCAAGTGTCAATCACTGCCTTCTTTTCTACTCCAGATTCTGTTTCTGTACTTTGAGTTAATGTCCTATGCTTTCATTCTCTCAGCTATATTTATCTTTCAGTTTTCTCTCCTATCAGTATATTCTGTAAGGTCTGGCTCACCCACTCTAACAACAAATTTTTTTGTTCTGTTCTCCTTTGCTTTTATGTCTAGCATATTCAACTGTGAATCATAGAGTCATAGAATGGTAAGGTTGGAAGGGACATCAAGGATCAGCTAGTTCCAACCCCCTGCCATAGCAGGGAAACTTCCCACTAGTACAGGTTACTCAAGGCCTCATCCAACCTGGCCTTGAACACCTCCACGGAGGGAGCAGCCACAACCTCCCTGGACAACCCGTTCCAGTGTCTCACCACCCTCACTGGAAAGAACTTCCTCCTAACATCCAGTCTAAACCTTCCCTCTGCCAGTTTAAACCCATTGCCCCTTGTCCTGGCATTGCAAGACCTTGTAGAATCCCCTCCCTTGCTCTGCTGGCCAAAATCTGTGAAAATCTTTCTATTCACATAACTCACATTTCCAGGGTGGCTTAGTCAGTATATCTTGAGGATCCCCACCGTAGCTATTCATGAAGGACTGAAGCTCATAGGAAGGATCTGTGCTGCAGCAGGGGAAAAGTGTGATGAGGAAAGAGTGGCAGAGAAGAGCTGTTATGACTGACCACAAACCCCCACTGCACATCCCACTTCAACACTTGGAGGTGGGGGGAAGGTAAAGGAGTTAGAAATGAATGCATAAAATTGAGCCTGGGAAGAGAAAGAGGTAGGGAATGTATTTTAGTCTTTGTCTTTTTTTCTTGTTATTCAAATGTATTTTAATGAGTAATAAATTTAATTAATTTTTCCAAGGTCAAGTCCATTTTGCCTGTGATGGTAATTGGTAACTGGCATCTCTTCCTACATTTTGACCCATGGGTTTTTTTCAAGTTTTTCTCTTCATTCTTTTGAGGAGAAGGAGTGAAAAAGTGAGTGGGTGGGTGTCTGGCAGCCTGCCAACTTCAATCCGTCAAACATGCAAAAACTCTGTAACCTCCTAGATATGCTGGTTGAAAATGATGCACAAATTGCTGCTGCAGTGGAAGCACAGACTTCAGCTGCTGAGCACTTTATAGGTGGAAGGACAGTCAGATGTATCCATTTGAATTGAGTCCAACTCTGACACTTGAGTCTTCCCTGCCTTAGTTAAATAACTTGCCTTCTACAAGGGCTTTCTCTGTGCTTTATGGAGTTTAATTATATGCTGCTTGCAATGCTATGCTATGTAAGAATGAAAATCCTTCACAGAATTCCCCTGACACTTGTTAAATTTTCAATGGCCAATAGACCTCCACTACTGGAGTGGAAAGACCCTGGATCTCTCAGTTGTCATATAGGTATTTTTCCCTTACAAGTCTAGTTGAATAAAATACTACTCTTAAAGCTCTGTGGATTTTATTTTTCTCCATCAGAAAAATGTGAAGATTGTCTTTAGAGATGCATGATGTATAGAAGTTTTCCTATCCCTTTCCTTTTCACAGGAATCACAGGATCACTGGATGTTAGGGGTTGGAAGAGACCACCATAGATCATCAAGTCCAACCCCCCTGCCAGAGTAGAGCTACAGAATCTCACACAGGTCGCACAGAAACACATCCAGATGGGTCTTGAAAGTCTCCAGAGAAGGAAACTCCACAACCTCTCAGGGGAGCCTGTTCCAGTGCTCTGTGAACCTTAGAGTCAAGAAGTTCTTCCTCATGTTGAGGTGAAGCTTCCTGTGCTGTAGTTTATAACCATTACCCCTTGTCCTATCACAGGGCACAATTGGGAAGAGTTTGTCCCCTTCCTCTTGACACCCAGCCCTCAGATATTTATATACATTTATCAGATCCCCTCTAAGTCTTCTCTTTACCAGACCAAACAGTCCCAGGTCCCTCAGCCTCTCTTCATGGGGCAGTGCTCCAGCCCCTTAATCAACTTCATAGTCCTCCATTGGACTCTTTTGAGTAGATCCCTGTCCTTCCTGAACTGGGGAGCCCAAAACTGCATGCAATATTGCAGGAGAGGTCTCACCAGGACAGAGTAGAGAGGGAGGAGAACCTCCCTTGTTCTGCTGGCCCCACTCCTCTTAATGTACCCCAGGATCCCATTGGGCTTCTTGTCCACAAGGGCATATTTCCGTACCATGGATAGCTTGTTGTGCACCAGGACTCCCAGGTCCTTCTTCACAGGGCTGCTCTCCAGCAGGTCATCTCCTAACCTGTACTGGTGCAGTTTATTATTCCTTCCCAGGTGCAGGACTCTGCACTTATCCTTGTTGAACCTCATTAAATTCTTTGCCCAGCTCTCCAGACTGTCCAATTCTTGCTGAATGGCCACACAGCCTTCAGGTGTGTCAACCAAGTCTCCTAGCTTGGTATTGTCAGCAAACTTGCTGAGCAGAGTCTCTGTCCTCTCATCAATGTTATGAAGATGTTGAACAGCACCATACCAAGCACTGATCCCTGTGGAACTCCACTAGTTACAGATCTCCATCAGGACTTGGCACCGTTGATCACCACTCTTTGAGCTCTATTGTTTTACCAGTTTTTAATCCAACTGTTTGCTTTTCTATCCCACACTTCTGAGCTTGCTCGCAAGGATGTTATGTGAGAGTGTCAAAAGCCTTTCTAAGGACACTGGTCTCCCTGCATCTACCCATTCAGTTACAGCATGATAGAATATCAGATCAGTCAAGCATGATTTGCCCTTGGTAAATCCACACTGACTAGTCCTGATAATCTCTTTCTCTTCCAAGTGGCTAGAGATCACCTCCAGAATGAGACTCTCCATCATTTTTCCAGGGATGGAGGTGAGGCTGTTTGTCATGGTAGGTTTAAGCAGGCCAGAATAGGCTTATACATGTCCTGGCTTGCCCAAACTTGTTTTTCTGGTCTCCCTCCTTCTGCTACGGGGAGAAGCAACTGTGGGAAAGAGGACAAAGAATCTGGAGTGACTGAGTCTGAGGACTTTGGCTTGCCCAGATTTGTTTGCATCCTCAATGCTTGTGTATGCCTTGTGAAGGCCTGTGTTCTGCCCAAAAAAGGGTACAGCAAGCCTATGGCTTCACCTAATATGGCCAAGCTTGGCTAACTGCCATTCTGATTGGCTATTCTGTGTCCAAAGGCCCATTAGTCTCGGGCTGTATTGATAAAAGGAGATGAGCAGGTGACACAACGTGTGCTGTTGTATCTGTGCTCTGCCATTGTATTCATGCTTGCTACTGCCTTTTATATCTTGAACTGCCTGGAAACTGCCTTTCAAGAGTTTACCAAGAACAGGCTCTAAATGCCTCCACACAATAGCCCTCCATAACCAGAATGATGTTGTGGTAAGACTACACATCACAAGACATCCTGCCTGCACATGAAAGCCTCCTGCCAAGACGGGAAGTCCTGGAGATCATTCAGAGAGTTCAGGACCAGGTCAGGGGTAGTCTGCCTCCTTTCCACATCACCCTGAAGCCTGGGAAGAATCAGAAGGTTCAGTGGTTGACAGGACAGTTACAGAATTCCCTGAAAGCGTTTGGGTACTCTCTGAAGCTGTAGCTAGCCCTGTGAGTTGGGAAATAGTATTTTGTGAGTAAATACTTAAAGCTTCTTGTAATTCACCATTGCCTTCTGCCATAAGCAGAAAGGAACTCCTTGAGTTCATCTAGTGGGCAAGCAGTATACTGACAGCAAGTGGTACACTAACCGCAGCAACCTTCTCTTCCAGTTTAATTATTGTTATATATTATTACTACTTATTTCTAGATCTTGTTATTACCTCTATAAAGTTTCCATGACCATGTAAAGAACCGATTATTATTAAAATTTGTGATCAGGGTGGTGAGAGTTCTGAATATTGAATATTAATAAACAATATTAATATTTGAGAATATCATCTCACATTAATTAATTACCCCTCCATTGCACTGGTCTATAGTTATCTGGAACCTTTTTCATTCCTTTTTTTGAAGAACTGGAGTGACACTGTCTTTCCCTCAGTCCTCAGGCACCTCTCCTGTTTGCCATGATTTAGCAACAATGACTGAGAGTGGCAGAGCGACAACATCAGCCAGTTCTCTCACCACTCTTGGGTGTATCTCATAAGGGCCTGTGGACTTGTGAGTATTCAATTTTGATTTATGACCAAACACAGCAAAGGGAAATGAAGGACACCCATTGCTTGAAGTAACCTACTGTCCCAGATTGGGACCTACAGGGTTAAAAAAGTTCTCTAGGGACTCGAATTTTTATTTCTTTTTTTTTTTTTAATGTCTGAGGTAGGAATCTAACTCAAATGGTCACACCTAGGATCAAGACCTTACTGAGAGATTTGGATATTGTGAGCATACGAACACTTGAGTGGACATCATTAATTATATGTCAAAGTGACTAGAAATTAGTTTCAAGATAGACTTTGTCTACCAGCTAGAATCCAATGATCTTGGCAAATGTGAGCACTTGCCCTTTGAAATGGAAGGAAAGGCAGGAAAAGCCTAGGTGCCAAACATGCAGGTTACATACAACAAGCCCTTATATGAAATACTATTTTTGCAACCTGCAATGTTCGTCGCTACAAGGGCTTATGACTAAGTACTACACAACTTGCAGAAGGACTGGTATTTTATAGCTAAATTTAGCTACAGTGCTTCTGTTCACTGCTGATAAGCTAAAATTACATCCTTTTGATTTGTCTGCCATTTAAATAAATATTTTAGAGGATTATTAAGGTCATAATCAGAATTATCACTGTCTCTCCATACTGGAATTAGGTCCTGTAGCTGAAATGTGATTTCACACTTGACTATCTTTGTTTTCACAAAATGTATGCATCGCAAATTTAACTCCTAATGGAGTGACTTTAAAAAGAATGACAAAATGTATTCATTTTTAAAAAAACAGTTAAAGACTCTTTTGCCAAAATTCTGACAGAACAGAGGAAAAAAATGAGGTAGATTGAAATTACCTGTTCAGTATCTCCAGCTCCAAGGAAAAGAGTAATAGTTCCTGTAACATTTTCCTGGATGGCTGATTATTTTATCTGTATAAATCACTAAGGTCTTTGATAGAGATGTGCAAAGAGTTTTCTTGGCAGAGGACTTCTGGAGTGTGAAACCTTCATTTTTACATATCAAACAATCTGCCAATGATGGACTCATTTTCTATTCTTACTCTTCTGCTGGTACCCCTTTAAGAAATTTTCACAAATGTAATTCTCCAGCAAGTCATACACATTTCTACTATCATTACTGAAGTTAAAGGAGTTAGCAGCAGATGTTCTAGAGGTCAGTTATTTAGTTTTGCTTTTGTGACCCAATTGTTTGCTGCCTTTTTGAAACAGAGCAATAGCAGTCCATATTACAGCAACAAGTGATGGGCTTCTGAATTCCTTAAGATTAGTGGACAGATATTGTAGCCCTCTACAGAACCTCTGGGGTAATACATTACTGTCAATAACGTTTTTTTCACCTCAGTTAACAGCCTCAGTTTGAAGAGGCTTTAAAATGGAAATTGCTAGGATGATAAAGCAGCTTAAATTCTTGTTTTCCTGCATGCAAAATAAAAAGGTTATAGCCACAATGGTCCCTAACAGTACACTGTTGTCTGAATTTCCAGTATCTCTTCAGCTTTGATTTAAATAAAGGCATACTAATATTCTAACATAGCAAAAGATGAAAAGTGTGATTTTTTTTTCCCCCATAATGTAAGGAAGACTAAGACCTGTTTATATGATAGTCTTCCAAGCTACACACTCACAACCAGATAGGATTTACACAGAGCAGACGTATGCTACCCTTCAACCCGGCATAAAAGAATCTGTATTAGCTCTTTTCTTTGGATGGAAGAATAGACTATGTCCATGTGAAAGTTATTTCTAAAAAGCATCTGCTATTCTACTCTACTTCATTTTGCAAGATTGTAAAACTTTGTAGATTTAGAGCCTATTAATGGCTTCTGAGCTAGAGCTGCCTGATACCCTTAATGTTTCAGATCCTGTTCTTAAAATGCTAAAGTAGACTGAGACTGCTCTGTTTATAAAGGCCAGTGTGCTCATCTACCAAAACATCACCTTCTAAAATAAGGAGGCATCTTTATTGCCCATTTTTCTTTTTGTTCCCTCCTACAAAACATTTATCATGCTAAGACTTCCTGCTCCAGGGTTCCGAACAGGTCTAAATCAAGAAAATGATTTATTTAATATTTTTATACTATTAATGGTCCTTGGTTATAAGTGGGTGGAATATTAAACTGCCATCAATAAAATTTCTGGACTGAACTAGAATAAATAAATTACTTCAAGTGAATAAATAAATCCAGATTTAGCATTTGCTGTCTCTGGAAAACAGAACAGAGCAGCTATCTGTCATAGATAATGTAGAGTTTCTCAAACTATGCCTGAGGATTAGACAGTACAGGACAAGAATTGCTTGACAATCCTCTGCTAAACTGTCCTGACTTGAGGATGAAGTCAGATTACATTGAAAAACAATTGTCACTTCTGTCGTGCAGCAATATGTATAGGTAAACAAATAATGTTTTGTGTTTGTTTAGTGTTGGAGCAGAATTTGCAAGTGTATGTGGCCTTTAAAAGAAGAAAGACAGCTTTTTGATTAAATCTGCTGAATACAAGCCTTTTGCTGTTGCTTCTTTTTTCTTTCCACCTTTCTTTTTCTGTCCTTAGCTTAGCTGAATGGGGAAAGGTAAGCTCTGAATATTTTATAGCCATATCTTTTTAGAAGACTCCACATGGTATCTGGCTGCAATTTCTGTCAAAATACCTACATCTTTAAGTAGTTTTGTCCATCTGTCTTATTTTTGTCACTCTCAAAATTAGGAATCCTGCATCTCAGTATACAGACAGTATCTTACACTTGTAAAAACTTGACAAATAAGAGGCTTTCCCCCCTCCTAAAGTACAATGCAATGAACCATAATTATGTGATGTGAAGGACATTTGCCTTGTTTCAAAAGGGCATTCATATAGTTACCGCTTGTCAGCCAAGAGGCATTGGTCATCAGTGTAAGCAATGCATCTAAAATAGAAATATATTGTGGATCAAGATCTAGCTCAAGTGTGCTAGGTCTGATTTGACCTTGTATAAAACAAAGGTTTAAAGCCCCCTGGAACTGAAGTAAAACCTTGAATCATCCTGCATTTACTTAGTAAAAAACATAAGGAGCACTAAGTCAATACCACTGTCTGGTGGTTACTGTGAGAGGTGCAGTTGTCACGCATGATGCTCCACTAGTGCACAGCCTTGTGATTGGATCCTGCTCAGCTAGTTTTTGAAAAGGGTTTTTTTGATTGTTTCAATTTTCTGTGCTTTTTGGTAAGAGCACTGGATAATGCAAAAAAAAAATTTTTTGGTAGTGTTAGTCAATTACGCTAAAAGTAATTTACAGATGGGGAGGGCATCCATGCAGCAGAGCATAGAAGGACATTTAATACATATTCTGTATTAGTAAACTCAACATAACCAGCCATATTCCTGAGCACTGAGTAAAGGGAATGTCCTTCATCTATAGTAGTAAACTGTATCAACCTACAAAACAGATAAGCTGCTCTTGAATGTGCTTAATCATGCTTATCAGTAAGAGCGTGGTAGGCTCAGTCTTTCCAGGACCTGTTGCTTGGCAGTCAGTGCCAGTCAGTCAGTATAGAGCATGTGTAGGTGCAAGAAACAACATAGTATATAAATATAGCTTTACACCATCTGCTCTTGTCTCAAATTCTCTCTTGTGCTTTCCAAAGCAGTCAGGTCCCTCAGCCACTTGGAGCAGAGCTGTAGCAACTCTTTCTCATTAGGGATTCTCTCCTGCTCTTGCTTTCTGCTGTCCTGTTCTGTTCCAATTACAGCAGAATCCATTGCACAGAAGTCATCCAATTCATGTACTTTTCCTGTTACTGTGGTATCTCAACAATGGCATCTTCATTAGTCATGCAAAATTGAAATGCACAACTTTATGTCTAATGAGGTAGAGTCAAAAAGGAACTCAGGACAATGAACTGAACTGTCTGTGAGGTTTCTCAGACATCATCTGTAATTCCTCTCCTCTATCCTCTTCTCTATAGTAGTGAAGAGGTGTCCCTGCCTATGGCAGGCTGTTGGAACTAGATGATCTTTGAGGTCCCTTCCAACCTTACCATCCTATGATTTTGTGACTCTATACCTGGATTTGAGTTTTGGGTGGGTTTAATTTTTTTCTTTTTTATTTTTTAAAAAATATATATAATTGTACTTATTCCAATATTTTTGCGTGTTTGCTCTGATTTGTGAGAAGGTTGTGATCTAGCAAGATGAAAGTCTATCAGACAGGCCTGAAACTACTTTGATGTGTGCTAACAAGATAAAGGTGAAAAATATGGTCAGCAGTTTTTTTTTAATGTGTAAAAGTTGGCCATCTCCCAATATGATTGTTAACATAAATGGACCAGTCAGACAATCTCCATCCACAAGTGCAGCTTATGCAGATACACATCAGGGTAAATCTCCACAGCTGAGCTGCGAATTGACCTCCAGTCCCCTGAGTTTTGGATCAATGTCTTGTCCTGTCCTTTATTCTCTTCAGGTTATGTTATCTTTAGGCTTTAATTCAATACTGCATTTGAAAACCTGAATTCGACTGGTGTACGAGTAGCCTTTGTGAATAAAGGCCTCTTATTCTGACTAAAGTTACTCTTTTACCATTATTGAAAGTTTGAAGTTTTATTTCTCTTTGGTGGATCACCTCAGACTGAATGTTTTCCTACTGGACATAAAAAAATCCATTTGTTTCCTCCCTCCAGCTGGGATTTTACCTTGCTTGTTCTTTCATTCCCTTTGATTCCTCCTCTCACCTTCTTCATTACTTGTGATTCAGGTGAATGTGAACTAGAGATGCTTCCCCTCTGGGAGTGCTGTTCTGTCGCTGGATCAGGATTGGGTACAGAGCTCATGTTAAGATGGTTGATTGCTGAAAAGTTGTCTTTTCTTTCACTTTTCATCTTGACAAAACTGTGATGTTATTTGAGTAAATTACTTAGAAAGTTTCTGAAAATAAGACTTAGTAATATATTAGAGGACTACTTTTGATCTTCTCATGAGCTCTCATCTCTCTTAAAACTTGAAGCTGGCACCAGTTACTACCATGTGCAGTTGTATTTCTGGCAAGTTATATATGAAAGGAAGTTCTCTGCAAAATTAAAGAACTTCCAGCCTCCTTCAGAGTAGTCAGCATTTATGAAGGACCTCAAAAATAGGAAAGGTGTAGAAACAGTCCAGGAAATATAACAAAGTCAGAGAGGAGATTGTGTAGACAGAAAAAGTTTGTTTTATCACGAGGCATACACTTTGGAATTTCTACTTCAGTATTGCTATTAAAAAGTTCTAGTTTTCACCACTGCTTTCATAGCCAATCTGATAAAAGGAAAAGATAATTATGCTTTCTATTTGAGTAGTGTGGGAACAAAACTTACATTTCAAAGACGTGGACAAAACTGAACATAAATCTTGTCTATGAAGCCTTAGGAGATACTTGGTTTTGACAGACCTATTAAAACTGCCAGTGTCTAAACTTCAAAGCTCTCTTAAAGAGATCCACTGGAATCCGAATACATTGAGATTGTCTTTATTCAGCTTCTTCTATTCTGGTTATGCACATCTGCTCACATTCTACAAATGTAAATTATCATCCTTAGGGCACTTCCTGAACTTTCCTTATGCCTAAATAAAGATAAACTGCAGGTACTGTGTCTTTGATGTCAGCCTTGATCGCTTACATGTTAAGTTTTTAAGTAGCTTCACTCTTTTTGTGATGTGGCCTCTTAGGAAGAATTTCTTGTAATACTCAGAAATGCACCACCTGTGAATGTTTGTGAAAGTGTTTCAGTAGGAAATCTGATAGCCACCAACCTTCCAGAGCACTGGTGACATGGTCTATTATGCTGAGATTTGTCTACTACAAATGTGATATTGCACAGGCAAACTATCAGCTCTTTGGGATGAAAAATGTGAGTTTTGCAGGAGTTAGTATAGCAGGATCCTGGGCTTCTGGTATTACAAGAAGTTACAGCTTATGTCTTATGTCAACAAAGGCATAGCAGGATGTGATCCCAATATCCTTCTTTCTAATAGGAAAACGATGTCACAGTAATCTTTTGAATACTATTGTATTCATGAGCAGTTGGCCCCACCTGTATGCTTCCAAAGTTCTTCAACAGAAAACAGAGACATTACTACTAGAAAAAAAAAGACTTGCTACACGATATAAAGAAATAAAATGACAAACAGGTGAAGCTTGTATGATTGAGTAGACATATTTTGCAAAATTAAAATCTGATCAAATGCAGAGTTAACAATATTATGCTACGTAGGTTAGTGTTTCATTAGGAGTACTACATCCAAGTTAAAGCTTTCTGACACAAACAGCTTCAGAATTGTTGTACACTTGTCTCAGTTGCTTTTGCAAATTTCCTTTGACAACAGCATGTTCTGTGTTGCTTTCCCACCCTTGGTTGGGGTAGCATGCCCCTACTGACAACCCACTCTTGATTGGCAAAGATCAAGAGCAAAAAATGTTGGGTCCCTGCAGTGCCTGTGTCTTTTAATACATTCTTTGACAGGTATTTTAAGAGGGTGGTGAACACAGAGCACTGTTCTGTGACTGGGAGAAATCCCTTGTCCTTCCACCCAAGAAGGACATCAGGCCACTCACTCCATCCTGCTCTCCTCTCACCTTTTCTCCATGAGGTCTCTAAAGTGAAGGATTGTTAGACTATAGCACCCTTGGAAATAAAAACTCATAGGAATTCTGGTCTCCAAATCCTCAGGGCTCCACAAAAGCTACTCAATTTCAAAATACAACACAATGTGGTAAAGATATCCTTCTTCAGATTAAAAACAAAACCAACCAACCAACCAAACAAACAAAAAGTGGTCTACAAAAGAAGCTGCTGTTTAATCTGTTCATGAAGCACTGTTATGCCCGCTGTCTGTGTTGGGATGAAGATGTTCAGCTACATCAATATACATGATTAAATGTAATAAAAATGAATAGGGAACAAAGACTCACCAGGTATACTCAAAATCTTAAGATTTTGCATGGCAAGACTGCATGATATAAATGCTTTCTCAGGTACAACAGAATTGAGATTATCAGTGATAAAGGTACAGGCTGCTGAAAGATCTCAGGCCTAATAAATCCTGGATAACATTCAACAAATTCAGAGATTCATGCCTTTGCTGTAGCTCTCAAACATCAGAAGTGTTAGCAAAGATGATCTCAGGATTAATGAATCCTGGGTAGCGCCTGACACAGTTAGAGATGCAAGTTTTCACAATAGCTATAACAGTAATGCAGCAAAAGTTCATCCATACATTGAAGGTACAATTCTCCCTAAGCAAGGAGTCTCTGTCTTCAGTGTAGGAAAAGGAACACAGCTCATTGACTCTCTGCATCTGCTTTCTCCCTCCATCACGGCTGCTGTGCAGTTGGTGCTTGCTCTGGTGCTGGTTCACTCTGTACCCCTACTCACTGACCCTGGCACAAGTGTCAGCAGCATGTACTCCATGACACCAGAGGCAGAATGCCCCAAGATGTTCCTCTCATGAATTTTATACTCTTACAACTTAAGTTGTCTATGCCTTCTAGATGTTTAGCATGATTTGGGAGGAACATTGAGTAACATAATCATATATGCTTAGCATGTACTTGATTTTCCTCATTAACATATTGAGAGATGTCAACTTTAATATTAAAATTGCAGTTAATTAGGCAAAGGTCTTCACTTGGACTCCCTGGCCCTCAAAATCTACTTTGTTGTTGGGTGTTTATGTTCTGTGGGACCTACTTTACCAGTTTTATCAAAATAAATTAATTTTATCTTCATGAGACTCCCTCCTTCAGCTCTTTGGCAGGTCGGCTTTGTGGGTCTTCATTTAACACCAACAGAGAATCATAGAATGGTAATGTTGGAAGGGACCTCAAGGATCATTCAGTTCCAATCTCCTGATTGTAAATGATCTTGGTCTTAAAGTGTGGTAGATCGACTTGCCTTCCAATCCCACAGCCAGCTAGGTGGTTCCACAACAGTAATGAATTCTTCAATTAATAGCAAAATGCTGTATATTGAATCAGGAAGAATATTTGCTCTATCAACATATCCAAAGGTCCAGCATGTTAAATACTGATCACTACCTCTGGGTGATCGACTTAACATTCTTTACTCAGTGAAACAGATACATTGGAGTCAACATGCAAAACAACATCAAAACCAACTGTTCTTGTCCAAGCAAAAATGAATGAACCTGTTATTGATTAATTGAGAGGTAAAATTCTGGATAGAACACTCCATTCTTTATATTCCAGTAGGACCTAATGTATTTTTTTTATAATGCCCTGATTTTAAATGAACTTATAGACTTTATAAAGCAATACCTACCTTTCATTATTTTACCTCTCAGCACCAATACCAGAGAAAATCACAGATTTGCATCTGATTTGGAAAGCTGAAGAACAGTCATTGAATATCTTAAGCAAACTGTGATCAACACAGTTGTTTTTAGAATTTTGATTAGGTGTGCTCTAAATTAATGCTATAAATATCCTTGCTTTATACAAGAAAAAATAAACAACAGACAACCCAATAAGTACTTAGTCTTACCTGAGTTTTTGCCTTAGAATTGGTCTCTTGTAGTACCTTTATGCTTGTGTTCACACCCCTGCCAGCAGAGAGCTTTGGTTTTGAAAAAATCTCGCAGTGAATCCATTTCCCTGATGAAATGGTTGTGAGACATCTAAACGCAAAGACCATTAAGATAGCATAATGTTGATATAATATGTACCTCAATATAACACTCTCACATCTATGGAAAATATTCTATTCTGTGCAAGACATTTCCCTCTCTTTTACCTTGAAGATGAAACCAGTTACTGTCATAGTAGGGAAAAGTGCAGGCAATATTGACTGTATTGAAATGATCTGGACGAGGGCATAGAGTCAGTCACCAGCAAATTTGCAGACACCACCAATCTGGGGGCTGATGTTGCTGGGTTGGAGGGCAGAAGGGCTCTGCAGCGGGCCCTCGACTGCCTGGACGGATGGGCAGAGTCCGAGGGGATGGCATTCAACAAATCCAAGTGCTGGGTGCTGCACTTTGGCCACAACAACCCCATGCAGAGCTATAGGTTGGGGTGGGAGTGGCTGGAGAGCAATCAAACAGAAAGGGATCTGGGGGTGCTGATTGACACCCACCTGAACATGAGCCAGCAGTGTGCCCATGTGGCCAAGAAGGCCAATGGTATCCTGGTCTGCATCAGGAATAGCGTGGCCAGCAGGAGCAGGGAGGTCATTCTCCCCCTCTGCTCTGCACTGGTTAGGTCACACCTTGAGTACTGTGTCCAGTTCTGGGCCCTTCAGTTTAAGANACCAGCACCAGAATAAGAGGACACAATCTCAAGCTGTGCCAGGGGAAGTTTAGGCTGGAGGTGAGGAGAAAGTTCTTGACTGAGAGAGTCATTGGCTACTGGAATGGGCTGCCCAGGGAGGTGGTGGAGTCAGCTTCCCCGGAGGTGTTCAAGGCACGTTTGGACGTGGCACTTGGTGCCATGATCTAGTCTTGAGGTCTGTGGTGACAGGTTGGGCTTGATGATCTTTGAGGTCTCTTCCAACCCTGGTGATACTGTGATACTGTGATACTGTGAAATCTAAACTGTTAAAATTTGAAACCATTTGTGGAGTCTGGATGAGGGAGAAGGTTCCCTGTTTATTTTCTCTTGATAACTTAGATACCAAAAATGTTCAGATTCAATGCAAAAAGATTTTTGCAGTTGTCAATAGGTATCTAAATCAAGCTGTTATTTTTTCTGCATGTGTTTTCATCTGTGATAAAAGTATGGGAAACGAAAACACATAAGTGGAAACAATAACACATAATAACTACATTTTGGTGGTTTCTGACAATTAGTAAATATTTTCAAAACTCCTCATACTTGTTACAATCTTCAAAATTTCTTAAAGTATTCCATTTTCCTTTCTTCTGCAAGCTGACTTGTAAAAAAAAGTATCTAAGAACATTTACATCTTATTTTAATAACAACAAAAAACTCATACAAGGGATAAGAAATTTAGTTTTATCTGAAGTTGTCTTCCACTTGCAGTCCCGATTTGACACCTGTGTCAGGACATGAGAGTCAGCTCCCCAGCTTACAGAGGCAATGACTCTTCCTGAAACTGCAGCTGTTAGAACAGTCTTTACTTTTATTCCAGGATTGGCAATAGAAAATATATTTATGTGTAGTTTTGTAGCTAAGGTGCCCTCCTAATGGGTTGGAGATCAGAGTTTTGCAGGTTTTGCTCATTGAAACATATGTGTAACCATCTGGCTAATCGGAAAGGGATATGCTCCTCAGTTCCTCAAAAAAATAATTACTGTTATGAGGAGTGTTGACAAATGCTCAAATAGTTTTGGAGATGTCATTTGTTCCCTAAAACACTTAATCCCTGGCCATTTCCAATTGGTGGTTGTTGAATTAAAAATACATCATTTCAAGTATGTGTTTTCCTTTGCTTGGTCCATTATTACTAAGATGAAAAATGAAAAAGAAAAAAAACAAACCACAACAGTTTAAGAGGATAGAGAACAAATACAAAAACGTACCCTGGAAACTATGCAGAATTCCCAGCTACACACACTAACATAATGCCTGTTTTGTGCAATACTCCTCCAGAACACCTGTAATAACATTTCTCCTTCATTCATCAATTGGCCATGTGAAGCTACTGCAAAATACACACCTGTAAGTTTTGGTCTTCAAATTCAGCCTGTGGAAATTCACCTGTGTATTGTTGGTGTCTTCCAGGCAAGTTTCTAGTGCAGGGACCAAGAACACAGCCATCTTACCTCTATGATATAGGAAGTCAAAAGCAAGATTAGTACCTGTGTTTACAGCAGGACTAGTGGTCAAGTATGGACACTAGCATGATAACAATCTAAACTGATTTATTATTTTCTTTCTTCTTGACAGGTTTTTCTTACACTGAACAACATTGTAAGACAATGACTGGAGGACAGCCAGTACCTGAGACTACACTCAAGGGCAGTGGAGCAGGATTACATCGTCTGGTGTCTCTGCAGTACTTAAGCACAATACCTTTGGGTTTGTGTTCTCAAACAACTAATCTCTGAAACATGCTGCTTTGTAGCAGCAGGACTGGGCTGGTCTACAGCAAGCAATGAGACAAGAACCAAAGGTGATCACAGCACAGACAGCACATCAGCAGGGTGCAGTCCTACAGCAACATGACAAAACCCAGACTATGCAATTAATTTATTACAACAGCAGAATATGGATCTACAACATCACATCAACATCCATCCAGGAGGCATAGATGGAATCAGAGATATTTACAAGTGTCCTTACAGTATATCCTCAATGAAGATAAAGCACCTATACTTGGGCTTGAATGGGCCTTCTGATTCAATGGAGAGAGCATGATGGTGGAGGCCCAAGTGGAGGTTGGTTGGGGAAATTAAGACTTATTTACTACGCTCAGGACTCTGACACATGCAATGAGCTATTAGTTTAATTTTTAAAATTGTTGCTCTGAAATAACAGCACATGCAATGATATCAGAGAATTCAAACTAAAAAAACACTTAGAAAATAAAAGGCCACTTTATGGAGCACAGGAGAAATCCAGTGTAGAAAATAATTACTCCAAGGGCACCTCATGGAGCACAGGAGAAATCCAGGGTAGTTTAAGGATATAAAAATGTTGCCTGCCCTTAAACTATTTATCAGATTAAATGGAAACAGTTGGTCCTCCTAAACTCTGTCTTTGCAATGTGATGTAATTAGATATCTGAGGAATCTCATACTTTCTACTTAAAGTGCATGGACTCTTTATCATCAAGTTTGGTGTGACTAGTATTAAGAATTCTACTCAGCTGGAATTAACCCTTGGGGTTTTTTAGCAAGGTAAACTGTGTCTGCTTAAAGTGCTTAAAATGAAAGATACTCCCATAATTCTTTATTTTGGTACTGAAATGTCAAAATAAATGCAATCTATAATAGTGTGATGGATTACTTTTTATGCAGTTTGGTTTAATATTTATGCAGCTTGAAGGCAATTTTACTTTTTATGTATAAGCCTTTTCATTGTGGTTACACAATACTCAGAATTGAGCATGTTTTGCCATCATTTATAATAGCTTCTGGTTGTCTATTCTAGAGAAGAATAATTGGGAGCACTTATGGATGTTTGGAATAAATCTATATAAATTATACTTGACAATAAGAGGATCTGAGTGGGGCCAGAGGCAAAAGTTAAAAAAAAAAGAAAAAAAGCAGTAATTTGCAAGGGAAGCAAAGGGTGGGAAAGTTTTGCTGCTTTCCTCAAATCAAGAAAGCTGTTATGCATTTGTCACATCTAGTATGTATTTAATGATGAAAGTGATAAAAATATTTAGTGCTGGATGGGCTATGGAGTGAATTCAGTTTTCACAGAAGGCAGGTGCATGGTATACAAAACATACATGATATTTGAAAAGAAGAAAAAACCAAGCTGATAAATGTGTAGTATGTTCTGTGACAGTTGTAGTGGTATGGGTGGGCAGGATTTTTATTTTAAAAATTAATATAGTTTATTAATTTTGATATCCAGGAATTTTGCCAGAATACTTACTTTTTAAATAATAGGTTCTTCACATAGTCATGAAAAATATTACACAGATGAAAAACACAGAAGCAATCTAGAACACTTTAAGATATAAATAGGACTAATATGACAAATATTAATTCAACTAATTGCAATTGAAAAGAGAATCTTGTGATTAGTAAACTTTTCTGCTAAAGGCAGAAAGTGGTTGGGTTCAGTTAGAGAAGCTTTAAGTCTCAAGCTGTGCCAGGGGAAGTTTAGGCTGGAGGTGAGGAGAAAGTTCTTGACTGAGAGAGTCATTGGCTACTGGAATGGGCTGCCCAGGGAGGTGGTGGAGCCACCGTCCCTGGAGGTGTTCAAGGAGCGTTTGGACATGGCACTTGGTGCCATGGTGTTGTCTTGAGGTCTGTGGTAACGGGTTGGACTTGATGATCTTTGAGGTCTCTTCCAACCCTGGTGATACTGTGATACTGTGAAGTATTTGCTCACAAAGTATTATCTCCCAGTTCCTGAGGCTAAATTATAGTTTCCAGACAGTACCCAAACACTTGAAGGGAGTTCTGTTGGTGTCTTGTTAGCCCTTGAGGCTTCTGGATCTTCCCAGGCTCTAAAGAGGTGCTGAAAGAGAGGCAGATGATCTCTGACCTGATCCTGGTCCCTCTTGGACAAATCTGTGTCCTTTCCAGGGCTCCCAGTCTTGGCAGAAGACGTGCAGATGTGCAGACTATAGCACAATGTCTTGCAGATGTGCAGACTGGCACAACATCGTGATGGCTAAGTGAGCCTATCACGTGAAAGCACTTAATGCTTATTCCTAGTAAACTAAGCTAATTCCAGATATACAAGCCCAAAGCATCAGAAAAGCTGGCTTGGAACTTAGCAGACATAATGCTGCAAAGAAAATAAGGCAAAAGCATGGCAGAATACAACAGCAGAGAGCATGAATGCAGTGGCAGAGAGTGCTGAGCCAGAAGTACACTGTGTTTGCCTGCTCATCTCTTTTTATCAATTCAGCCCAAGAATAATGGCTCTTTGGCCACAGAGTTTACCCAATCAGAATGGCAGTTTGCCAAACGTCACCATATTAGGTGAGTTAGGACTTGTCTTTTAGGGCAGAACACAAGTGTATAAACATGTGTGGGTACGCTGTTTACAGCTTTGAAAGGAGACTAAATGGCACCAAGCCTTTGTTTTCCTTCTGCTCCCTTGCTACCCCCATCAGCAGAAGACAGGGGGAACAAGGGAATGTGTCTGGGCAAGCCAGGACATGTTTAGGCCTATTTTGGCCTTCCACAGCAGGAGTGCATCAGTGTCACTGTGCTTGTGTATTACCTCCCTTCCCAGACTCACATGAATGACCATCTTGTATAAGATATAGGACTCCATTTATCTCAAAATGAGTAATTAAATTTACCTGACATATCTAAGCTTCTTAACCACTTTAGCTTTCCAACAGTACATTGCAATTCCTACAAATTTATATGTTAATGTTTATTGGTTTTTTCCATACTCCCATTGGAATAATGTTCAATAGTTTGAAAAGAAGGTTGTTTGCTACAATAATTCTTGATTTTATCTCTTTACTCCTGGGGATGTGTGCTGTATTCTTCCAATCTATATGCTCTGCAAGACAGAGAGAGTCAGTTTTCCACTCAAAGTCTCATGTGTATCTTTCCTTCATTATTCCTCACATATCCAATTCTTGGAATAGTTTTTTAAGGGCCAATTTATGTAAGCATATATTCTCAAGTTAAAAGCATTTTCTGAAATCATCATTTTCTGGCTACCTTTCCGAAGGGTTTTGCTCAAAAGTCAAAACCAGAAGGCAACACAGAAAAGAGATGGAGGAATGTGAGAATAGTGGACAGAAGGTGATGTCAAGGGAAAAGAGCTGTTAGATGAGGCTTCCAGGGAAACTTGAAAAGACTGGCAGATGTGCTACACTTGTAAGAATTTAAAAAGCCCTCTGTGGACTGAAATACCCAAGACTCACTTATTTAATAAGGTCAGACTGACACTCTAAATATTTTCCTGCCTTTCTGATAAGACTCAAGACACCTAGAGACACCCTTTTGCCACATCCATTGTTTTCCATAATATCTGAAAGTGTAACAGTCTCAGCCCATATCTTCTCTTGAAAACAACAGCACAGGCTGACAAATGCACAGCTATCTGTCCCAAAATACAAGTTCTCTTTGGTTTTTTTTGTTTTGGGTTTTTTCTTCCTTTTTTTCCTCCCTTGCTGTGATAGGATTTAAATGATTATGTTGCTTTTATTCTTTGTTATCTGTAATAACGTTGTCCCTCTCCTCAGCTATATTTTGCCCTGATGAGTTCAAATCTGGAGCATTGTGTCCAGTTCTGGGCTCCCCAGTTCAAGACAGGCAAATTTGGAGAAGACACTATATTGAGTGGTGGTGCTGATCTGCTCAAGGCTAGGAAGGCATTGCAGAGAGATACGGATAGGTTAAATAGGTGAGCTGAGGTCAACAGAATGAAGTTTAACAAGATCAAGTGCTAGGTCTTGCACTTTGGTCACAACAACCTCCGGCAATGCTACAGGCTTGGGGAAGACTGGCTGGAGAGCAGTGCGGTGGAAAAGGAACTGGGGATGCTGGTAGATGGTCAGCTGAACATGAGGAAGCAGTGTGCCCTTGTGGGCAAGAAGGTAAATGATATCCTGGCCTGTGTCAAAAACAGTGTGTCCAGCAAGAGTAGAGAAGTCATCAAGCCCCTGTATTTAGCCATAGTGAGGCCACTGCTTGAGTACTATGTTCAGTTCTGGGTGCCACAGTATAGGAAAGACATTTTGGTCCTGGAGTATGTCCAGAAACAAGAAACAAGTTTGGTGAGGCATTTGGGGGGCATGTCATACTAGGAGCAGCAGAAAGATCTGAGTTTGTTTAGTCTGGAGAAGAGAAGGCTAAGGAGAGATCTTATTGCTCTCTACAACTACCTGAAAGGAAGTTGTACTGATGCTGGTGTTGCTGTCTTCTCCCAAGTAACTACTGATAGGACAAGAAGAAGTGGTTTTAAGTTGTGCCAGGGAAGGCTTAGATTTAACATTAGGAAAACCTTTTTTACTGAGTGGTGAGGCATTGGAACAGGCTGCCCAAGAGGAATTGCCATCCCTGGAGGTGTTCAAGAAATGTGCAGATGCGGTGCTTCAGGACATGTTTCAGTGATCATGACAGTTGGGTTACAGTTGGACTTGATGATCTTTAAAGTCTTTTCCAGACTTAGTGATTCTATGATTCTGTGAAGGAATCTCTGGAAAGAATACTGGAGAGAATCTTATGGAAAGCTATGAAGATGCTTAAGAGACTGGAACATCTCTGTGACAAGCTAAGAGGCTTGGGCTGTTTAGCCTGCAGAAGAGAAGACTGAGAGAAGATCTTGTCAGTGTTTATAAATATCTAGAAGGTAAATATCACAAGGATGGGGCCAGACTCTTTTCAGTGGTGTCTAGTGACAGGACAAACTAGAACACAGTACATTCCATCTGAACATAAGGATAAGCTTCTTTACTTTGAAGGTGATGGGTCACTGGAACAGGTTCCCCATAGAGATTGTGGAGTTTCCTTCTCTACAGACTTTCTAAACCCATCTGGATACGATCCTGTGCAATCTGCTCCAAGTGAACTTACTTTAGCATGGGGTTTGGACTGGATGATCTCCAGAGGGATTGATTGTTCAAAGTTTATTACGGGTTGTTGAAGAAAACAGATGGACTGAGGTGATTAGGAAAGGATCAAGCATAAGAAAGCAAAAAGATAAGAGGTTAAAAGTGTCTGAGTGTGCATAAAATGGACTTGTCAGTATGCTTGTCTTACCATGCCTTGTGCCCGATCACTGCTCTCTGCCCTGTATTCTCAGTGAGTTCCATCTCTCTTTGCCTGCTTGAAGGGATCTTTGTTCTGTATTAATAGATAGGTGCCAGCAAATGCAGTTAAGCTAGATATTACAGGGCCTAGGCTTATAAGGCTTACAGTATTTTAGAAACATTTAGAACACTTCCCCC
>VWZE01009689.1:80231-100231 GCA_013396675.1 Eubucco bourcierii
TCATTTATTTAAGGTAGAAATCACACAGGATAACAGAATGTTAGGGGTTGGAAGGGACTTCTAGAGATCATTGAGTCCAATCCTCCTGCCAAAGCAGGAGTCTCCGCAGGAATGCATCCTGGTGGATTTTGAAAGTCTTCAGAGAAGAAGACTCCAGTCTCTCAGGGTAGTCTGTTCCAGTGCTCCATGAACCTCATGGTACAGAAGTTTCTCCTTATGTTGAAATGGAACCTCCTGTGCCTAACTTGTACTCATTGTTCTTTGTCCTTGTCACTGGGCATCACCAAAAAGATACTATCACACTCATCTTGCCATCCATGCCTCAGGTATCTATAGACACTGATTCCCTCTCAGCCTTTTCCAGACTAAACAGCCCCATGTCTCTCAGTATTTCTTCATAGGAGAAATGTTTGAGTCCCATAATCAACCCAATAGCTCTCCACTGGACTCTCTCTAGCAGATCACTGTCTCTCATGAATTGTGGAATCCAAAACTGGACACAGTATTCCAGGTCTTATCTCACCAGGGCAGAGCAGACCTGCTGGCCACACTTCTCTTAATGCACCCTGCGATGCCAGTGGTCCTCTAGAACACAAGCGCACATTGCTGTCCTATGAATAACTTGCTGTCCAGTACTACTGCAAAGTCTTTCTCCATGGAGCTGATTTCTAGCAGGACAATGTGTAGTCTGTGCTGATGTCTGGTGTTATTCCTCTCCAGATGCAGGACCTTTCACTTGTCCTTATTGAACTTCATGAGATACCCCTTCACCCAAGTCTTCAGCCTGTTCAGATCTCAGTGGATAGCAGCACAGCCTAATGGGGTGTCGGCCACCCCCCTACCCCATTTTGTATCATCAGTGAACTTGCTGACCCAATCCAGGTCATTGATGATGATATTGAAAAAAATTTGACCCAGTACTGATCCTTGGGGAGCACCACTGGCCACAGGTTTCCAGTTGGACTCTGTACAGTTGATTACGACTCTCTGAACTCTCTTTATCAGCTTCTAGCAAGTCTCTGCCTCCAAGCACAAGGGAAAAAAAAAGCTCTACGAGATATGTTAGAGATATATCTAAGTGATATATGGGAGATATATCTAAGAGATATATGGCAAGGTATATTGGAATATGGACCTGTACTCCATTTATGGAAAGATCTGAGAAATCTAAACGTGAAACAGATTTTTAACTGGACTTTCAAAATTTTTAAGTACTCAATTGTGGCTGTGGGAATTGGTATTTGTGAGAGGGATTAACGGCCAAGGAACCTAGCTCAAAAGCTCTTCAGTTTGGAGAAAATTATTTAAGAATTATTTTATTTATCATTTGGAAAGAATCTATTTCTTCTAAGCTGCCATAATATGAAAACTCAATTGCGGTTCCACCTCATGTCTACACATACCTAAGCCAACTTCAAGCAATAACTGAAGTACAGAATAGCAACTGGGAAAGATTGATTGCTTCTTTTCATGTTGGCAGATGGTTTTGTAAACCTGATCTAATGTGCTTTTTCTTAATTGTCCTGCCTATACTCTTGCTGGAGTTAGTAGATCATTTCTTCTTGATCACATTTCAATTGTAAAAGTAAAATTACACACTATTTTAATTATTCAGAGATGTTACGTATCTTTCTTGCCTTGCTTAAGGTCTACTTTTGTTCAGGTACATTAGCTATAATTACTGTACTGGCTTCTCTCACCAAAATATCACAAAACTGTGGTTAGGATATAATCATGTATAAATAATCTTTTCAGCAGACACATTGTATGAAAACAATTCCATGTGATACTCTAGTACTCCTTGCAGCAGGACTATTTGTATCACATGAGTTTTACTCGCTTAGTTTCCATAGAAACTCTTTGCAGTTGAATGTAATTTCATTGTTAATAGACTCTATCTCTTGTTTTGTAGTTTTGGGTTAGTTTTACAAATGCAACCATTTCTGAGTTTTATGGTGAAAGTTTCCACATGGATTTCCTTTCTGTTACCCTAAAAAGCAGGCCTATAATTTTTCCTGAAGCTGCCCCTTGTATTACTTCACAGAACGGGGCTTGAAGGGGCGTTAGAAAAGAAGAATTCAACATTCCTCTTGAAGCTGTATAGGCTACCTCTCCAGCTCAGATCTGATGGATTGTTAGGGTAAAGTGAACTCGAACAGCCTGTGCCATTATCCTGTTATTCTACTTGTCTGCCTTCTCTAGTTCTGTCATCTGTATATCTATCTATCTATCTATCTATCTATCTATCTATCTATCTATCTATCTATCTATCTATCTATCTGTATATATGTATGTATATGTGTATATATATATATATATACACACATCTATATATACACACATATATATGTACATATATATACACACACATCTATATATATATATACATATATATATATACATATATACATACATATAACTATATACACGCACATCTATATACACATACACATATGTACTATATATATACACACACATCTATATATATACATATACATATATATATATACATATAACAATATATAGATATAGATATGGATATCTTGATATAGATATATAGAGATATAGATATAGATACATATATAGATATAGATACAGATATATACAGATGACAGAACTAGAGAAGGCAGGCAAGTAGAATATATATATATATATGTGTGTATATGCAACTGTGTCTATTTATAATTACCTACTCAGTTGGAGATGTGCTAAGGAGAAATACTGGCATGCGAAGTTACAGGTGTTTGATTACAGTTTTCTGTGGCTAATTCAAATGATTTGTTTGTAGCTTTGCTTGTGGATGGAATGGCTTCTTTCATTTCAAATTCATGAATTAAAGTTCTGTTCTAGGGAGTATTTGGTCCTTTGAATAGCTAATTTGGGCTAATGTAATTTGTCAGAGGAAAGTCTCATTTCTTAGTCCAAGCATGATATTTTCTCAGTTTCTGAGAGAAAGACCTTTATTACATTAACTAACTGTGCATTATTGCTTGGCATCATCTATAATTTAGGAAAGGGGGTAGTCCACGTCCTGGAGGGGTCTATAACCCGACTCCACATGGCTGAATTAGTAACAGTTGAATACCTGCAACTTGATGAAACATGTCTCTTGCCTAAAACTAGCTAAGCTACTGTTAATTTAAAACCTGAGGGATAATTGCTCTTGCGATGACACTGAGGCTTCTGGGGCAACTACACAGTAGGTGAGTATGCATCAGCACAAAAAGCAGCAAAGATGAATGAGATAGATTGTGTTAGCTATATAAAGGCTATTTACACTGCAAATCAGGACTAAATGCACCCTGAGGTTTTCTCAGTTCTGCACCTCTGTGCAGGTTGTGTCTGTGTAATACGGGCCAAAGGGAAGTCTGAGTTAGAACCCAGAATTAAATAGCAATTTAGATATTACCATGTGCCTTGGGCAAGGGAAAATGTTCCCTTTATCTTCTTTCTTTGATTTTGACTACAGGGATGGTGTTTTGGTTTCATGTTGTACCATAGGAAAAGTAACATGCCAAACCCTTAAGTTGATGGTGTATGGGAAGGTAAAAACTGATCTGTCCATTTGAAGGACATGGAAGTGTTGGAGCGGGTCCAGAGGAGGGCCAAGAAAATGATCAGAGAGCTGGAGCAGCTCTGCTATGAGGACAGGCTACAAGAATTGGGGTTTTTCAACCTGGAGAAGAGAAGGTTTCAAGGAGACCTAGTAGCCTTCCAGTATCTGAAGGGGCCTACAGAAAGGCTGGGGAGGGATTATTTACAAGATCTTGCAATGACAGGACAAGGGGCAATGGGTTTAAACTGGCAGAGGGGAGATTCAGACTGGATGTTAGGAGGAAGTTCTTTCCAGTGAGGGTGGTGAGGCACTGGCACAGGTTGCCCAGGGAGGTTGTGTCTGCTCCCTCCCTGGAGGTGTTCAAGGCCAGGTTGGATGAGGCCTTGAGTGAGTTGTCCTAGTGGGAGGTGTCCCTGCCTATGGCAGGAGGTTGGAACTAGATGATCTTTGAGGTCCCTTCCAACCTCACCATTCTATGATTCTAACAGTCCAATTGTCACATTACTATGTAGCTTATAATAGCTATTGATTAACAAAGTATTTCTTTGCTTTTAAAATATATTTAAACCCTTTTTATGCCTGTGATGCTCCAAGGAACAGTCTGACATTATACAGAGGAAGATGTCATATTCTGGATGACATCCAACCTATCATGAATGCTGTAAAATTCTTCAGGAGATTCAGTGAATGAATTGAAACATCTAATCATCTATGCTTTTTGAATATTTTAAGGCTTTCCCTAGAACTTCATGAAAATTTCCTTTCCTCTCTCTGTTCTTTCTTATCTCCTAATTCTTATTCCATCCTTATAAAACCTTGTTCTTGACATGCCTTTTAATAGCTGCTGGAAAAATCTCAAATCCTGGCTCTGTGTCTTTCTTTCAAATTGTCTCTTGCCCATTTCAGGTTTTGTTCTCTGATACCCGTTGTTGTGGAAGGCCAAAATAGGCTTGAACATATCCTGGCTTGTTGAACTCTGTGGTCGGTAGAGAGATTCCTGAACATCAAAATTAATAAGCGATATTAAATTTTGAGAAAAATAAAATCTTGTACAATACCTGCCATTGCACCCTTTCTCAGCTTTTTTTTTTGTTTGTTTGTTTTTTTGGTGGGGTTTTTGTTTGTTTGTTTTTGTTTTGTTTTGTTTTGTTTCCCTTCTATGGAGTTATAACATTAAAATACAGTCAGATCAAATCTTATCCTCCTTTCAGCCAACATACTAAGCCTCAGCAAAAGATTCCTTCCAGAAGTCTCTAAGTAGTACTTGTAGGTTCAGACAAATTCTATCCAAGACAAGATATCTTTTTGCCAAAGTAACCATCATTTGGAGGAATAGACTTAATGGAAGAGAGCTGTACCATGTCACCTAAGCCTGGTTTTCACACTGAAATCCACGGTCTCCTCAGAATCATGTCTGCGTACTGTAGCTCTCCATCACTTTAATCAGCTTGCAGAAGTGTGAAATTTCCTTTTCCCCTAGCCTTAGACTGTTTGGAGTTTTTTTTAACAGGTAAAATATTTTATCTTGTCAGAAGATCATGCTGCTATGATTAGGGCAAAATAATCCTTGCCTTTTTGTCCCTGTAAATTCTGGGTTTATGTTTGAGGGAATGTTCCCTTTCTATGCTGCTGTTTTGTGGTTCCTGACTGGTTCCTGTGATGATACATTTAAATCTCACTATCTGCATTCATGAAGGGTAATATCACATGGGTACTCTGGGAATATTATGGCATTGGTAAAAAACTGATGCAAGCATTACCTCTTTCCCCACACCATCCTCATATAGTGGAGCTGCTTTTTCAATAGGCAGTAGTGTTCAGTCATTACAGTGGGAGCAGAAACTCTTTTTCTCAAATGTAAAGAACCTCTCCATCCATTTTATAAAGTCTGTTTACATTCTGACTTCACATTATACTTTGACCATGTGCAACATACAAGCATTCTTTTCTAGCTAATAGTCTCCTTCATTCATGATGTGAAAGAACTGTAGAACTGTAAACTGTGCTTTACAACAGTTTCAGCTATCCCTTTCTAGACAGTTGTAATGTAAATTACAACATTTTCGAAGAACTGAGAAAGTGGGTTTTATTTTTTCTTTCTTTCATTCATTTCTTTACACACATGCATGCACACACACACACACTATTATAGAGCAAAATAGACAGTTTTATTTTTCTTAATGCTATAATGTAAAAGGAAACAGATTTTAGATTGTGGCTGCTCCCTCCCTGGAGGTGTTGAAGGCCAGGTTGGACAAGGTCTTGAGTGAGCTGTACTAGTGGGAGGTGTCCCTGCCTATGGCAGCGGGTTGGAACTAGATGATCTTTGAGGTCCCTTCCAACCTTACCATTCTATGATTCTATGATTAGCAAATGGAAAATATGATTCTTTAGGACTCTTGTTTAAATGAGTGCAGTTATAGCTTTTATACAGATCTAGTGAAAGAAGTTTGAGAAACAAATGCTTACTACACAGTTGTTCAAGTATGTGAATCTGCATGTGGGGCACTAAGTCTGTCCTCAATGGTTTTAAAGGCAGATACAGCACAACATGTAGAGATTTAGAAGTTAAAACTCTTTAAACCTCTCTAAACTGATATTCCAGAAAAATATGATTCTTATGGAGTATTTGAGGTTACAAATAGATGTATTTTGGATTCTCTGGGAAGTCTGAATTCTATTATGATCGAATTGGCTTCTTTTCCTCTTTTAAGTGATGGTTAATGCTTTTACATGGCACAAAGTGAATTCAAGGTGTGTGTCTCTAACTCCTGAACTATACAGATGCTGCAGTTTCATCCTCTCGAAACAGTGTCATCTGCTTGCCATGCCCTAGTTTCAATAAAAACAATTCAAGTATTTACAGTAGAGAAGTGACATGACCTTGAAAGATGACCACATTTGTACTGCAAAGGCGAATATTCCCTTATCACTCTCTGACCAACTCATCTACATGCAGTAACAGACTGTATTAAAAACTTCTAGCAGAGTTTAACATATCAATCCTCTCCCTTTTAATAAATGTGTTAGAGGTAGGATTTTCAGGTTTTGCTTCTCCGGAATGAGACTTGTTTGGATAAAATGTACAGGAGTAGTTTCAACTCATTTATCTTCAGCCATCTAAAAGTTTGGTGTCTAATCTGTACTATATTTGTCTAGATTTCCTCTGTAGCTAAGAGTCAAAAAAAAAGAATTTTCAGGTAATGATTTTTCTGAGATAAAACATGTCTCCAGAGAAGTAGATTGTTTTCTGGACATACACATTTTATTTTTTTAATGTTCCATTTTACAGAGAAACTCTATGAGAACAGTTTAAACCAGATATGCAACTTTTAGCTAACCAAAATTAGATGATATTTATCTTAGATACATGTCTCAAATTGATTTTAGTGCATATACTAGACAAAGTTTCTGCATGTGTTAAAACCACAGATATTTTTAGTGCTCTCCTTGGAGGAAGGCAGTTCTCCATGCTGTTAACAAAGCTGCATTTAGATGGGAGTCATCTCACATGGCCTATTCAGAAGTACAGAAATTTTTCTGGATGTCTCAAGAGGATGGAAGATACCCTGATTATAAGTTTAAGAAGTTTGTTTCCAGGTGTGGAAGTAGTGGGTTTGATATTCTTACCTATGTGGGGTGACATCTGAAATACTTTAAAATATCTCTCTATCAGGTTTGTCTATCACAACCTATGGGGATCTCTGTTTTTCTTGATTGGCAATTTTAATTACTGCAGAACACCTGAAATTCAGATATAGTGGTGGTTAATGGCTGGAGAGCAATCCTGAGGAAAAGGACCTTGGAATCTGGGGTGATGAAAAGCTCAACATAAGCCTGCAATGTGCACATGCAGCTCAGAGAGCAACTGAGTCCTGGGCTGCATCAAGAGCAGCATGGCCAGCAGGGCAAGGGAGGGGATTCTGCCCCTTTGCTCTGCTCTCATCGGACCCCACCTGGAGTACTGTGTGCAGTTCTGGAGCCCTCAGCACAGGAAGGACATGGAAGTGTTGGAGCGGGTCCAGAGGAGGACCACAAGGATGATCAGAGGGCTGGAGCAGCTCTGCTAGGAGGACAGACTGAGAGAGTTGAGGGTCTTCAGCCTGGAGAAGAGAAGGCTTTGAGGAGACCTGATAGTAGCCTTCCAGTATCTGAAGGGGGCCTACAGGAAGGTTGGGGAGGGACTATTTACAAGGTCTTGTAATGACAGGACAAGGGGCAATGGGTTTAAACTGGCAGAGGGAAGATTTAGACTGGATGTTAGGAGGAAGTTCTTTCCAGTGAGGGTGATGAGGCACTGGAACAGGTTGCCCAGGGAGGTTGTGGCTGTTCCCTCCCTGGAGGTGCTCAAGGCCAGGTTGGATGAGGCCTTGAGTGAGCTGTACTAGTGGGAGGTGTTCCTGCCTGTGGCAGGGGGTTGGAACTAGATGATCCTTGAGGTCCTTTCCAACCTTACCATTCTATGATTCTATGATTCTGTGATTCTAAAGGCTCATGTTTAGGGAACAAAACTAACCTGAGAATTTTTGTGTGATCACTTGCAAACAGTACCAAACAACTCACACCTCAGCATTATTAATTCAAACTATTTGTGAATCATGTGGGAGTAGTCAACCAGTAAGGAAAGAAGACATCTAAAGGTTTAATTAATAATATTGCTTGAATGTGCTGGTCATGACAGCTTGCATGTTGCAATAATTAATTAATGATATTGACAATAACTGCTGGTCATGGCAGCATACGCATTGTGATACTCACATAGCACTCTACAACTGCATCTATACCAGTGTCCCACCTGTGCTCCTCAGCCACAGTCCTCTTCTACAGGGAAGGAATCAACAATTAGGAAAATTGGAAGGACATCCTGCTTTTCTGCATTTTCATAATTGTTACCTTTCTACTTTTATCAAAGATGAGAAAAATCTATATGTGTTTCTTACTCATCTAAATCAGAGGTTTACAACTCTATTACATAGTCAGAAAGGTTTATATTCACCTAATAGTAATCCTGAGAAAACAATGGCTTTAATAAACTAAATCTGAAAAGACATGGCTTTTCTCTAGTCATAGAATCATAGAATCATAGAATGGTAAGGTTGGAAGGGATCTCGAGGATCATCTAGTTCCACCCCTCTGCCATAGTCAGGGACACCTCCCAATAGTACAGCTCACTCAAGGCCCCATCCAACCTGGCCTTGAACACCTCCATGGAGGGAGCAGCCACAACCTCCCTGGGAAACCTGTGGCAGTGCCTCACCACCCTCACTGGAAAGAACTTCCTCCTGACATCCAGTCTAAATCTCCCCTCTGCCAGTTTAAACCTACTACCCCTAGTCCTGTCATTGCAAGACCTTGTAAATAGTCCCTCCCCAGCCTTCCCATAGGCCCCCTTCAGATACTGGAAGGCTATTGTATTTTGTGAATCTAGCAACCTGACCTGGACACTAACTAAATGCCAGAAAACTTGAGGCAGCAATGAAATCTGTACTTTGCCAATATCACTGACTCAACTCCCTATAATGCTAAGTCTTAGGTAGAATCCTATGGTGCAGTGACAGCTTTCAGCTTGGCAAGCACAGTATAAACACACCTGTGGGCTGAGACTGCAAGTGCACAAGAGAACTGTAAACAAGTTTGCTTTGAGAATCTCAGCTGAGCAACATATCTTGTTCTACGACAGTCACAATGCTGGATCTTGTGAAGCTGCAGAGAAGATTGCATGGTTCACATTTCTTTGTGTATTAAATACACAGAAGGAAAAAAGAAAGTTTTAGTTTGAAAGACAAAAATAGCTTGTTTCACCTTTTATGCATACACACACATACACACACACACACAAAAAAAGTTTATACACATTTAGACTTTATACTAGTAATTGACATATTCTCCTACTTCAACTAAATTCTAGCTCAATTCTTGGGATTAAGTCTGTGCTATCTGACTGACGAGGTCGAAATTCTTTGCTGCTTCCTGAAGAATTCAAGGCTGCTTATAATATGTGTTTTCTTTCTGTTGATGACTGTGTTCATCTCAGGGCATAAACAGCCAATTTTGCAGTGGTACACAGAACAATGGTAAGCTTAACCTAAATATGATTTATCACTGCTTGATATTGATGACACTCTTCAAATGATTTCTCAAGCTGTACAGTGAAGTGTCAGCTTTCCTTCTGTTTTGCCTAAACAGTCTGAAACATCTGCAAAGCAGTTTATGTCTTAGGATCATTTAATGAATCAGTAAGTACAGAACAATGAATCAAGTATTTGTCATCTAGGAAAAGATCTCTGTTGTTTTCCAGTATTTAATTTTAACTGCTACAGCTGCAAATGTTTCCACTGAAACTACTGAGGTTTAAAAACCGTTAGTGTGACCTGCTTGCATATTTAGCTGTTTAACAGTTCCTTCCTGCAAATAGAGACAGCATCTAGGAGAAACCACTCAAGTGTACTTGGCAGGTAACACCATATGAATCCTTTGGAGGAGAATATGTGTGTCCACGTGCGTATATGTTGTGCGTGGATGCAGCTATGTGGTTATACATAGATATTTCTACAAACTTTTTTTTTGGATGATGTTCTGAGATCTTATACACCAGCAGCAGTCTGAGGACAAGAGGTTCATAAACACCACTGTACTTCATCTTGTTTGAAATAATTAGCATATTCAGGTTTGTGGCAGAAAATGATACAGTCAAGAGACCCACTAGGTAGATCCAGTAGAATTCTAAGAAAATTAGTTATGTATTATTAACAGCAGCTTGGTGGGGCTATTTTGTCCCTTAAGTAGTGTTGATACAATTTTAGTAATATATTTGTTATAACTTATACATATTTAATAAAATATTTGTCATAGCTTGTCAGAGTTTTACCTAGCAATTAGCATGAGAGGCAACCCATGTAACTCATATAGTCTAGAGTCATAGTATGGTTTGGGTTTTCTATTGGATAGTGCATACTGCTGGAGTCAGAATATTGAGCTGATACTGATATGATTTGCTCTCATGCACCTTACCCTGCAAAGCACACTTGCCAATACACCAGACTTGTTATATCTATTGACAGGAATACTTTTATGTTTGATTCTGTCAGAACAAGCAGAAAAGTTTTGATTCAGACGTGAGATGCTCAGTCACTCACCAAGGTTATTTAAGTATGATGTACTGTTCCTGTTTGCTTAATTGAGGTCATTATCTGTCAGTATAGCTGATGTAAAAATCTGATGACATTGGCAGCATTGGCAATATTGTAAACAGCAGCACTAAATACTGCATGAAGATATAGAGTGAAAATGGCATATAATGCATTTGGGGCAGATATACTGGATAAGGTTGTTGGTTTCTATAACAGTAAAAAGCTTCAAAACCAACAAAAATGGTGTTTTGAAAAAAATCACAATAAAGTTGTTACATTTTAATGAAATGTCTTATAGAAATGAAATGTCTTATAGAATCATAGAATGGTAAGGTTGGAAGGGACCTCAAGGGTCATCTAGTTCCAACCCCCTGCCATAGGCAGGGACACCTCCCACTAGTACAGCTCACTCAAGGCCTCCTCCAAACCGGCCTTGAACACCTCCAGAGAGGGAGCAGCCACAACCTCCATGGGCAACCTGTGCCAGNCCTTCTCTTCTCCAGGCTGAAGAGCCCCAACTCTCTCAGCCTGTCCTCCTAGCAGAGCTGTTCCAGCCCTCTGATTATCTCGTGGCCCTCCTCTGGACCCGCTCCAACACTTCCATGTCCTTCCTGTGCTGAGGGCTCCAGAACTGCACACAGTACTCCAGGTGGGGTCCGATGAGAGCAGAGCAAAGGGGCAGAATCCCCTCCCTTGCCCTGCTGGCCATGCTGCTCTTGATGCAGCCCAGGACTCAGTTGCTCTCTGAGCTGCATGTGCACATTGCAGGCTTGTGTTGAGCTTTTCATCAACTCAGACCCCCAGGTCCTTTTCCTCAGGGCTGCTCTCCAGCCATTTGGTACCCATGTTTTTGTATTATCATGACTGTGGTCATTTAAGTATAGTTAGCTCTGTATCATGTAAAGTATTAAAATTATATCAGCTTTATTTTTGATCAATATTTATTTACTCAAGTATGTTACAAGTATTGTTTGGTGGACACAGAAATGTTTTAATATTAAGTGTTAGAAGTGAAATACTTTTTTGATTCCAAGGTATGGAAAGTGTATAAAGAGTTCTGTATTAAACCAGCCCCGGAAAGTCATGAGATAGGTACTGTTAGACTCACTAAAAAAGCTCTTAACTGTTCATTTGGAATGAATACTCAGGATTCTTCCATGCCTGTTTTGAAGGGAATGGCAACAGTCTTTATTGCAGGCAAAGAAAATCCAGTGTGAATAGATTAAAAAAGAAGAAATAAAAGCAAAAGGCCACTAACAATTACATTATATTATTTCTGAAATTACCTAGTCATTGCTTGGAGATCTGTCTGGCTATGTGGATCTTCCAGTAGAATGTAACTTGAAATAGCAGAAACACTAAAGACAAATCAAAGTACTGAGGGAATATTAAACATTAATATTCCTTAGAAATAAAAGAGATCAGATTGTTCAAAAGATAAGAAATGGTACTGCAGAGGAAGCTGAAGTGAGTTAAAGAGAAAATAAAAAAGAGTGGAAGATTCTTGAGAAGTGTGACTGGCATTCACTTGTAGAGCAGAAGTGTTTTGTTGTGTCTTTCTTCATGGAATTTATTAATGTTTGTCACCTGAAGAAGACAAGAAGAACTAAGAGTTCCTTTTGCTATTTTAATTATTTTCATTCTGCACCACATTAAGGAAGTTAGTTATTGATTGTGTTGACATGTGTAGTTAATCAATGGCTCTTAATGTTTCAGAATAAAGTATCTGTTGCAAAGCACTGTGCACAGTGAAATAATTCAAACAACTTAATATAATGCAGACAAGTTACTAAAGCACAATGAGACTGTTCCTGGTTGGAAAGTGACAGTTCAGTGAAACCAAAATTTGCAACAAAAATTTATTGCTTCCAGCAGTACATCTCAAAAACAGTTTTTTGAAGGGAACAAATTTGTGGCCAGATAAGAGACCTAGTAGTCTGATGGTTAGGAGATATGCCTGAAGTATAACAAGCAAGATGAGTCTTGCTGTAAAACCAGCCTGTAAAACCAGTTTCCCATCCAACTTCTTTTTGTCATCAAGGTCTTCCTCTTTGTTCTTTAGACATGGTGAAACAGAGAAATCTATGGGTTTTACCCCATTCTCTCACTTCCCAACAAGTAATGACTTATGGTCACTTGCTTTTTCTATGTGTTACGAGTCTGTACAGGACTACTCTGATCAGATTTAAAGGTCTTTCCTACAGCACCCTTTGAATACAACAAAAAATTTATTTGAGTTAGTTTACTTTGCAGAACAGTGACCTACCAAGACTTCTGGGCAGATAATTGGGGGGTTGACATATCGAATCTAAGATCTGGTCTCACAAACATTGGTTTATTACATACCAGTCTTATGGTTGATAGTTTACTTATCTAGTAGCCAACTTGTCAGTCCATCAACTTCTTGAAGGCTGCTGAAGTCCAGCTGAACTTTCACCTGCCTTAGGTTCTTCATCACTGCAGGTAGCAGCAGGAGAAAATACTAAATTTTGGGCTCAGTGAATACATGCTTTGCAAATACTGCTCCTGTGGGATTTTGCCTACAGTTTGTAAATAACTTCTGAGAAGCTGGTAACACAGCTGGTTGATACAGCATCAGATAAGTTGTTAATTTCATCTTGGTTTTAGGTCATTCTTTTCTGTTTTCCAGAGAGAATGAAGCATTTGTTTTTTACTTGGGGGGACTGCACATGTATCAAAGGTACAATTTATTCAGTCCTGTTGGAAACACGATCACTGTGTTTTTGCTGTGCAGATAAATATTTCAGGCATGAGTTCAAGAGTTCTCTATGATTAACTACACTCTTGTTTGCATGATCCCTAACTCGGTTTTGGACTGTGCCAACTGTGCCAAGGCACAGTTAGGCACCATGGGACAAGGGATCATTTCTAACAAGCCATTTGGACTTGGTTACTCTGTTCTGGGAGGGAACAGGGCTCAACTCTATGGACTGATATAAGCTATGCAGTGCCAGCTGGCCTCAGCTCCACCGAAGAACCCATGGCCTATTTAAATTACCAGTTAGATGTAGCCAGTAGAGCTGTGACCAGCATAAGAGATGAAGAAATAAAGTTTCAACAGTCAAGAATATTTTCAGCTTAATGCCAGCAGCACTCCAAATAACTTTTTCTTAGACCTGCATAAAACCTTATTTTCTTCAAAATAAAATGTAATTTTGAGGTTAGAGAGAATTATTTTGCCCTTATAATTTAAACTACCTAAGCTAGGAAGTGCTCTAGGGAAGTATTTTCATGGTGTTCTGAGTGATTTCATACTTATCTATTTAATTATCTTTGCTCATAATAAACTCTGTTCTGTAACAGTAGGTAGTGCTCTACCTTGTTCTAATTAATGAATAAGTTAATGGACAACCTGCAGAGTCAAAATATGCTAATTTAGAGTGAATTTACTCAATTTGCTGAAATTTACTGGTGCAGTACAAACTGCCCAGCATTTGGATCTTAAAGTAGAAAAGCTCTTCCAGACAGAAACTGATGAAAAAAGAAAAAAAAAAAAACAAAAAACCAAAACAGAAGACTGTTTCTTTCAATCTATCACAGTGCTGAGAGATATTACTCTTCAGAATGATTCTTCCTTCAAGAAGTTAACAAATAATCATAGAAGAGAATCATAGAATAATTAAAAAGACCTTTAAGATCATTGAGTCCAACTGTAACCCAAATCCCATGAGCACTAAACTAGATCCTGAAGTGCCACATCTATGCAATCCTGGCATGAAGAAGGATGGTTTTGAATAACAGTAGCAAATATTCAACTTAACCCATGAAAATGAGACAGATTCAAAGAGTGATAAGCAGCAGCTCCTAAGTACAGGGTACAGGACTCTGTGTGTCTGAGTTCTGGACTTTTGAGAGAAAAGCTGCTGAGTGTGTTAATAGAGGTTTGCAACTTCTGATTCAAGCCTTTTCTAGTTCTGAATCCTGAAGTCTGTGTGAGTATTTGAAGGGGTGAAGTGTATCTATCTAAAATTACTTTGAGAAAGATCCTCAACACTGAGTACTGACAAGTTTTCTTTGAATAACATGTACATTGGTTAAAAACAGTAATTAAAATATAATTTATAAAACTTCTGGTGTGAGGAAGATAAATAAGCTTCACTTTATACATGAAAGCAATGAAGTTTTGGTCCAGAAGAGTTGCCAGTGTGTAAAAACAAAACAGAAGGCAAAACAATCTTGAAAGCATTTTATCTGACTAGCTAAATCTCATATGGAGAGAATTTAGGAAAGCTAAATCAAAATTAATTTGCAGGAAAGGTACTGCCATAGATTAAAAAAAAAACCAAAAACCAGGTAAGGAATAGAAAAAGCATTCCAATTCCAACAGGAAAAAATAAGCATGGTAGTGTGACCTTTTGTTTACTTTACATACAGGTAAAATTGTTCATATAAAGTGATGGAGCAATGACATGTCAAAATCTGTATATGACACATCTACTAATATTAACCAACTCAGGAAAATTATGGAAGACCTAAGAACATTAGAACAGCAATAGTGGGTCAGGCTATAAATCAGCTTCACATACTCAATTTCTGATAGAGAGAGAGCATACCAAGAAGGAAGGCAAACATGCTTTGTGTGCTATGTCTTTCAGCCTTCTAGCTGTCTGTGGCAAAGAGACTTTCCTAGACAGCAGATCTGTGTGATTCTTTAATAGATTCACAGAATCTAAAGGATTGGACATAAAAGTTGTTGTCAGATGAAATTCAATAAACATAATTATACATATACACTGTGTGCAGTTCTGGGACCCTCAGCACAGGAAGGACATGGAAGTGTTGGAGCGGGTCCAGAGGAGGGCCACGAAAACGATCAGAGAGCTGGAGCAGCTCTGCTATGAGGACAGGCTACAAGAGTTGGGGTTCTTCAGCCTGGAGAAGAGAAGGCTTTGAGCGGACCTTAGAGTAGACTTCCAGTGTCTGAATGGGGCCTACAGGAAGCCTGGGGAGGGATTATTTACAAGGTCCTGCAATGACACGACAAAGGGCAATGGGTTTAAACTGGCAGAGGGAAGATTTAGACTGGATGTTAGGAGGAAGTTCTTTCCAGTGAGGGTGGTGAGACACTGGCATAGGTTGCCCAGGGAGGTTGTGGCTGCGCCCTCCCTGGAGATGTTCAAGGCCAGGTTGGAGGAGGCCTTGAGTGAGTTGTCCTAGTGGGAGGTGTCCCTGCCTGTGGCAGGGGGTTGGAACTAGACGATCCCTGAGGTCCCTTCCAACCTTACCATTCTATGATTCTATGACTCTATATTCCAGTAAATAATTTGATGTACATACATCATGGGATTCTATATTAACTGAAATAACTCTGGAAAAAACAAAGAAACATACATATAAATAAAAAATAAATAGGAACAAACAACCCCCCTCCAAAAAAACACCCAACAACAAAAAAAACCCCAAACCAATAAATCAAAGAGCATCAGTGAGAACTCTTTATTATTTGTATGTTAACCATTTGTATTGCAACAGAATCTACAGACAGCAATGGGGTCTTTACTGTGCTCATGTATTACACAAACAGGGTAAAAACTCTTCGGCCCGAAGACTGTAGAATCTGTGTACTACAACAGACAGGCATGTGTGGGGGAACAAGGAAACAATGAGGCAATATTGATTGGAAGGATAAGCAGCGGTGTCAGATGAATTGACCTTTGCTCATTCTGCATTGGTGGTCAAAAAGGAAACAACATGTTAGCATGTATAATGCCATTACATGAATCAATGAACTCTAATCTTCTCATCTCAGAAGGCTACAGTAAAACCAGAAAGAATTCAGAGCCAGATGACAGAAATATTCGGAAAAGAGACATGTGGTTGGGAATAGTTAATTTAGATGGGGAAACATGGTTTCAAGACATGAAATAATAATGTTCAATAATGACAGTCAAAGACAATGTTGAGCGAATGTCCCTAATTAGCAGTTCTGTTTATGCAGGATGTAAGAGACAAACATAAAAATATTTTAAATTACATTTATAAAATGACCTGTTACTGTCTAATGTCACTGTGACCATGACTTCAGTCTTGGGACTCTGTCCTACATGACATCCTGGTCACCAAATTGGAAAAACATGGACTTGATGGGTGGAGCACTCACTGGATAAGGAATTGGCTGGATGGTCACACCCAGAAAGTGGTGATCAAGAGTACAATGTCCACCTGGAAACCAGTGACAAGTGGTGTCCCTCAGGGGTCAGTGCTGGGACCAGTACTGGGACCAGTGCTGTTTAACATCTTTGTCAGTGACATGGACAGAGGAATCAGTGCATCCTCAGCAAGTTTGCAGGTGACACCAAGCTGTGTGGCACAGTCGACTTGCTAGAGGGCAGGGATCCATCCAGAGGGACCTGGACAGGCTGGAGAGGTGGGCCCAGGCCAATCTCATGAAACTCAGCAAGGTCAAATGTAAGGTCCTGCACCTGGGTAGGCACAATCCCAAGCACAAATGCAGGCTGGGTGGTGAATGGCTGGAGAGCTACCCTGAGGAAAAGGACCTTGGAGTCTGGGTTGATGAAAAGCTCAACAGGAGCCTGCAGTGTGCGCATGCAGCCCAGACAGCAACCGAGTCCTGGGCTGCATCAAGAGCAGCGTGGCCAGCAGGGCAAGGGAGGGGATTCTGCCCCTTTACTCTGCTCTTGTCAGACCCCACCTGGAGTACTGTGTGCAGTTCTGGAGCCCTCAGCACANCTGAAGGGGGCCTACAGGAAGGCTGGGGAGGGAATATTTACAAGGTCTTGCAATGACAGGACAAGGGGCAATGTGTTTAAACTGGCAGAGGGGAGATTTAGACTGGATGTTAGGAGGAAGTTCTTTCCAGTGATGGTGGTGAGACACTGGCACAGGTTGCCCAGGGAGGTTGTGGCTGCTCCATCCCTGGAGGTGCTCAAGGCTAGGTTGGACAAAACCTTGAGTGAGTTGTACTAGTGGGAGGTGTCCCTGCCTGTGGCAGGGGGTTGGAACTAGATGATCCTTGAGGTCCCTTCCAACCTTACCATTCTATGATTCTATGATTGTTCAAGGTGGAACTGCAGGTTAATCTGGATAATAAAATGTGTACATCTGTTTCTGTTCTTTCAATGGTATGCACATCACTATGCATCCAAGCCTGTTCCAGCCACTAGCTCATGAAGAACAGGAAAGTATTTTCCTTATGGATAGTTTGGCTCGTAACTGTCCAGCACTTGTTTTCTTGCTGAAAGAAGTAAACAACTTTCTGAGGAACTTAATACTACTGACCCACAGTGCAAAACATGACACCAGATTAGATTGGTCTGATCTAGAGCAGCAGTTTCTCTGACCTTTAATGAAAAATTCTATTAAATAGAAAAAGTGAGATCATAATGTATGCCTATAAATAATTGGCAGTGTTTAGTTTTTAGTATGCACTTGGTTCTCATTTCTGGCTCACTGCACAAGAGCTGCAGCAGGGTTGATAGGAGAATTTCAGGATGTCTTTCCTTCTCCCTCCCTTCAGTAGTGTTAAGGAAGGATTGAGAGGAGGGGAAACAGCAATGTTGAGTTGATTTAGCTACAAATGGTACCGCTAACTTCAAGAACAATTAGAAACTGCACAATGAATAATTCAGCGCTTTGCCGCTTGAGGGGCTTCCCATTCTGCCTTTATAATTCAGAACTCTTCCTCCCTCCCCCTTCTCCTTAAGGAGAAATTCTAGCTGGAGAGACAATCTCCAGGGACTGCCTGCCTGCTTAACATGCAGGTGGCACATCTCTGGGGTTTGCAGGAAGCCTCCAGCTGGAGGCATGTTGACTCTGTTGGTGTAGGACTTCAGTGGTATACACGTCTGCTGTACATAAGAAGGGATCTCCTGTTAGAATGTTTTGGATTTTAAAAAAAATATATTCCTTGCATTGTTTGAGAAATAGGATGTAATATGAAATTAAATGAAAATTGTATTGCCTGAGAATCACGGGGTCCTGGCAATTCACAGACTTTTCTGTCTTTAAAGACAGAACCTGATTAAAGACAGAAAAGTGAGTAAGAGATGGGTGGGCAGACAGACACGTGATGAAGTCACAATCATTTTCTAGCACTTACTTTATAAAAGAAGATGACTTCTTGTCCTTCGGGTAAAATTGCAGTCATTCAAGGAATAATCTCCAAACATTTCAAACAAACAAATAAACAAACCCACTTCTGTTCAAAACCCTCTTGTCTGCTTTTACTGCCACTATCAATAGGAACATTGCATTCCGGTGACAAAATAGTCAGCAAACAAAGCATATACTGAAAGAAAGGTTTTTAAATGGGCTTCCAAGGACAGCATATTGTTTCAGAACAATATGCTTTTAAATAGTCAGGGCATGCAAGTCAGTGTATTTATAGTGACATGTTTTATTGCTGCAATGTTAGATTTTATATATGCAACACTAAATGATAAGTTATAAGGTAATAGTCAATATGGCCAGATGAATGCTATTATTTTAGTAGTTTCCACCATAAGCTTTAAGAAAGTATTTAAGCCAAATTGTGGGCCATGTTAAAAATGTATCCAAACCATTGCACCTGTCTGCTGCAAGTGAGATATTAGTGAGTCTAATGTTTTAGTGTCGGGGAAAGAGCCACCCTTCCCATACAAGCCTATCTCCCTTGCTGAATTCCCCTCACAGCTCAGGGGCTACTTCAGCCCCTTCAGAGCACAGGGAATATTATGCAGGTTCTAAGCCGATTGCAGGTCAGGGCAGATATATTTTCTTAGTACCTCTTTAGTAGTCCTGTCTTTTCAGTGTTCCTCTTTAGCAAAATACTCAGGGAAAATATATGAAGCAGTAGTTTCATCTGAATTACCTCAGAGTCATAGTAGCATCAGCTAAGGTTGGACTGCCATTGAAAGGGGTAAACTCATCTTCCTTCTTTGCTCCTGGATCAAAATTCCCAAACTTTTCACTGTGATCTTCATGCTACTAAAAGCCCAAACCATTGAAAAGTAATTATTTTATTATCATAATAGTCCCTGAGGTACCTGGCTGCTCAATGATACAGTGCCGTCACAGGGTAGAAGCAGGCAGGAGCATCATGAGGATTGGCAGTTGAACACAGACATCAGATCAGCTTCTAATATAGGACAGCTACTTCCTTTCATACTTTTCTTCTAAGACTCCAGTAGCGTTCCTAACACACCAAGTAAAGGCATAGGACAATTGGTTTTCATACTTTCCAGTGATGCTGAGCCTCAGTTCATCACCTGTTAAAAATCCTGAGTATCGAAATTGGAATATACCCCTGTGGCATTTCAGCACTGTGTTTGGTAGGATGTCATGCTACGTAAAAT
>VWZE01009689.1:105231-116601 GCA_013396675.1 Eubucco bourcierii
CTTGCAATAGATCCTTGTATTAAATCATCATTATTAATTGTTAGCATATGTTTCTAAAACAAAGACTGTCAGGTTGGCACAGTCCACCATTATTATTGAATATATCTGTTTATTACCAATTAAGAAATGGGCTACCGTGCCAGTGGCATGTGAAATAAGGACATTGTTACTAACTGCAGATTGTCAGACAGAATTACCGGAGTCCAATGCAATAAGTCATCTTCCTGAATACCAGGTAGTAATAGTGGACTTATTTTCTTTCTTACATAAAATATTTAAAGTAATTTCTGATAATTTTTGTCCTGAGATTCTGAGAAGTTACTGTCTTCAATACCATGCACAGAAAGAATCATCTATGACAGAAGCAGAAGATTTAACTATTTTCCCTTTCATTTTTCTTCTCTTTCTCTTTCCCATTTCTCTCTATCTCTATTTTGTGCATCTCTTATGTCAAGTAAAGGTGCATTTGAGCTACCCAGGCTTCTCATTGAAAGACATGGAAGAGGTTTTCAGAACAGCCAATACATTCACTCTCCTCTGTTATCACTCACTCTCAGAAATGACTCAACATTTTTTTTTTTTTTTTCACTAACACCAAAATTAATCACCTTTGAGCAGATATTTGGCATGGGAAAGTTCAGGAAAAATAACAAAAGTTTAGTAAATCCCAATAATTAAACATTTTGATTGAGAAGAATGTGCCTGCCAGGGATTCCTTACCTAGCTACTGAATATCATCTAAATACACAGCTACAGGTGGTAGGTCAATTACAGCTTGGGTACCCCCAGAATGAGTACAGGTGTAGCATTCACACCTTAGCTTTTGTTGTGTGTTAATTTCCCTAATTACATGATGAGTGCTATTTCATATTTGCAATCTGTCCTGCTACTATAGGGAGTATAAACTTTTCTGTAGTCCTAAACTACAAGACACAAGCAAGTTGCTTGTGATTACCACTCCTCGGATGCCCAGGAAAAGAACAATGACTTTCCCTCACTACCACCCCCACTGCAACATGTTTTATTTATATCTCTTCCATTCCAGCTGGCATGCACACTGGCAACTCTGGGATCTCTAACCCCTAACTAAACTGCTGCAGGGCTAAGCAAGAGACTTAGTATGTACTTGGTGAAGCTGAACTGTTCTGAAAATGTTCTGATTTTACCAAATCTATGAATTTTAAAAGAAGTTTCAAAGGAATGTTCCTGAACAGCTTAATCCACTTTATGAGCTCTGTGTTCTTACTAACAGATTTGCAAAAGAATTGCCATATGATGTGATTTTTAATTTGGATGTTGTTTTGTCTCTCCAGCCTGAAAAAAAAAATGGCTTTATTTCTCTCCCATTCCACAAAGAGATACAACTGTTGAATACAATTGCAGGCTTTCCTGTTTAATCTAGTCCATTACGTTGGAAGGCAGCAAAAGGGAAAAGGGTTTGGGGGTCCTAGTTGATGGGAGGTTGACCATGAGTCAGCAATGTGCTCTTGTGGCCAGGAGTGTGGCTAGTAAGTCAAGAGGGGTTCTCCTGTCCCTCTACTCTGCCCTGGTGAGGCCACATCTGGAGTACTGTGTTCAGTTCTGGGCCCCCCCGTTCAAGAGGGACATAGAACTGCTTGAGAGTGTCCAGCACAGAGCCACAAAGATAATTAATGGAATGGAATATCTCTCTTACAAGGAGAACCTGAGGGAGCTGGGGGTCTTTAGTTTGAAGAAGAGGAGACTGAGAGGTGACCTCATCAGTGTTTATAAATATGTAAAGGGTGAGTGCCAGAAGGATGGAGCCAGGCTCTGCTCGGTGATGCCCAATGACAGGACAAGGGGCAATGGGTGGAAGCTGAGGCATAGGAAGTTTCATTTAAACATGAGGAGGAATTTTTTTCACTGTGAGGGTGTCAGAACATTGGGACAGGCAGCCCAGAGGAGTTGTGGAGTCTCCCTCTCTGGAGATACTCAAACCCCACCTGAATGCATTCCTCTGTGATTTAGTATAGGTGATCCTACTCTGGCAGGGGTGTTGAATGAGATGATCTTTCAAGGTCATCCCTTCCATCCCCTGACATTCTGTGATTCTGTGATTACGCAGCAGAGAACTAAGATTCTTCAAGAACCTAAGGAGTAAACCATTATGTTGGCATTGGTCACCAGTTGTGAGTCACTGATGTGTGAAGATGCTTTCTGTTTGCTTTTTTAGAAATCTGAATCAGAATGCAAAATATTCAAACACATTTGTGACCCTACGTCCCATAAATCCTAGGACTTCTGATTCTAGAGAGGCTCTCTAATAAGAAAACTCTCTCTCACTGTAGGTAGCTCCTGTATCTCAATATTTTAAAAACAGAATGTTGTGACATTTCAATTAATGCAAATATTTGCGGTTTAGTAACATTAATAAGTTTTTCCTTATTTTATTCTAGGGAAGTCAGCATTTTACCAGACCTGACAAACCCCTATGTTACAAGAGTCTTGAATTTTTGCTTTGAACTTAAAATGAAGAATATAAATATGCAATCATTTGTTTGTTTATTAATTTTCTTCCACTTCATTCACATTCTTTAGCACCTTTTTCATTACCTGCCAAAAGTAACGTTCAGCCACTGTCAACAGCCATGGCCTGTTCTATGTTCTGAAATATTTTGCCCCTGTAAGCAACAAATGGCCCAATTTATTTATGACAGCACCAAAAAATCTCTTTACAGGATGTTCATAGGTCAAGAGCTTCACTGAAATAAAGAATGCCTCGAGGACTTATTGCACGGTTTATTATTTACTATGTATTTTGCAGTCATGCCCTGAGGCCACAATCAAAGTCAAGGAAGTCAAGGGAGATTGAAAGAATTATGATATTACTCTTAGCCTGAGACTGTACTTATAACTTTGTCTCTTTGTGTCCTGCCACCTTTTTCCTCTAGGACATTAGTTTAACCTTCAAACAATTCCTTTTAAAAAACATTCTTCAAGTAGCCTCCTATTTACACTTCTGCTGGGCTACTGTCTCGAGACCAGTACTTACTCCAGTGGTTACATCCAGTAAAGTAGTGCTTAATATGCATGCTTCATGATGCATCTTTTACACACACACCCCAAAACTATATAGGATATGAATGAAATATCTCAGAAATTTCTCAGGTTTTAAAGAAATATTTAAGTTTATCTTTTGCAGGTAGTCTTTGAGAAGAGAGGCAGCACTCTGGGTAGAGAACTGTAGGAGACCAAACCAGTGTTCAAGAGTCCTGAAGACAAGGCGTACCAGAGCAACTGTTTGTAATAAGACTCAACTCATTGTTTTTCTTTTTCATCCATCTCCTGCCTAATCCTCCCAAAGTTTTGTTCTGATTTGAGACCCTTCTTTCAGCTGTGCAGTGAAATCACTCTGCATGATTGAGACTTGCCTACTTACACTGAAACATTTTACATGCAAAGTAATAAAGTCATGAGGAGGGCACTGAATGTGAGGGAATCAAAAAGGAACTAATAGTAGTGAATCTATCAGGATACACTATTTGTAGGGAATACAGATTCCCCCCACCCTTTTCTCAAACAGATCTGTAGAAGTCACAGTACATTTACTGTACCAGTTCAGTTCATATGAATAAATTTTCAAGTAGTCACCACTTGCTAATATTTGTGAGATATAATGGTTCCTCTTCTTGCTTAGTTAGCCCAAACTTTCAAAATTTGAAAATATTCAACATGAATGCAAGGGTGAATCTACCAAGCTTGTTCTCATTGATAAATGTGCCATCAAGATTAAAATAACGAAGATATTCTTGTAAAAGGTATGGTAGAAGAAAACACATTTGAGATTATACAAACCTTGAGAAAGATGAGTCTGAAGGGAGGATAGGATGAAGAGGGAAATGTCAAATAATTGTATGAAGTTGGTTGGGTGGGTAATAGGAATTAATCTATATTTTGGAGACAGCTTTTTCAGAGGTTAATTCATTTTATACGCTGCTCCTTTCTTTGTGCACTCTGTCGACATGACTGTTATACTTTATTTTTCTTAGTGCAAAATGTTCTTTGTTCTCTCTCTTTTTTTTTTTTTTTTTTTTTTTTGTCCTCTAGGTCAGATAGGGGTCCAATTACTCATTATAACTGGAATTCTTGTTTCTGGAGTTTGATTCTCTTGAAGTCTTCTTATGTTTACACTCTCAGTCAGGATAAGCAGGTTGAAGAATGAGGCCACAGAGCACTGAGATCAGCAGTCCTTTCAGCGTCTGCATGCAATAATGTGATTTGACTGACTTGTGTGGACCTGAGCCCAAAAACTAGAGAAAGTATTTATTTAGGCTGTATTGGCTGACATGTGAAAGATGTTCCTACTTTAAAAAAATATGCAGATTACAATATGCAAAAATTTTCATAAAGGCAGACAGACTTGTCTCAGTTTTGTTCTTTAGCTTATGTTCCTCTATCCAGTTTCCATCCCACTGTTTGTAAAACAGCTTGTACATATTTAATAATTATATAAAGTTGTTTCAGAAAAATAACCAACATGCTATTCATCTGTACTACATGGAAGTTTGGTTCATGAATCTCTGAAGAGAGAGACAGAAAAGAATACAAAATGTACTTTATCTTCGGTACAATTCAGGTTACTACACAGAACCTCCTACTCACCACACTTCAGTGAGCCAGGCATTATCCGTAATGATTCCTCTCTTTTAATGTTCTCTGATGCTAGTTTTATAATTTACAATGACAAATCACATTTGCTTTTAAAAAAATTGACAAAATCAGCTTGCCTAAAATACATAACAATATAACCAAATAATTTAACTCATTCTCAAATACATTTTCTTTGATTGCTCAACATTACTGAAGCTATTTTGTGCTAACTCTGTATAATATGTGCCCTGATGAAATATTGAGAAAGATGCTATTAACCATATTTGTCAAAGCTCTTTCTGTGTGGTTGGGTTTTATATCACTAAATTTGAATAAAACATCTATCACAGAGCTGTTGAATTACAATAGAACTACTGAAATGTTGGCTGGGAAGGAATTCAGTAATACACTACTATCTTTTTATTGTGGATTTGGAGTTACACAATGGATTTTTATCTGCCCTTTTTGATGCACTGTTCTTTCTTGCTATTTGAGGAAGATGAGTGTTAGTCCACTTGAATAGAAAGACAGAATTCCATGTCAAAACAAATCCAGAGAGCTGTAGAACTTATCCCATATTCAATAATTTGCAGTGATGTACAGAGGTTCAGTTCTATAAGCCAAAACCAACACCTTAATTGCTAGGAGCTGTTAGGTGATTTTTATGATCTAGATAAATATCCTCTTAAAAAATAATGTAAGGGACTGAGAAAGGCATTAGCATGCAAGTAGAAGTCAATATATTATCTCAGTCTTACTTGAAGGAGGATAACATCCTGTCTGGGTATGCAGTTCTGGCTCATTGTGTCCAATCAATCTTCCTAAATACTACAGAACTTGCATTCAAAATGCTAAAATAGAATCATAATAGAATGCAATAGCTTTGCAGCCTTGAAGATACTACATTATTTAACAGTTCAAGGTATTTTTCAAAGAGCCCATGAGTCTGACTATCCCACGCAATGAAATGATATTCAAAGGTACCCAGGGTGCCTGTAACAAAACAGAAGAAATGTAGTCTGTCAGAATTTTTCTGTTCCTATATAATTCAAAGGAGAAAAAAACCCACTCTGACATGTTGAAGTTATACCATCATTGAAGTTTAATTACATTCTTGGGTAAAATCGATGACAAAGTTTTATCTACGTGGCCTTTTTTTGAAGACCTGAACTTAGAAACATAGAATGATTTGGGTTGGAAGGGACAGATCATCTTCCTCTGCCTAACTCACAGTTCAGGATGATGCAAACAAGTTCTGGTCCAAAAGGACTGTACTTAATCTACTGTGATAAGCCCTGGTGGGTGTACAGTGCCATTCAGCTTGGAGTTTATATATGTCCTGTCATGATGAAATGCAAGCAGAGTAAGTGCAGGTCTAGGCAACAGACTGCAGATTTACAGTGCGTTATGTAAGGCCAAGGTTTGAGTCCCCTAACATCAAGGTAAGAATCCGGGAGATAAAGGATTTCCCTTGTTCACAGAAATATGGGGGACAAATAGTACAAGCTAAATGTCAGAAACCAAAGTGCTCTTAAGGAGCATTCTGTAATAACCTTTACTTATTGCATTCAGATGCAGACTGCACTCAGAAACAGCTCTTTGGATGAATCTGCATAAGTGATAAATGAAGTATGATGTATTCTGATGTCTTTTCTGACAGTCTGTGTGCTAATAACATCTAGGGTGTACTACTGGGTGTATTCTAAATCAAGTCTGTAGTCTTCTGTTTCTGGTCAGTAAATTATTTGCACTGTGATGCTTAGATACTTCTTTGACACAGGCCAAGCCAACACCAGTGATGATTCACTGTGAAATAATGCTAACAACTCTGAACACTCTCATCACCTTTGTCTACCTGAAAATTGTTTCTTTTACTCTCAACAAATTTTGTTGTTATCCACTGCAATCAGTAGAGAATCAATTTTAGAAATCTGTTTCACCATTCAAGAAGGATGAATGGACACACAGAGATATCTATGCTTTTCTGCTGTCTGGAGAGGGAATTTAACAACTGGATTAGATCAGAAGCTGTTCAATTGTCTTTAATTGTCTAAACATATGTATTCCAGATGTTTGCAAAGCTGGTGAACACAACTGGTAGCCTAAAGAGAATCCAGGTGCTTCTGGAGTAGGAGCTGGAACACAGTTTGAAATTCTGTGGACAGTGCAGAGCACTGGACATCCATGTTGGGTCAGACTGAGACACTAAATTTACACATGTAAAGGAAGGTGACTGCTTGTGACCCAGATGTTTAAGTTAGTTCTATAATCAATAAGGGTGCAGCTCAGTTGCCTAACATACATGTTACATGAGGTGCCCCAGCGTATCCATCATGACCTCTGACTGCTATAACAAAAGGGTATGGGGTCTCCTTTGAGCTCCATCCCATGGAGCTTTCATCCCATGTCAGCTTTCATCCCATGTCAGCTTTCAGATGACATCTAAGATATCTGGAGAATCTCAAATGATGCTAAACACCAAAGGTTATGCAACAGAGTCAAATGTCAGATCTGGTCAATACAGTTAGCAGACATGAGAAGATATTCAGCTCACCCATAGTCACCCACTTTTGATCATCTTAGTAGCTTTTTTGTACTGCAGTGGCTCAGTGGACTAGATTAACAAAGAGTATAACTTAGTCATTTTAGACACTGGTTTTACACTAGTCTCATGTTTGAATGTGGAGCTGAAATCCACCCCTAGTTGACAGAGGCCTGACGAATGTGAGACAAATCCCATTCTCAGCGTTCAGTACAAGAATATATGAGAGGCGATTCTCCACCTTCACATTAGCACTGCCATTCTAATTTTGGAGAGGCTCACCAGGCTCTTAGCAACAAGTTGTTTACTTAAAATGTCAGTTATGTAACTTATGACTATTTACTTTTTTTTCTTCTTTATATTATAGTAAATTAACACAGTTCAAAGAATATGTTCTCTTCCTACTTTATTTACACTAAAGTTTTCTGAGTTCAGATTTGGTCAGGGCACCAATGAATAAAATAATTATAGCAATCTGAAATTTCAGCAGCTATCTTCTCCTTCCTGTGCAGTTCTCCAGTTGTTTTTTGAGATAGGCACGATGTTTGACAAAGACATGTTACTTGGAATGCTACTATTAGCTCTGCAGTGTGTATTTTTTCCACAAGGCTTTCCATGTGAAAGAACCTGGGTGTCTCTTAAGCATATTCTTTGGCAGATGAGAACCTAGTGGAACGGATGCCTCTCTGTTCCACATCCCCTGTCATCTATCAGGTATGGAACTTTCCATTGCCCTACTTCCAAGGAGTAAAATCATGTGAAGTATGGCACTAGCACAAATCAATGGTGCAATTCAGTTCATCTAAACCCTAGCTGGTCCATATGGGTTTAAACTGGCAGAGGGGAGATTTAGACTGGATGTTAGGAGGAAGTTCTTTACAGTGAGGGTGGTGAGGCACTGGAACAGGTTGCCCAGGGAGGTTGTGGCTGCTCCCTCCCTGGAGGTGTTCAAGGCCAGATTGGATGAGGTCTTGAGTAACCTATACTAGTGTGAGGTGTCCCTGCCTATGGCAGGGGGTTGGAACTAGCTGATCCTTGAGGTCCCTTCCAACCTTACCATTCTGTGATTCTATGATTCTATAACCATATGCAGAAAATGTAATTGTCATTATAGCTTCTGGTGTGGGGATTGTCATGCCTATCAGCCTACCTGTAAATGAAGTAAGTTAACATAGAATTTCTGTGAAGACAATATAAGTTCCTGAAACGTGAACTCTGATTATAGTAATGATAGACTAAAAGGTGAAGATTGGCCAAGCAATCAAGCAAATTGGTTTGATTTAAGACTATCTATCTTTAGTTACATTAAGGTTCTTGCTCAGAAGTGTGTCATGGAAAGCAAGACACTTCTAATTTAAGCAGGTTATCTGACAAACACATGTGCACTCACACAAAGTGAAGGTAGAAACTCCAGAACAGATTTAGCTACACAGGAGCACAGAAGGAAGCAAGTTTATATGCTTCTTTAAATGATTTGGATCTCAGACTCTAAAAGTGTGCATTTACCTTCTCCAAAGAATGTGTAATATGCAAGCAGCTTTCTTGGTTCTTTCTCTACACAGTTGATATAGGATTGATGCCTGTGACTGGTAGCAGTAAACGAGTCTAAAAAACAAAGGGAAAGTGGACAAAATTGTGATTCTTAGTTAATTTCCTAGGGCACTGTCCATGTGGTACAACAAGCTCCACCACAGGTCCTGAGAGAACTGGCAGATGAAGTTGCCAAAACACTGTCCATCATATTCGAAAAGTCACGGCAATATGGTGAAGTCTTTGATAACTGGAAAAGGAGGAACATAAACCCTATCTTCAAAAAGGAAAAAAAAGGAAGACCTTGGAAACTATAGGCAAATCAGTCTCACCTCTGTGCCTGTCAAGATCCTCCTGAAGACATTACTAAGGCATATGTATCAATTAAAGCCCTGTATTTCCCAAGTTTTGAACTGCCAGGCCACCTAATGAATACATTCCAATAGATTCGGTTTTCTCTTCTATCCCTTTCCTCCTCCTGGTTGAAGGAAGGGCCTCCCTAATGCTGAACAGGGCATGTGGGCTGCACACAATGATTAGTGTTATGGTGAGAAAAATTACAATTATTAGAATAATTGCAATTACTCTGGGGAGCTGAAGAAGTGACAGCTACTCTTCTGGCATTGCTGCCTCTGTTTCTGCCGCTCTGCAGTTCCCTGACTCTCTTCAAAAGAACTGAAGTAGGTTGACCATCCCACTTGTTCATGTTCTCACCAAATTGATCACGCAGGATTATCCAAAGTGATGCATCATCTTTTTCAGTGACCAAGGGTTTCCATATATTTTTTTTTAATTTCAGATGATATTTTATATTTATCATATCATGTAGATCTGTAGAAGAGATCACAAAGACTCACCATGCCCTGAATAGTACAGACACAGAGCAGTCATATAACCATCTGAAGTCAGTGCATTTGTGCCATTTAACTGAAAGAAAACATTATTTATTGCTCACTGAGAGGACAGTGCAAGACTGCTTGTGGTCCCATGCTTCCTGTGTCATCCAGAGACGAACATGAATGTTTTTCACCAAATTGATTTCTACATAAAGGCAAACTTCCTCTTTCCACTCCCTGTCTCCCAGTCCTGCTGGATATTCAGCACTTTCAGGAGCTGCATGTCAGTGCGGCTAATTTAAGCTGTTTTAGAAAAACTTGACAAAGAAATGGCTTCTTGGTATGAAATCTAGCCTGGAGTTGCTCAAAGCATGCTTGCTGCAGTGGTCACATCTTTCCAATACACATGAGCCAGCTGTTAACATGAAGGAGGGAGATGAACTATTTATTGCAGGAAAAATGAGTACAAGTAGGCACCAGAAATATCAGCTGCTATATTTAGCTTATAATACTAATATTGGAACGTCATAGTTGTGCCTTCTTCCTTAATGGCAGCCCTGTGAGATTCTATCTAGATTTTATGATCTTATATGGAAAGTAATTCAGCTATTTGGGGAACTATACTCTGTGCTGTGCACAAACAGTAAGGCTACTTACGTCTGTTCTCTGTGTTATCAGTACCATTAAAAAGTCACATCAGTCAGGAGGATGTTCTGCTTTATAGTTTCTGCTTTTATTGTTTCTAAGGAAACCACTTCACTTATCCACACTCACTCTGCCTGCCACATCCTCAATTTACACACAGTCAGGGCAAGGAAAAGGAGTACATCAGAAAATCTGTTCTTAATAGTACTGTAAATGTATCAGTATTACTCATCTTTATGCTTTTTAAGTTAGATTGTCTGATTTAGCAAACTTCCTGTATTTCTGGAGGTTTCCACAGGAGTGAGCTGGCATGGAGATACTACGCCACAGTTCTGTTCAGCACTTTGTAGGACATTTAGCTGTACTGAAGGTCAGAAGGACTAGAAAGGGCTTTGCTTATATAGGTGATAAATAGAGAGGAAACACTAAAAAGTATGTTCTTTAAAAACACTTGTGTTTTCTTATTTTCACATGAAAGATGTTTTTTGTTTATGAATTCGAAGGGAGACATTTTTTTTCAGGGTACACATTCATATTAATGATAAGGTCGAGAGAATTATTTTCACGTGAATGAGCCTTTTCTCCATGTTTTGTTATTTAATATATGTTTTGAGGGGCTGCTTTTGAAAACGACAGGTTTTGTCACATACTGCTGTTTTTAGATCTTTCAAAAATATTTTAAGCTTCACACATTCTGGGTACATGAAGGTACACAACTGGATTGTGTGCCCACTGTATGAATGACCACCCTTCACGATGACACTTCAGAACTGCACAGAAACCCTTATCATAGATTCATAGAATGGTAAGGCTGGAAGGGACCTCAAGGATTATCTAGTTCCAAACCCCTGCCATAGGCAGGGACACCTCCCACTAGTACAGCTCACTCAAGGTCTCATCCAATCTGGCCTTGAACACCTCCAGGGAGGGAGCATCCACGACCTCCCCGGGCAACCCGTTCCAGTGCCTCACCACCCTCACTGCAAAGAACTTCCTCCTAACATCCAGTCTAAATCTTCCCCTCTGCCAGTTTAAACCCATTGCCCCTTGTCCTGTCGTTGCAGGACCTTGTAAATAATCCCTCCCCAACCTTCCTGTAGGCCCCCTTCAGATACTGGAAGGCTACTATCAGGTCCCCTCGAAGCCTCCTCTTCTCCAGGCTGAAGAGCCCCAACTCTCTCAGCCTGTCCTCATAGCAGAGCTGCT
>VWZE01009689.1:146774-156882 GCA_013396675.1 Eubucco bourcierii
ATTGTGCCTACCCAGGTGCAGGACCTTACACTTGGCCTTATTGAATTTCATCAGGTTGGCCTGGGCCCAACTCTCCAGCCTGTCCAGGTCCCTCTGGATGGCATCCCTGCCCTCTAGCAAGTCGACTGTGCCACACAGCTTGGTGTCATCTGCAAACTTGCTGAGGGTGCACTCCATTCCAACTTAATCAGATCAAACTTAATCAGATTTAATTTGTTAATTAAAAAAAAAAAATAAAGGCACAAAACTTTTTTTTATTTAGTGTTGAATTTCATGTTCATTGACCTCTCTAGAGGCAGGATGTTATTAAGGCAGAATATTACCTGCGAATAAATGGGGGGAAAATTAAAGGATTCAAACTGCATGGAAAAAAAAAATCATTAAGTCAGCCAGTTATGGGTATTAATAGTTGAGAATAGACATGAATTATATCAAAGGACATATAAAAGTGTAAAACAGTCTCACAATTTGTATAATCAGCTTTTCCCATTCAGAAATAAATACATCTGGTCTAGGACTCTATTCATTACATTCACTTTATCCTTCATATTTTTTTTGTTTTTCTGCCCCACTTTGCCCCTTTAAAAAACTGTTGCCTCTGGTCTCATAGGGATGGGATGATGACATTAAAAAAAAAAAAGGTTTTTTGTTGTCTCTTTTTTTTTTTTTTTTGTGCATTACAAAGTCAGTACAAATAGAAAATCACAGAAATCATTGTGATTTTAGGCCTAAAGCTGTATGTGGACAGTTTATTGGGGCAACAGGTTGTTTAGGTTTTAATAGAGAGTAATAAACTTTTTTTTTTTTTTTCATTTTTCCTTTCTGTAGGAATCAGATATATTGTACCGATTCCTCCTTGCAAAAAAATATTTGATCTACTATCTGTAATTGCTTTTGAACACTACCTATTCCGTGGCTAAATGAGGATTTTCAATATAGTCAGGCTGACACTTTCTGCAAGAAACACACTGAGTTTTGCTGTAAAAGTTTAATCATTTATTTCCTCTACTAATTGTAAAAAACATCCAGCCCTTGTCCTGAGTTTGATTCAGTGTTTAAAAAAGCAAAGAAAAAGTGTGTTGATCTGCAGGTCAGTGGACATGAACGGACCCTTGGGTGCTTTCTTTATCTATATGAGTTGGCAAAATAACAAATGCTAGCTATGACATTCCACAAACAGTGGTAATTACAAAACTTGTAAAATTGTTTTTTTTTTTTTCACACTAATCTTGTTCATGTATTTTTGAGTGATATTTTTGTGGTTCCAATTACCTTATACTTTGTAATATATCACTTATTGAAAGTAACATCCTAGGCAATGCAAACGTTCTGAAACATTCTTATTTAATGATAAACATACTGAAACTATATGTGTACATCGTAAATATTTCAAGATATACCTATGTAAGAGCCACAAATTAGAACAACTTGAGAGTTTAAAAAGATTTTTTAACCTATCCTAGCTTGGGGATCCCAAAGAATTAATCCATCTTGTCCTCTCTTTCCTAGATATAAATGATAAGTGATAATGGGAGGAAAAAAAATGTGAAACTATTGTTGTCATACAGACCCAACTCTTAATTAATGATACAGCATTAACTGGGTTGTATATTTCACTTATAAGGGGTTCTGTGCTAGTATCTTTAAAGGAAAAACCTGCATTAAAAACTGATTGCTCTTCCTAAAATCATAGAATCATAGAATCATAGAATGGTAAGGTTGGAAGGGACCTCAAGGATCATCTGGTTCCAACCCCCTGCCATAGGCAGGGACATCGCCCACTAGTACAGCTCACTCAAGGTCTCATCCAATCTGGCCTTGAACACCTCCAGGGAGGGAGCATCCACGACCTCCCTGGGCAACCTGTTCCAGTGCCTCACCATCCTCACTGCAAAGAACTTCCTCCTAACATCCAGTCTAAATCTCCGCTCTGCCAGTTTAAACCCATTACCCCTTGTCCTGTCATTGCAGGACCTTGTAAATAATCCTTCCCCAGCCTTCCTGTAGGCCCCCTTCAGATACTGGAAGGCTACTATCAGGTCCCCTCGAAGTCTTCTCTTCTCCAGGCTGAAGAGCCCCAACTCTCTCAGCCTGTCCTCATAGCAGAGCTGCTCCAGCTCTCTGATCATCCTCATGGCCCTCCTCTGGACCCGCTCCAACATTTCCATGTCCTTCCTGTNGGTAGCTCTCCAGCCATTCAACACACAGCCTAGATTTGTGCTTGGGATTGTGCCTACCCAGGTGCAGGACCTTACACTTGGCCTTCTTGAATCTCATGAGATTGGCCTGGGCCCAACTCTCCAGCCTGTCCAGGTCCCTCTGGATGGATCCCTGCCCTCTAGCAAGTCGACTGTGCCACACAGCTTGGTGTCATCTACAAACTTGCTGAGGGTGCACTCCATTCCTCTGTCCATGTCACTGACAAAGATATTAAACAGCACTGGTCCCAGCACTGATCCCTGAGGGACACCACTTGTCACTGGTCTCCAGGTGGACATTGAATCTTTGGCTTACACTCCATATTTTCTCCACCCTGTACAATAATTTTCACAGAAAAGGGCATCCTGATCACAGAGGTTTCACTGTAAATGAAAGATGAAGGCATTAACTGTAAAGAGTGTTAACATGTTATTTGAAAGACCATGAATCCAAAAAAAGACAAATGTTAGCTCTCTGGGGTTCTGTTACTACAACTTCTGGCTAGAAGATAACAAAACCTAAAGGTTTGGTTTCATCATGAGACCTGAATTGGAGGAAAAAAGTATTTCACAAGTCTTGATTTATGATCAATAAATTAAAACAAAACATTTAAAAAACAAACCAAGAAACCCCCCAAATTGTAATACTGTTTTTTTTTCCATGTATGTTCTCTTGCAAAACAATTTTTGAACCAGGCAGCTTCAAATAAAGCTCGGTCCTAACACTGGACAAAAATATGCACTCTGAGTAGTGCATGTGAACTCTGCTCTCCAGATAAAAAACATGTCAAACTGAGGAAAATTGTCTGTGTTAATTTTCTTTGACCTTTTAGAATAAGCAATTAAATGATTCTCTGTTATACAAGCTCACTGTCCACATTTCATAGGTTGTGACCATAATTAAAGTATAAAAATTATGATACCTATTATATAACAGGTGATTAATTTCTGGTGATGCCCAAGCAGTAATGTGACTGTGTTTGATAAATGAATGCAACACCTTATGAAATGAATACATTGTGTATTACATTTTTGGATTTTCCTGGTTTGGTTTTTTTTGTTTGTTTGTTTATTTTTGGGGTTTTGTTGTTGGTTTTTTTTTTTTTTGAGTAAATACACTTTTGGAAAAAGCAAATGTGAAAATAAACAAACTTAAGCTACAGAGAAAATGCTCACCTCGATTTGTGTAGTGACACTTGTGTTCTGTTCGCTTTGGCCCTGTAGTATACTGACAGAAATGTTGTCCTTATATAAACTGGGATTACTTGTGGATTCAATTAAAATTAAGACTCTGGCCAGAGTTTTACTGGAATGTGAGAAGATTCAACAGCTCTATTAAAGTGTTTGGAACAATGGTTTTAAAGTACTTAACAATCTAGTATATATGTGAAAGCAGTAGAAGTACTGACACAATAAAGACATGACACATAAATACTGAGGACACTCTGTTCAAGGACACTTGAGAATGTGGCATGGTGATTTTATAATAAAAGGTGATATAACATGAGAGAATTCTCTTTCCAGACTGTGTATTGATGCAGCTGTTTAAGATGATCACAAAGATGATCAGAGGGCTGGAACAGCTCTGCTACGAGGACAGGCTGAGAGAGTTGGGGCTCTTCAGCCTGGAGAAGAGAAGGCTTCGAGGGGACCTGATAGTAGCCTTCCAGTATCTGAAGGGGGCCTACAGGAAGGCTGGGGAAGGATTATTTACAAGGTCCTGCAATGACAGGACAAGGGGCAATGGGTTTAAACTGGCAGAGGGAAGATTTAGACTGGATGTCAGGAGGAAGTTCTTTCCAAGTGATGGTGGTGAGACACTGGCACAGGTTGCCCAGGGAGGTTGTGGCTGCTCCCTCCCTGGAGGTGTTCAAGGCCAGGTTGGACGAGGCCTTGAGTGAGCTGTACTAGTGGGAGGTGTCCCTGCCTATGGCAGGGGGTTGGAACTGGATGATCCGTGAGGTCCCTTCCAACCTTACCATTCTATGATTCTATGATCAACTCATCATTTGAGAAAACAAGTCTCGTAAAAGTTGAGTGTTGGTTATAGCTGTTCCAGTGTATTTGAAATGCAGAATCCTTGACTTTTGAGACAGATTTGGGAGTTCGTTGGGATTTTTTTATTCGTTCACAAAACAGGGATCTGATTTATGACAGGTGTTTGACATTAACACTCTAGAAAGAATGAATAATGTGACCATTTTTGACAGAATAGTTGGCAGGTATTTGAGATACCAGAAAGAGGATAAAATACTACTATATTATTTTTTCTTTTTTAAAATACATCATGTTTTAAGTAAGAATGTCAAAAGTCCAGTTCCATACACACAAAAAGATTCAGACATGCAGAGATCAGTTCCAGTTTCTGAACATTCCATGTCATTTGTTCCTGGCTCAAATAACAGTACTCCTCCAAAATTACTCAGTCCTCCTGCTCCTCCCTATTTTTATGTTAGTGTCCTGGCTATTTTACTGTGCTTCCATTTACTGCAGTAATCTCAGAACGTGGATGAATACAGTTGGCTGAGGAATCCTCTAAGAAAGAGAAGACTAGAACCTAATTCGTGTTTCAAATAAGGGAAGTGGTAAAATTCCCCCAACTTTAACAGTGTAGAAGCAGCACATAATTGTTTCTGCTAGTCTTTGAGAAATGTTCACACAGAACAATGAGAGTAAGAAAAATAGAAGTAATTAGCAAGTTTGATTTGAGTCATAGAGCAGGGTTCACCCATTTTAGAGAATCATAGAATCATAGAATGGTAAGGTTGGAAGTGACCTCAAGGATCATCTAATTCCAACCCACTGCCATAGGCAGGGACACCTCCCACTAGTACAGATTACTCAAGGCCTCATCCAATCTGGTCGTGAACACCTCCAGGGAGAGAGCAGCCACAACCTCCCTGAGCAACCTGTGCCAGTGCCTCACCACCCCCACTGCAAAGAACTTCCTCCTGACATACAGTCTAAATCTCCGCTCTGCCAGTTTAAACCCATTGCCCCTTGTCCTGTCATTGCAAGACCTTGTCAATAGTCCCTCCNTCCAGGTGGGGTCTGACGAGAGCAGAGTAAAGGGGTAGAATCCCCTCCCTTGCCCTGCTGGCCACATTTCTCTTGATGCAGCCCAGGACTCGGTTGGCTGCTTGATTTCAACATAGGAAAGAAGTAGACTGATCACAATTAACCATCCCATTGTAATTTACACTAGTGGAAGACTGGTTTTCGAGCACAGAAGCTAGTAACATATATTCAAATAAAAATGCACATTGCAGCAGTAGGAGCAGGAGACAGAGAGAAACTCAAAAGGTTAATTCTGACCACAACTCTCTCTCTGCTACTGTATGGAAACTATTTGTCTCAACATGATGGTAAAAGCACACTTGTCAGCTTCACAAAAATAACATTATTTTCACACAGGTAGATATTATTAAGGGATGTCTCTTCAGATTTGCAAAAAAATAGTAAAAGGAATCATAGAATCGTCGAATCATAGAATGGTAAGGTTGGAGGGGACCTCAAGGATCATCTAGTTCCAACCCCCTGCCATAGGCAGGGACACCTCCCACTAGGACAGCTCACTCAAGGCCTCATCCAACCTGGCCTTGAACACCTCCATATGCTTTCTGTTAGACCGATTTTTTATGTTTTGATTATGTCAGTAAGGTCTCTTTTCAATGATTTTGAGCTTGATTTTTGCAACTATTTAGTCATCCATATGCATGTTTAAAATGCAAATGGAATTGCATGCCTAATTTGTACATGCAGACAATTACCTTAATTGATCTACAGACAGGATAATTATAGCTGCAAATGTGCATAATTGACTATGTCTGTGTACACAGTTATCCGATTTGTCCGTGCAACTGTAATAATTGTGCGCCCATATACTACTGTGTCTAAATTATTTGGAAAATTTAGCCATATGTGGTTTTTGTGACTCGCTTTAATTTTATTATCTGATTAAAACAGTGAATATATATTAATAAAATATCTTGCATTGTTAAATATAATCCTTTCTACATCACTATAGTCTCCGTATTCCAAGCACAATACTTAAGTTGAGACCATTGTTAAAATGTTAAGTGTGATGTTAAAATGTTAGGTGTAATGTTAAAATGTTAGGTAAAAATGATATCAGGTTTTGCTTCTTCTTTAAACTGGGCACCAACATACTGTCCTAGGCAGATGTTCATTAAGACTCACCCACACATGTTGAGTCTCCTAAACATAATCTGTGGGAACAATCTGAATTTTCATAGTATCACAGTATCACAGTATCACCAGGGTTGGAAGAAACCTCAAAGATCATCAAGTCCAGCCCGTCACCTCAGACCTCAAGACTAGATCATGGCACCAAGTGCCATGTCCAAACGTGCCTTGAACACCTCCAGGGACGGTGACTCTAACACCTCTCTGGGCAGCCCATTCTAGTAGCCAATGACTCTCTCAGTGAAGAACTTTCTCCTCACCTCCAGCCTAAACTTCCCCTGGCACAGCTTGAGACTGTGTCTTCTTGTTCTGGTGCTGGTTGCCTGAGAGAAGAAGGTAACCTCCCCCCACCTTGTTTCCCTACTAAAGAAACATCAGTTATGATTTTTGCAAATGTCTTTCTCATTGATTTTAATTTCAGATTAATTCAAATGTGAATACTATGTCCAGTTCTGGGCCCCTCAATTTAAGAAGGACATTGAGGTACTTGAACGTGTCCAGAGAAGGGCAACGAGGCTGGTGAGAGGTCTCGAGCACAAACCCTATGAAGAGAGGCTGAGGGAGCTGGGATTGTTTAGCCTGGAGAAGGGGAGGCTCAGGGGAGACCTTCTTGCTGTCTACAACTACCTGAGGGGTGGTTGTAGCCAGGAGGAGGTTACTTTCTTCTCTCAGGCAACCAGCACCAGAACAAGAGGACACAGTCTCAAGCTGTGCCAGGGGAAGTTTAGGCTGGAGGTGAGGAGAAAGTTCTTGACTGAGAGAGTCATTGGCTACTGGAATGGGCTGCCCAGGGAGGTGGTGGAGTCACCGTAACTGGAGGTGTTCAAGGTGGGTTTGGATGTGGCACTTGGTGCCATGGTGTAGTCTTGAGGTCTGTGGTAACAGGTTGGACTTGATGATCTTTGAGGTCTCTTCCAACCTTGGTGATACTGTGACTAAAGCATAAACAAATTTCAATTAATTTGTAGTTGTATGACTACTAGGTGGAAAATCTTTAGACTCACTTTTTTTTTTGTTTTGTTTTGTTTTGTATATTCTAAATTATTGTAATCTAAGTCTAATCTAAGAGATTTGAGATCATATCCACTAGGCTGATTTTTTGCTTCACGGATTTTCAGAACTGTTAAATGCATTCTCAGTGTAACATCTTTTTGCTACAATTGCTGTTTTTAATTCTCATGGTGCTTTTCTCCTTTTGTCTAAACTGAGATACACCTTAAATATTGCAATCTCATTCGAATGTAAACTAATTCAAAGGTATTACTCTAAAACTTTGTGTTTTGTGTAGTGTTTAGAAAGTGTGGTGAAAAGATAACTAGACATTTTGCTAAATTGCTTTGTAGTCAATCTGTAAACTGATTATAATCCTTTCCAGGCTGTTATTCACATATCCACTGTACATTAATTATTTATTTGTTCTTATTTATTTTTACAAATAAAGTTTTCAATATTTGATGTGAGCAAGAAGTTGATAGACAGTTGCTGATACATTTATTTGAAGTATGCTCCTTGTTTTGGCATTATATTGGTAATAATATGCAGAGATCACAAACAGAAATGACTTTCTACAAATGTTTTTTTCAGGAAGCCTCAGAACACTTCTAATGTGGGAGAAGCCCACAGAAATCTAATACTATATAAAGAAAAACAAACCTGTGTTTTATTTTGTTGCTATGTTAACATATGGGTTAAAGTGATTAATAGTTCTTTTCAGAGTCTAAGTTTATCTGTCATGCAGAAGATAAAAATCTACTATCAGGAAGAGACAGATCAAAATATAGTGGTGGCCTGTGACTATGCATTTTTGCTTTTAAATATTTTTCTGTTTGTTCATTCCACTGAATGCTAGAAGGGCAAGACAGAAATACCTTGCATTCCTGGACAAGGTCCATGAAGTATTTAAGTCATATTAAAGCAGCTATTGTTAAACTTCTCCTTTGTTGTCCTATTAAAAGCTACAAACCAAGATGAGTAAGGAAGCTATCAAAACATTTCTCAAATTATTAACATTCTTTTGTTTCATAAAACCTTACTTGCAGACAAAGAAACATAAGTTATATTATCACATTGACTAAATATTTGAGTAACTGATGTAAGGGAAAAAAATGAAAGAGAAATTTGAACTTATTTGTTTTGCTGGTTTGAGGCTAATTGGAATATTTTAATGGAGAAAATTATAGGCTATGAAAAGAAAACAATGGTGATGTCTACTTCACTCATAGGCTTGCTGAGATGTTTAAGAATAAGAAGACAAAAATAGATAAGGTGAGGCAGTCTCCCGGAGAGTCTTGGGCTTTCTAGCTGTTTTGGTCTGGACCTCTCTGCTAACTTAACGCCCCTGGCCAATCTTCCAAACTCACCTTGCACGTAAGCCTAACCCTGGGGTAAGGTAGAGGAGTGGGGAGAAGGTGGAAGTGTGGTTGGGAGCCTCTCCTGGGGTCTCTGATTTCTGGGAGGGGAGTTGTGTTTCTGTATTATCTTTAAGTTGTATATTTCTGTAAATATCCCTGTATATTGTGTATATACTCCTTGTATATTGTGCTAAGCTGTAAATATAGAATCATAGAATCATAGAATGGTAAGGTTGGAAGGGACCTCAAGCACAATCTAGTTCAAACTCCCTGCCATAGGCAGGGACACCTCCCACTAGAACAGCTCACTCAAGGCCTCATCCAACCTGGCCTTGAACACCTCCGGGGGGGAGCAGCCACAACCTTCCCTGGCAACTTGTTCCAGTGCCTCACCACCTTCACTGTAAAGAACTTCCTCCTAACATCCAGTCTAAATCTCCCCTCTGCCAGTTTAAACCCATTGCCCCTTGTCCTGTCGTTGCAAGACCTTGTAAATAGTCCCTCCCCAGCCTTCCTGTAGGCACCCTTCAGATATTGGAAGGCTACTATAAGGTCTCCTCGAAGTTTCATGACTTAATTTCCAGCCATCTGAGTCTAGCCTGGGTAATTTTACAAAGCGTGTGTGGGGAGTGGGCAACTCCTAAACCATCACATTTGTGCTTGCGTATTTTAACTGCTAAAAAATGTTTTAAGCTACATATATTCTAATTTGTAGTCAATAGAATTTTCATTACAATTTTCTTCAAGATTCAGATTCAGTTCACATGTTTTGGTTTGGTTGCTCTTCAGCTCACATCCTCATTTTACGTACATAAAGCTTTATGCTCATTGGCAAAAGCAAGTAAATGCATGAAACTGACTCATTTCATCTGTAAAGGTGTAAAGCCTGCTGAAAGTCCTGCTAAGGCAAATGGAAAACAAAGCAGAGGTGATTGGTGGGAACCAGCATGGCTTCACCAAGGGCAGATCTTGCCTGACAAATTTAGTGGCTTTCTATGATGAAGTCACAGCGACAGTGGACAAGGGAAAGGCAGCTGATGTCATCTACCTGGACCTGAGTAAAGCATTTGACTCTGTGCCACATGACATCCTGGTCACCAAACTGGAAAAGCATGGACTTGATGGATGGACCACTCGCTGGATAAGGAATTGGCTGGATGGTCGAACCCAGAGAGTGGCGATCAACGGCACAATGTCCACCTGGAGACCAGTGACAAGTGGTGTCCCTCAGGGGTCAGTGCTGGGACCAGTGCTGTTTAACATCTTTGTCAGTGACATGGACAGAGGAATGGAGTGCACCCTCAGCAAGTTTGCAGATGACACCAAGCTGTGTGGCACAGTCGACTTGCTAGA
>VWZE01009689.1:157392-206055 GCA_013396675.1 Eubucco bourcierii
TGGATGAGGCCTTGAGTAACCTGTACTAGTGGGAGGTGTCCCTGCCTATGGCAGGGGGTTGGAACTAGATGATCCTTGAGGTCCCTTCCAACCTTACCATTCTATGATTCTATGATTCTATGATTTCAACGTACACAGGTAACTGGAAATCTGAAGGCCTGTGTAATTTTCCATATTCATCAAATGAAGGCTGACAAACCTGTTTATGAACTGTCAGTATTTATAGAAACATCCTCAAAAAAGTGAAGAAAAAAAAAAATCCAAACCTACATGAATGGTGTGAAAGTCTTTAATCCAGATAAACCTACTCTCCATGTATATGGTGTTCAAGGTGGGTTTGGATGTGGTACTTGGTGCCATGGTCTAGTCTTGAGGTCTGTGGTAACGGGTTGATGATCTTTGAGGTCTCTTCCAACCTTGGTGATACTGTGATACTGTGATATGCATGTGTTTTTTGCTTTGCAAATATCTTCTGTTTTCATCTTTGCCACTAACATTCCAGAATTCAAAAATTAGTCATTATTTCAGTGAGCATGCAATCTGTGTTCAAGTACTTCAGATATTCCAAATGTTCCATAGTTGACTGCAAGTTCATCAAAGCAAAATGGAAAACATAAACAAAATGAAATAACAACCCTTGTTGTTCTTCAGCTGGAGACTTGACACCTCTGTGAAAGACAAGTGTTAGGTAGAACAAATATTGTTGAAAACTGTCTGAGAATAAGGAGCTCTAATACAAAGATATGTGCTATGCAATGTACCAGTCAGGCCTTTGTCCTTGAAAATAGGAATCCATGAGTATAAGTCTCTGAAAAGTAAATGAAATGTCGTCAAGGTTTTGTAAAAGCAAAATATTTTGCCATTTTTGCACAATATCAACTGTAGCATTTTTCTAGAATAAAACTCTCAAGGAGATACTGCATTATTTGTGGAAAGAAGTTTGGGGTTTTTTTTAGCTGGTTAATGGAGCATTGTGTTTAGAAATGTTTCTTTTTGAGTAAGCTGTCAATCTGCTTTTCTTAGAGTTATAATAAACATTTATCCAGTGTGTGAATTCACTCTTCCAGGTATTTTCAAAATGTGTTTTCATCACTATTTAGAAGGGGAAAGAAGGAGGGATGGGAGGGCCTTGGAGACATTACAGACACTCTGTGATATGTGTATTTGAAGTGTAAATGGACCTTTGCACATCCTGACCATTATCATGTGTGCCATTTGCCTTTTTGACAGTATGAAGCAGGCAACAATGATGGAAATCATTTCTGTCAATGAATATCACCCAGGCAGATGGACTTCATAGTGTAACAATGTGGAGAGGTGTAACTAGATTTTGGAAAAAGCTCAGGCTTAGGCTGCAGCTAAAACACCTAAAAGGAAAAAAAAAAATTAAAAAAAAATGTGTGTGGCTAGTTGGGATGCAAGTATAATATATTTTTCCATATATACATATATATATATATAAATATTTTTCCATGTATATATTTCCCCCATATATACATACATACATACATACATACATACATACATACATACATATATATATATATGTATGTATAATATACTTTTCCATATATACATACATAGATATGTGTGTGTGTATATATGGAAAAATATATTATATATATTTTTTCCATATATACATACATACATATATATATATATATATGTATATATATTTAGTTTCCAATTTAATGTCCTAAGCATTGAGAAGTCCAAGAACCCAGAAGCAAGATTTGATATTTCCTGTCCATAATATTTTGTTCATGCCAGCATTTATGTTTCTAAGCACATATTCCTCTAGTTGAGCCCTCTTCACTGAGGTCTTTCCCTGGCTAGTGGATTCTGCATTAGGAGATATCAACCATCCTTGGTTTTGCCCCTAACTGAGATCTTGTATTTCTCTCTTCAGTCATGTAATTTTATCTGGAGTGGTGGGTGGCATTGAACATTGCACTTTGAGAGGCAAACATTGCCATTTCCACCAGCTCCTTCTCAGAGAACTGTCAGAAAGAAGAAAGCTGCTCATCCACGCCTGAGAAAAGGCTTGGACATGTATGTTCAGAAACTGCAGTCAGATGGAAAGCAGAGTGTTGTATGTATGCAGAAGTCCAGGGGAAAGTCAGAATTTAATTTTTAATTCTCACTAACAGGGCATGTTGTATAGATTCTGAGTGATTCATTTCAAGACAAGAGACACAAATCCAGAATCTTGAGTCATTTTGTCACCCAAACTCTAAGGCTAATTTAAGCACTGTTTGACATTTATTTGTGTTTATTTTCGTGAAGTTGTTTTCTAAAGCACCAGTGTTAAAGGCCTTGGCTTACAATATAGCTGTTTTAAAGTATACATCTGTGTATTTGTACCATTTGGAGCACATAATACATTAATTACCAAATACGACACATTAATTTATAGAAACGTCATCTTTTTAGGAACATCTCAATCATTAGAGAAGATAATGGTGAGATGGGACAGAATAAAGTATATATATGTATATGTATATGTATATGTATATGTATATGTATATGTATATGTATATGTATATGTATATGTATATGTATATGTATATGTATATGTATATGTATACATATATATATACAAAAAACCTCCCAGAAAGGTGAGAAAAGTCTGTTCTAGTAAACTACATTAGAAAGTCACATCAGTGTTTGAAACTGTATAGAGAGTTTCATTAAAGATAAAAAGAGGTTATGATTTCATTGTTAAAAATACTATGCAGAGGTCTTCTACATGAGAGAAAACAGTGAAATTACAAGGCTGAAAATGGATCAGTGCTTCTTAGTGACAAATGATTTAAGACCTGCACTTTGTTAAGAATAACACTGAAAACAATGTTAAGAATAACTTTTCAGTTGTCACTGGACAACAGCTATTTTTGTGGTTGGATGATGCCCAAGAGCAGAAAGCAAGCATTTTTTACAGTTTAAATTAAAAAGGAGACACCTGATCATTTATTTTACCTCTATATGAGATGGAGATATTCCACTCAAAAGGGCATATTTTGGGCTGAATCAGGGGTGTTGCTGAAACATTTCTTGTGATTTGAGTCAAACTCATCATCCAGAGACATTAACAGTTACAGAACGCACCTTTTGCATTTGTAGGTTTCTTTGCTGACTTGTATTCCTTGTAATATCTCATTTGAATTTGTCTGGTTTCAGTTTTTCACCACTGGCTTACATACTCAATATACTTCTCCACAAGAAGGGTTTATCTAATTTATGCAATTTATGGAGTTAAAATCCCTTTTCAGTTTGCCTTTTTATAAAGTAAACAGATGGACTTGCTGCAATCTCTCGCAGTGAAGCATTTCCTTGCACCTTTAAATATCTTTATGGCTTGTTTTCTGGATGATTTGCCAATGCAATTTTTTAAAACCAGCAAAAAGAAAATGTCATGCCACATTTCTGTACTACCCTCAGCTGACTATGCAATCTTATAAATATGTTTTTTTTTCCATCACAGAAAAATGCTATGCAAGCCACTGAGAATGCGTGTCAAATTTGCTCATCCACAATTGCCAGCTGAATCTCAGCTTTCTAGAAATAGTCCTCCATTCTATAAGTATAGTCTGCCTCTTTTCTAGAATATTCACTTTTCATTTAGTGCTGTTAAAATGCCTTTACATTCTCTGAATTTACCAAGCAATATATCACACTATCACAGTATCACAAAGGTTGGAAGAGACCTCAAAGATCATCAAGTCCAACCCATTACCACAGACCTCAAGACTACACCATGGCACCAAGTGCCACATCCAAACCCACCTTGAACACCTCCAGGGACGGTGACTCCACCGCCTCCCTGGGCAGCCCATTCCAGTAGCCAATGACTCTCTCAGTCAAGAACTTTCTCCTCACCTCCAGCCTAAACTTCCCCTGGCACAGCTTGAGACTGTGTCCTCTTGTTCTGGTGCTGCTTGCCTGAGAGAAGAAAGTAACCTCCTCCTGGCTACAACCACCCTTCAGGTAGTTGTAGACATCAATAAGGTCTCCCCTGAGCCTCCTCTTCTCCAAGCTAAACAATTCCAGCTCCCTCAGCCTCTCCTCATAGGGCTTGTGCTCAAGGCCTCTTATGTGATTATCTTGCTCTACTAATTTCATTCTTTCTGAATGACTTTAAAAATATGTTAGAATCAATACTATGTTTAATTCTTTATCAATGACAGAAATGCTGAATAACACAGAGTACTGATCATCATCAAACTGGGATCCCATATTGAGATTTACCTACAACAAATTAATCATCTGTTCAATGTACACCTTGTTAATACCATATAGAACTCTTTAAGAACAAAACAAAATGTACACCTTGTTAATATCATATAGAACTCTTTAAGAACAAAACAAAACGTTTATGTACTGTGAAATTAAGCCCTAAAGATCCTTGTGTTATGCAGTTCAGAGGCAGGTAGAAAAAAACCAAAACAGGCCAACATGGGATGACTGACACTGTCAGTCACACATTGCTGATTTGAAGCAAAAGTTTTAAAAAGAAACATTAAGAAACATTAGGATTTATTTAGATGTTTATGTCCTTGTAAGGAAAACCATTTGGTGCATCTCAGTTAAACTTGTTTTGCAGATTAGTAGCAAATGTTTGCTGTGGATTGTGCAAGTGCAATTCCTATTGACTACAACGACCAAAAATGTAGTATTGTTGGAGATACAGATCATTCATGAGGTACTATATTGGTTCCATATGGAAAAATATCATATGTTGCTCTTCTCAAGTTGTAGTTTCATGGTATGTCAGTTTCAGTCACGATGACAGTGTAAAACTTTCCCAAGCACTTCATCCCCTCAACGGTGCTAGCACAAGGCTGAAACAGTGAATCAATGCAAGGCAAAAATACCACAAATGAAAAAAACCCAAAAAATCCCCCAAACAATCTTAATTGCAAGGCAGGTAAGTTCACTGATCTTGGTGACAGTGCAGTCCTGTAGAGTTCTGTCATTTCAGTTGTGTCTGGAGGTGGTATGAGGGCACACACCAGCACCTGGGACAGGGATGTATGCCAGGAACTTTCAGATCTAATCTGTGTACTGAAAAACTGTCTACATGAAAGCAGCGTGAGTTCTAGTGAAAGTCAGTTTTCAGCCAGGAGTATGGCAAATGCCAACTACATGCATTTCAGTTCTTAGAGGACAAATTTGCTATTGAAATGAGCTGACATGCATCTAAAGGGTAGAGGTTTACATTCAGCTGTGATACAGCAAAGCGACACAAGTCTTTCTGTTCATTTTGTTACTCAAATCATTCAGATCAAATAAAGCATCTCAGGCAACATCCTCAGCCATTCTTCTAAGTTAGCAGTGTCATGTAGTGGAAAATCTAAATACAGTGCAAATTTGGTAGGGTTGAATAAATGTAGTTTAAAACATACACATGAGAAACTCAATGTTTGATTCCATATCTTTCTAAATGTTTAAGTATCTGTGAAAACAAAAGTCCTTACTTTAACAACACAGGTTATTTGTGTTTACCCCAGTACACTAGGCCAGTGTACACATACCATGTAACACATTTCTCCCTGTTTTGTGTTCAATTCTTGCTAGTTGGCAAGAATATAATGTTTGTTTCCAAATGTAAAGCCCCAGCTCAGAATTCATGCTAGATCACTTTCAGCATATCCATCTCTATTTCAAAATATTCACATCTTATTTAATGTATTTTCCATTTAGTCTGCATTTGGAATTCTTTTTCATATTTCAGTGATGTAAATTTTTTGTCCAGAAGATGTTTTACTAGTTCATAGAATCATAGAATGATAAGGTTGGAAGGGACCTCAAGGATCATCTAGTTCCAACCCCCTGCCACAGGCAGGGACATCGCCCACTAGTACAGCTCACTCAAGGCCTCATCTAATGTGGCCTTGAACACCTCCAGGGAGACAGCAGCCACAACCGCCCTGGGCAACCTGTGGCAGTGCCTCACTACCCTCACTGCAAAGAACTTCCTCCTAACATCCAGTCTAAATCTTCCCTCTGCCAGTTTAAACCCATTGCCCCTTGTCCTGTCATTACAAGACCTTGTCAATAGTCCCTCCCCAGTTTTCCTGTAGGCCCCCTTCAGATACTGGAAGGCTACTAGAAGGTCTCCTTGAAGCCTTCTCCAGGCTGCAGAGCCCCAACTCCCTCAGTCTGTCCTCATAGGAGAGCTGCTCCAACCCTCTGATCATCTTCGTGGCCCTCCTCTGGACCCACTCCAACACTTCCATGTCCTTCCTGTGCTGAGGGTTCCAGAACTGCACACAGTACTCCAGGTGGGGTCTGACAAGAGCAGAGGAAAGGGGCAGAATCCCCTCCCTTGCCCTGCTGGCCACATTTCTCTTGATGCAGCCTAGGACTCGGTTGCTGTCTGGGCTGCATGCACACACTGCAGGCTCATGTTGAGCTTTTCATCACTCCAGACTCCAAGGCCCTTTTCCTCAGGGCTGCTCTCCAGTCATTTACCACCCAGCCTGGATTTGTGCTTGAGGTTGTGCCTACCCAGGTGCAGGACCTTGCACTGGGCCTTGTTGAATTTCATGAGATTGGCCTGGCCCCACCTCTCCAGCCTGTCCAGGTCCCTCTGGATGGCATCCCTGCCCTCTAGCAAGTCGACTGTGCCACACAGCTTGGTGTCATCTGCTAACTTGCTGAGGGTGCACTGATTCCTCTGTCCATGTCACTGACAAAGATGTTAAACAGCACTGGTCCCAGCACTGACCCCTGAGGGGTGCCACTTGTCACTGGTCTCCAGATCAGTTCTACCTAGTTTTACCTAATCAGATTATACGTGTATGTGTGTCAAGACAGGTTTTTACTCCTTCCTGTCATGAAGCCAAAGAGATAAAAATTTTCTGTAGTTGCTGGCTTAATCTTTGTAGCCACTAGTTTATACCACTCCAATTGCCCATTGAATTTCCATGTCAGATTCTTTTTGCCTTTTCACTTGCTCAAAACACTTATATGTGAATTAGCATAATTATACACTTTCCTTTATTTCTCAAGGCTTCCTCACATAATTTTTCAGTGATGTGTAAAGGAGAGACTGATTCAAAATTAATAATTATATTAATTTTGATATCCAGGCAGAGATTGTTAATAACTATGAAAACTGTTTATTAACATTAAATCTCGCCACAACTTATATACAAGGTTCAAAAATGCATGGTTTGGAAATTTGTACATACAGGGAACAGGTAAACTGGAACACTTTAAAGGCAACTAACATAAGCAAACATTTTTACTGGCAGAGAAGGTTTATATGCAGGAAGCTCCTTTCTGCTTATGGCAGAAGGCAATTAATGATTACAAGAGGCTTGAAGTATTTACTCACAAAATATATCATGGGACAATACCCAAAGCACGTGGTGGGCTGCTGCCGGGTTGGAAGCTGTTAGAGGCTTTGGAGTTTCCTCAAGCTCCTGGGTGCTTCAGCTAGAGGAGGCAGACACCTCTGAGCTGGTCCTGGCTCTCTTGGCAGCAGGCTCTCATGTGCAGGCAGATGTCTTGCGATGTGCAGTCCCGGCACGGTGTCACGCTGGCTGTGCAGGCNTGATGGGCCTTTGGACATAGATTAGCCAATCAGGATGGCAGTTTGCCCAGTTTGCCCATATTAGGTGAAGCTGGGGCTTCTGTCCCCTTTCCTGTGGCCACCACCCCCAACACAGAGGGAGGGGGAGCAGGGGCCTGGGAAAGCCAGGACATGTACAAGCCCACCTTTGGCCTATTCAGGCCTACCACGACATGATGTTAACTACATTTTCAGAGTGATTTATTGCAACTATTCTTCTTCCTCCCCGTCACAATTACTATTATTTTTTTTTTTACATTTGAAATTTTATTATGGTACTTTTTTTTCCATAACGAAAAAGGTTTGTTTCAGCTTTTGTGAATTCAACCACCTATCCGTCTTTCAATTATGCTGCAAATAATAAAACTAATTTTGGATGTTTGACATAATTTTTAAGCCATGTATATTGCATTTATTTATGTTAAAATAGAGTTATTTCAGTGATAAATGACAGTGCCGTGTATTGCTATGTGTTTGTGCTTTTCTTCAGTTGAGGTATGTGCTGGTTTGAGGTTAATTAGAATATTTAGGCATAGGCAGGGACACCTCCCACTAGTACAGCTCACTCAAGGCCTCATCCAACCTGGCCTTGAACACCTCCAGGGAGGGAATAGCCACAACCTTCCTTGGCAACTTGTTCCAGTGCCTCACCACCCTGACTGTAAAGAACTTCCTCCTAACATCCAGTTTAAATCTCCCCTCTGCCAGTTTAAACCCATTACCCCTTGTCCTGTCATTACAAGGCCTTCAATAATGTCATTAAAATGATAACCATTAGAAGAAACAGAAAGTAGACCAAATTTCGTAGCTGGCCCTAATGACACACACAATGGTGTAGTTTCTGTCCCCAACCCTCTTCAAACCTCTCTCTGAAAGTATGGGATCTGTGGGTTCAAAAACATTATATGTAAGTGGCTGAAATCTTCTTAAGAAGTAGCTAGATGGGATGGTTGCTCTTTAAAGGTCTGACTGACATCGCAGTGGCACATGTGTGACACCTGTGTTGATTTCAAGGCCACTTGAAGTCAGTGGGAGTACTCACTGTGTAAAAACAAAACATGAATTCTTGCACCATCACAAAGCAGTTTAATGTGAAGAAAGGATTTGCACTGTCAAATGGAAAACACAAATACCAAAACGTCTTGGATAAAGATTTTGTTAAACAAGAAAGTATTCACTTGGTGCAGCTGATAATTTTAAAAGTAATTTTTCCAGGTGAAAAGAATGAGTCAGTGGCAAATATGGAAACATTAAGTAGGAGTGTTAAACTCTGTGCATTTTTATCATGTGAAATATGTGAATACATTTATGTTTGTACTTTTGGGTATTTGGAAGGTAAATAGTGGTAGGAAGATTATTATACTTTTTGTAAGTAAAGTGAGGCACTGAGGTAATTTTTGCTATTGATCAAGGAAAGTTCTACACTCACCTGAATACAGTAATGTGGGCTGTCACTGCACCTGAAAAGGTCAGAAGGCATCAGTGTATTTTGAAACTGTCTGAATATAGACAAAGACAGGAACACCTGCTGAAAAATTAGAATGTGGAGACACTAGAGGTTTGCTCAAGGAGGGTGATTGCTGTGAAGCTTGATCCAGCACCTTGGTGCTTTTATGACAGTATATCAGAGTATATCACAGTATCACCTGGGTTGGAAGAGACCTCAAAGATCATCAAGTCCAACCCATCACCACAGACCTCAAGACTAGATCATGGCACCAAGTGCCACGTCCAAACGCGCCTTGAACACCTCCAGGGACGGTGACTCCTCCACCTCCCTGGGCAGCCCATTCCAGTAGTGAATGACTCTCTCAGTGAAGAACTTTCTCCTCATGCCCAGCCTAAACTTCCCCTGGTACAGCTTGAGACTGTTATCTTGACAGCAATGTGGAATTGGAGGATAGGTTTGAAGGTTTTGCTGTTTATACAGTGATAATCACTTTCTTGGACTTTAACATGGAAAGAGACCATTTAATCATCTAGTCATTCTTCCTGTATGAGACCATATTATTTCCTCTGGGGCTGCTTCTAAGAATAGTAGCCACGGGTTATGTAGCAAACACTGGAATCACAGACAACCTTCATGAAAAAAATTCTAGTAGAGAAAAACACACCACATCTGCTGACAAATTCTTCATACCAAATATTTGTATTTTCTTTCTATAGCCTGCATCTTACTTAGGCTTTCCTTCCAATTGCTCTGTTCTAACAGTGGTCTTCACTGAGGCTAGAGGCTTTGGCTGCACCCCCATACGAGGATTAAAATTCACATTTTTGTGTTTCTACCCTTTTTCTTTCTGTTGATCTGACTCAAAATTCTATTTCTTTTGAAGCTCCACCTTTTCAAAGAGTCTATGGATGAAGATTTTAGTTAGTTCCTGTTGTGATCAATGTTGTTCACTACAAAGTATGCTCTAGTTTTCCAAGCAAGTCCTACTGTCACAATGAGTATCATATAGAAGTAACAACATTCATTGAAGACATTTCAGGAATAGTCAAGTCAGCAGTACTTCAGGTTGAAAAAAATTGTGTTTCTCTGAGTACAGAGCTTCTTAAAATAATGTGTTTAATGTTTGTCTATTTCTGGGTTTTTGTTTGTGTGGTTTTTACCTGTTTACATATATGCCATCTAGCTGTACATGGCCATGGTCATCCAGTTTTACGTAAATAGGTGAAAGAAAACACTGAATCTGAACCTATTTAATATTTTACCTCTCTGAACATAACCTGTAAGCATTGCTTATGAGTTGTCAGGACAAGTAATACCTCTTTATTTTCCTCCCTCCTTTTGCCATTCTAAATAGCCGAAGCAAAAGTTTCTAATCATGCAGCTTCCCAGAAGGATTAAGCAGTAGAGTGTGAGTTTATAGCAATGAGTGAGCAATGCTTCTTTCTCCTGTCTTTATTATATTGGTGGATAAGCAGCTAGAGCATTCAGGGGATTTTGGTGGTTTGTGTGATTTTGAGGTTGCTCCATTTTACTATTCGGGTAAAAAGCTAAGGTTAAGAAGCTGACTGTGCAGCGAAGTGATGATTTGACTACTAGCAATGAGGGCACAGCAGTTAAAGTGCTATGTGCTGGAATCACTCATCTTCCAGGAAGGCTGGATGCATTCCAGAGCTGCTAGTTCCAAAATCTTCCTGAAATAGTTTTGGAAACTCAATAATGTAAGACAACAAACACTCAATAGCACCTGTATCAAGCAGCTATTTGCTTTCCCTTGCAGATATATCTAAAGACAGCTGTTGGAGGGAGAAGTGAGCCTTTTATACAGTATTTGGGGTCAATGCATTGAAATGTGATAGATGTGAAACTGAGAAATATGAAAAAACAAGAGAAAAAGACTGAACTGCAGCATAGAGGCCTGATTATCTCCAGGCATTTTGGTGATCGTGTTCAGGACACATTTCAGAAACCTTTTCTTGGCAGCATATCCCAGTTTAGAGCCAGCAGCTACCTGGGACCAGAGGACAGAAATGACTCTTACTCTTTTTGAAGAGTGAGAATGAAGATACTGCACACTGATTGGAAATTTAAAGGGAGATGCTATTTACAGGTACATATATGCAAAAGGCAATCAAGTTGAATGAATACATCCACAAGCTAGGTCAAGTCTGTTGGACTAAAACCTTCTAGTATCCTTCACCCCTTCCACTCTCAGCAGGCCTGAGAGTAGGCCAGAACTGCCCTCTGCAGCTTAGGTCTATAAGGCCTCAGCAGGTCTCATGACACTGCTTAAAAATTCTCTGCCAGCTATAAGCCATCTGCCCCACACAAACCATGAGATAAGGAGGGATGTGTGCTGTGCCCGGAGAGAAACGAAGGGAAGGGGAGGCAGGGAGGAGAAGAGAGCAATATCAGCCAGGCACTGCCTTATAAACTGTGATACCAGAATGAGGAATAGAATAACAATACTACAACATCCTGGGACAACCAGGTCCATCCCCTGGGATGGGACTTGGTCTCTGCAGTTCCCTTAAGGGAACTCAGTCCCCCCCAGACTACTACACAGTGTAAGCAGAAACCTGAAGGGAATAATTCTTAAAAGATAACTTCATAACAGCGATGTATCATACAACAATATGACTTTCTGAATATAGGAACCACAATAACAATACCTGATTGTGAACTCAAAAAGGAGGCTTAGGGTTTTTTAATGTTTTCACCTGCTAATGTGACTTATCTATGAAAGACATTTACAGAATAAAATATATTAAAAACAGAAAAAATGAAACAAATCTCATTCTGCTGCTAGTTTGAAATGCTTTAAGCTCAGGAAATAAATCTGGGAAGAAAAAATGTATTCTGATAAAAACTGTTTAGGCTTCATCTGTTTGCCTTTTAATTCTCCAACCACAGGGGTCAGGTTTTATAAGTTTTAAAGAAAGCAGCTTTTTGTATTTGTTTCATGTAAAAAGGAATTTACTTTCAAGATACTGTAAGAATAACAAGCCTTTTAACAGTTGCTGATCTCAGCTGTTTACAAAGTTAATGAAAGGGTTAAGTGGCATGCTCTCAGTCATGCATATGAAATTTGGAGTGAGAAGAAGCAAGTGGATTCGAGGTTGTTCTCCTTCAGTTCATTCAAGGTTCACTGAACAGTAAAGCAAATTTTTATTATCACTTACTGTGAAAAGAGCAGTTGACAGGACCCATCAGGGAACTGCCAGAAATCTCAAGAGTTTTGATTATGAAGCCCAGAGTCCACTGCAAAGTTTCCATGACAACACGCTCATTAAAATAAAAGGAAATTGTGCCTGATATTTACAGCTTTCAGCATACAGTTGAAAGCCCTTGCATCTCATATTTCCAAAGTATTTATACCTGGCACACAAGAATGCAGGATGTCAAGGAATAAAGGGTAGTTGTAACATTTACCTGTGGAAGTGGAAAGGTTGTTCACAGGTTAGATTTCAGCTTCCTTCAATTTCTTGAATTGTAGTGAACATTTTTTCTATCTCTTCTCATGGTGTGCTAAAGGGTGAAATGGACTTGATATTAGGTTAGAAACAGTCTTAAGGGACACTTCAGTGAGAGCAGTTTTACTGAAGACAGGGATAGTCTTCCAAGAAAAGGGGTTTAGCTCTAAGAATAGTAAAATGAAATTTATTTAGTTACTGCTATCTAAATTGCAAAAGATAAATCATAATTGATACTTCCTCAGGCTTGGTAGCAAACACCTACATCATGGGAAAAAGCCATAGGGATGAAGAGATACAGTAATAACAGAAGTTGTTTATTTGATGTATTGAAGTGCTGTTGAGCTCTTTTCATCAGTATCTCACACTCTTTACACTGTTGGCTCCCTCTATGTGGCTTCTATAGTGTAGTATTTTATTTTTCCATGGGAGGTGAGAAGTCTTGAAAAGAGATAAAATAACTCAATGGAAATGAACAATGATGCTAATGTAAGGTCAATAATAGAACTTGAATGTTACCTGTACCAAGAACAGATCTTGTTGGCCCTGAGTCTTTCATTGCTACAATCACACAAGAGGTCAGGCTATATGATTGCTGTGGTTTATTTTGCCCTTAAAATAGATGAATCATATCCTGCTCAGTGAACAAAACTTCAGGTCACCGTGGTGCATATAACAGAGTGAGTACACTGCCCTTCATAAATATCAACACAGAGTGAAAGAAAACTGAAACACCTTATAAAAATACACAAGTATATGTAAACACACTTCAAATTACTTCATTTTCTAGTACATTCATTAATTATGCATGACAGTTTTACGTGATTTTACTTGTATCTTTGGGCAGGCAACTCACTCAAACGTTTATCAAATTGTACTGCTCAAATATTGCCTTAAATGAACAAAAGTCTCAGTGAGGCATGTGTATCAGCTGCTTGGGAGGATATGTTTATGGATGTGATTATGTCAAAATCAGGCTGTTTATAGGTTTTGATTTGGGAAATTGCTTACAAGGTCTTTTAGACTCCTGTCTTTCCCCTGGTGTCAGTACTTGGGCTTTGACTTTCTTCAGGGCTGATTTGGTACAGCAGCTTTTGCTGTTTCCTATTTGCATCTGGTCAGACATATTAAGACATAGCTCAGCAAGCAAGCATTTGCCATCCATGTCTGTGGTGGGTTAGGTTTTATTACAACAGATGATCTAATTTCTCTCATTAAAATATTCCAATTAGTCTCAAACCAGCATACTGTCTCTGAAGTGTCATCAGTTATGAGCCCTCAGGGAAAAGGTCATCTATTGTTGCCTCCCAATTAATCAAATTTAATAATTCTCACAAACAATCCTTGAAGGAAGTAAGAAATTGCAAGTTTCTCACTTTCATACCTGCAGCATGTAGTCTCCTCTTGCTACCTGTAGCTGATTTGGTATATGATATGAATGAATGCTTTAATTTTTGTGCTTTTCATGTTCAGTTATTTTCCCCTTGTACTCTATCACAGTCCCCTCCCCTATCCTGCTTCCCAGAAATCCTAGATTTACTTTTGTAAAATCAGCACAAATTGTTGAAGTTCATTCTGAGCACTTTGCTTTTATTGGAGGAAGGTAGAATTCCTTCTAGTCTCAGGATGGGCTTTTACTCACCTGCATATTGGCCCTGAATGACAGTACTCTGGTAGAATCCTCATACAGGCAGTCTCTAGTAATAAGCCCATGGACTATTCTCAAAGTATATGCCAGTACTCTCTCTAGCAAGCTCCACAGTTTTAGCATGTGTCCTTTTTGTGGGAGGAGGCTGAGCAGGATTATTGCTCTGCTCCTCTTTTAAGTGGGAACTTCATCCTAAGCATACCTGCCCCTAGAGCTTACACAGCTTTCTCTGACTTGGTTTCCTCTGGAGAGGAGCACATCAGAGGCACCTGCAGAGCTTAGGTGAGTGTCCTTTCAGTTTCATTTCCCAGGCAAGTTTCTGCTTGTCCTTGGCAATTGGTAACAGTCTTGGCTGATTTGATTCAGAACAGTAAAAAACATATTGAGGTTCTTATGTTCTAAAGACTGCATTTTCTTTTTCTTCATTGACCTAAAGCTTTCCTAAGCAGTTAAAACTTCAATTTTATCTCAAAGTGCTACAAATGTTCTCAGGCATGAGCCAATTTGTACCAAAGGCAATAGAAATTTATTTGTTAAAGCAAAAGCAAGTAGTGCTGTGGATGAGGGGAGTCTTTGCTCTGTCAACTCATGGAATGAGTACACAACAGCCTCTCCTATATATACTTTCAGCTTGTGCATAGAATCATAGAATCATAGAATGGTAAGGTTGGCAGTGACCTCAAGGATCATCTAGTTCCAACCCCCTGCCATAGGCAGGGACACCTCCCACTAGTACAGGTTACTCAAGGCCTCATCCAATCTGGCCTTGAACACATCCAGGGAGGGAGCAGCCACAACCTCCCTGGGCAACCTGTTCCAGTGCCTCACCACCCTCACTGTAAAGAACTTCCTCCTAACATCTAGTCTAAATCTCCCCTCTGCCAGTTTAAACCCATTGCCCCTTGTCCTGTCATTGCAGGACCTTGTAAATAATCCTTCCCCAGCCTTCCTGTAGGCCCCCTTCAGATACTGGAAGGCTACTATCAGGTCCCCTCGAAGCCTTCTCTTCTCCAGGCTGAAGAGCCCCAACTCTCTCAGCCTGTCCTCATAGGAGAGCTGCTCCAGCCCTCTGATCATCTTTGTGGCCCTCCTCTGGACCCACTCCATATCAAGTTTTTTTGAATTATGAGTTCTTTGAATTCTTGCTGCATCTAGAGGTCTCCTCTGCACCTGCATCATCTGGGCTGTTGGTGGTTGTTGGAGATGAAAACTGATGTCCTCCTCTGTGGGTCCTCCTGACCCTGACCTCTGGTGCAGGTGCAATAGAACCCAGACACACAAGTCCCCCTCCTCCACAACTGGCACAACCCCACTAGTTCCTGTGCTGCTTCCCTATCTTAGGGAGGCACATCTACCCCTTGGTGTTATCTTAACACAAATCATATCCTTGTTTTTCACAATCCTCTCTCTTTTTCAATTTTTTGATTTGTGTTTCCCTCTCAAACTTATTCAGCATTGACCCAGCCCTCTCCTCATTTTCACAGGGTTTCAGAATCAATGCCCTTATTTTCACTTCTTCCTTGTCAGATCCTTGATTTGTGACACTCCCATAGTTCATTTAATGCTAGTGGTGAAGAGAGGTAGCAAACATGGTATAAACAACAAAATTATCATTAGACCTAAAAATATTCCTTGCTTGAAGGCCCCTGTGTATGGACCGTTTTAATTTTGTTATAACATCATCTTTGTCTGCATACACTTGAATTCTAAGCCTTTTCCCTCTATGAATATGCAATAGGAAAAAGCTGGGTCTTTTGGTTCCCAACATAGAATCATAGAATGGTAAGACATACAAGATCCTGACTAATTGCTAGGTAATGTTGAATATGCTAATTTCCCACATATACAGTAGTATCCGTCTGGAGCCTTCATGGTTGAATCCTTCCTACTTTTAGAGTCCAATTCTTTCCAATTTCCAGAATTTCCTGTTGGCTTCCCTTGAGGTCCAGTTCCCACTTGTCTCATTCCACTGCTATTCCACTGATATTATCTTAACATGAATCATACTCTTGTTTATCACACACTAAGTTCTTCTTCTCTCTGTCTCTCTCTTTTCAAAATTTATTTTATTTTCCCCAGTAATTTTCATTGCCCTCTGTATTTATTTATAATGTTGGTCAGATTAATTTTCTTGGTTTCACCACCATCTCACTGTTAGACCACAAGCCATATCCACTGTATCAAGCAAACAGATTTTGCATGTATGTCACTCTTTCATCCAGATATCCAAGTGTGAATTTCTGGTCTCTCAGACAGGAAATACGGAGCAAGGATACCCTAAAAGCTGTTGTGATTCAGAAAAGAGTTCATAAAATCCAATTGCAATCCCAAATCAGGTGTCACAAATGAGCAAATAACTTTTTTTTTCAGAATGGAGGTTCTTGTCAATGTCCTGTTTCTAGTTTCTGTACTCAACAGATTGCATCTCAGGACTTTCTGCTTCATTTGAAGTTTTGACTGATCACACAGTGTCACAGTATCACAGTATCACCAGGGTTGGAAGAGACCTCAAAGATCATCAAGTCCAATCCATTACCATAGACCTCAAGACTAGACCATGGCACCAAGTGCCACGTCCAAATGCGCCTTGAACACCTCCAGGGACGCTGACTCCACCACCTCCCTGGGCAGCCCATTCCAGTAGCCAATGACTCTCTCAGTCAAGAACTTTCTCCTCACCTCCAACCTAAACTTCCCCTGGCACAGCCTGAGACTGTGTCCTCTTGTTCTGGTGCTGCTTGCCTGAGAGAAGGTGGTAACCTCCCCCTGGCTACAACCACCCCTCAGGTAGCTGTAGACAGCAATAAGGTCTCCCTGAGCCTCCTCTTCTCCAGGCTAAACAATCCCAGCTCCCTCAGCCTCTCTTCACAGGGCTTGTGCTCGAGGCCTCTCACCAGCCTCGTTGCCCTTCTCTGGACACGCTCAAGCACCTCAATGTCCTTCTTAAATTGAGGGGCCCAGAACTGGACACAGGACTCAAGGTGTGGCCTAAGCAGTGCAGAGTACAGGGGGAGAATGACCTCCCTGCTCCTGCTGGCCACACTATTCCTGATGCAGATTCCTGATCTCTAATGGAACAGTGACAATAATTCTTGAAGAACCTAAAAGCCTCTGTAACACAACTGTGTTTGGAAAAAAGCACCAGCCTCTCCATCTTTCAGTACTAAGAGATAAATCTGTGTTTCAGAAAAGCATCATCCTCTCCATCCTTCGGTGATGGGGAAGAAATAAATCCTTGAGACATCCTAGAAAAAAAAAAAAAAACAAAACAGGAAAGATTGAAAAAATGCAATGAGAGGTAGAGTGGGAAATGAGCTACTGTCTCTTTGAAGAGCAAGGGGATTTGGTGATTACTATTCTTTTTATGATTCTGATTTTAGTAAGGATCAGAAAGATATTTAGAAGAAATTAACTGAAATATTTGGTAGGCTGTTTCAAACATTCAAATAGTGTTAAAAATGTCATACATATTTACAGTGTTTCCTTAAACGTTCTTTAAATGTTTTTCAGCACAGAAACCACTAGTTGAGAGGTGAATAAAACATACATGAGAACTTGCCATTATTTAACAAGAGCAGGAGGACTTTGGTACATGAGGACTTTTAATGCCATTCAGGCTTTTTATAATGGCTGTTGTCATGTGAAACCATTAGGTATCCCTTGGAAATAGTTTTGCATGTAGCATCCAGCAGAGCTAGGACTAAAATGCAAATATTTTATTTATATGTGATTCCATTGCATCAGTGGTGTAACTCAGTGCAGAATGAGTTTCTGTTTTCTTAGCATCATATGTCAGTCTCGTGGAAGCAATTCATATCCTAGAAAAAATAAGTTAGAAACATATAGAAGATAACAACATAGTGAAGAGAATCATTGGCAGTACCATTGGGAATATTACAGATGCTGACAGCTCCTCTAGCTCTGGTGACTTGCTTACTGGTACTGTGTATTTTGGACTACTACCATCCAGTCCACGGTGCTGGGGCAAAATTCTGGAATGCACACAGACTGGTTTAGTAAGTTTCTTATGGACTTGAAAGATTAAGATTTTATAAAGACCCTGAATAAATTCTATTCCAAGCACTCTCACCGTGGCAGAAAAGGTCAACAGATATTGCAAATATCAGCTAATTTATGACCATAGGCCTGCCACACTGTGTGTCAGCAGACTTAGGACAAATGCAGTGGGTGTCTGCAAGGTCAGCAACTTTTGAAAATTCTGTTTTACAAACAATACAGTCTTCTGACTCCTTTGTTATTTGAACTTTCTTTCATGACCAACATCAGATACCTAGACCTTGTCAGCCAGTTAGTAGCTTCTAATTGTTCTCCTCACACACTAAATCCACCCAAATCTCAGAGGGCAGTCACAGATCTCACAGGTTCTGCTCTTGCCTCTGCATAGGTTCTAATCTGCTCCTCTTAGTCTTCGCTAGCAGAAAGCTATCCACAGAAGTCAGTAGAGTGATTTGAGTTTAGGATCTGGAAGTTTCAGAACACAGAACGAATAAAAGCACAAGTGATACAGACCAGAGGAGTCCTGCCACAACTGAAGTGAGATGATACATACTTCATGCACAGAAATCCACCCATACTATCTTCACTTCTCAAGGGTGTGGTGGATAGGTGTCAGCATGTTTTGCTATGATTTATTTAATACAGTGGTGATTAGACTGGTGGACAAATGATCTTCCTTAGTAAGATCTGCCCATTTTAAACTGCAAAAGGCTTAAGAATGCCATTCAGATGTGCTTGTGGTTAATACTGATTTCACAGGGATTTTAGTAAAAGAGACTTCTGCAAAGATTCTTACAGCCTCAGTCCCTTCTCAGGACTGTATGAAGAGGCTATGAACATAGGGAGTGCTAGAAACACTGAGACAGATTCCCTTTGGTGGCTTCTATCCGTAGCTGTGTTGTACTGGAAACTCCTTCACAACTATGCTTCACTAAATGCCATTCGATTCAATTTACTGAAGCAGGATTGGATAACCTGTCTCCTGCATTACTGGATCTGAAATAAACATGATAGAGGGAGAGTGTTTAGTGTCATCACCACGGGAGGGAAATTTTGGTGGTGTTACATTGTGTCCAGGTGTTTAACATAAACTTTAAAAACTCCTGTTTTACACAAACATATTTTGAAGCACATAATGTTCTGGATGTGTTTTCAAAAGAAGGTTTTGAAAGTCTTGATGAAAACGTGGCTATGGAGAAGGACTCTGGAGCACCTGCCATCCAGTTCTGGCTCAAAGTAAATGTATGCCAACACAGCTTTGAAAGCACTGTTCAGAGGAATCAAAGACTTTAGGAGTTAGATATTAAATTCCAATACATTATTCCTGAAATTACATACTAAATCTGCATACTAAATCTACTGACATGTTCTACTTCTCTGTGTTACTATTATTTTAAAAATTTATTTACTTTTTTTTTTTTCTTCTTCTTGTGTGTGAACTTAAGATCTAACCAAACATTTACTCACGGATGGGGACTCGTGCATGTCATTTTCAGCACATAGGATTGTGCAGGCACTGTGAAGAAAAGTAGCCCCTCTTCTTACATTATTTATAGCTTTCTCATGCAGAGGTGAGACACATTAAATGGTTCAATAACTGTCTTCTATTTAATTGTGTCAGCAAGAAGAGTCTATTCTTTCATGCACTTTCCATTCCCTAGTTCTCTGGTTTTATTCTGAATGTCTTTGATCTGTAAAAACACAACCCTGTCTTACTGAAATTGTTCCTTCAACAGGGATAGCAGGTGAATTGGACCAAATGAAATAAAACCCAATCTGCTCATAACCCTGATAGTCAAGCTGAATCATAACCATAATGCAATATCTACAGTAGCCAGCAATGCCTCCTGACCTTCAAGATCAATGTAGTGAAGAAGTTATTACATACCTGAATTACATGGATGTCATTGTTACTTTAGAACATTTGAAAGTCTAAGCACACATGAAACAGTTTATTAAAATTTCCCACAGACCTGGAAGCTCAGAGTAAAACCAGCTATAAAGATGTACTGTGGGATGAATCATAATTCTCATGGCACAGTTTGGAGGTCAACAGACGCAGCAAAAGCATTAAAAATCTCCTATGGCACTTTTGCTACTAGGGGCACAATCCTTAAAAAACATGCAGGAAAATAAGTTTCTTTGGTTTCTTCCTAATGAAAGAACCCGCTTTCTGTTCAGCAGCACACTACAGCAAGCAGCCTATGCCTTACTCTTGCCCTCACCATTCAACATTGTACTATAATGACTAATTATTATCTTTTATTTGAGATAAAATTAGAATTTCTGTGAGTAATTCCAGTGCTGTATCAGCTGGGGAAACCAACTGTGCAGTGTAATCGTAGTGATTTAAACTTTTTACATTGTTAAGAGGTCACTGGAGGTGGGTCTGTCTGGCAGGATAGCCTTCTCTGCTGCACTGCTGGTGGGATTCCTTTAGCAGTGCCCATTGTGGATGTGCTTACAGCAGGACAGAAGGAGTAAACTGACTGATTCAGTGACGCCAGCTTCACAAGAGCTGATTTGTAGTTGCAAAGGTGCTCCAAGAATCAGATACCTTGGCAGTTAGCTTCCTGCTGAACTCGGAGGTGGATGGCTGACTGCCCAGTCACCCTGGGGGAATGTGTCCAATGTCTGACCACTTCATGGGTGCACTCAAGTATGTACTCCCACGTGTGTCCAGGGCTTGTCCTGCCATGCATCAGCTGGTCTCGCAGACACACAGGTTCACAGCAGGAGGACCAAGACTGCAGGCAGCCTGAGGGCTGCTATTGGCCACAAGAGGAGAAGATGAGGTATATACCAAATGCTATACCTCCAGTTTTGTGATACATTTCTTCATTGCTTTTCTTAGGCTGGTGCTTGATGGTTTGTTAGAACTATCACAGTGCCCAGACATTCAGTAAATACCCATTCTTCGTATTGTGCTCTATATAACTGTACATATTTGTTTCACAAAATCAGACATAGATATTGTTAAAGATTTGTCCTACCAGCAGCTAGAAGCCAAGGCTTGAGCTAAATACACTCATTTGTGTGTAGGATGATTTTTCTTTTTTTTTTACTTTTTTTTTTTTTTTTAATTGAAAAGAATAAATAAGAGTACAACTAATAAAGCGTAAGTGTACTTTGAATAGAAAAAAAATGCTACTTAATTTTTCTTCATTGGACAAGTGTTTTTGAAAAATTCATGTTTGTGTTTATAGAACCTGTTAACTAATCTGACACTCATAATAATTATAGTAATGATAGTAACTGTAATCATTGTAGTATGAAATGAGCATCAGAGTAAAAGGCTGTGCTAACAATAATCACTGGCGTAGACAACCACTAGAGCATATAATCTAACAAATCACTAAAGGAATTGCTATAACATTATGCTGGATCAATAACACAAATTGTTTGATATGAACATAAGTGAAAAGAATGAGAACAATTAATGCCATTGTTTCAAAGCATTGATCAGCTACTTAAAAAAGGTGTCAATTTTATTTGACTAAAATGTGCCTTTGTGTCGTGTCCTTCGAACTTGTATTGAGTTGCTAAAATTTGAGGTGTATCTTCAGCTGGTTTAAATAAATATAACTTCATTAAAGTCAATAGAGTAAGTTTAGATCTAGGTCTGATTACTTTCAATTTTGATAATGAAGCCTAGGAGACACCACTAAATGTCCACTTCATTTTTGCTGGCAAATGCTGTGTGGATATTTTTTAGCTTATTGATTAACAGAGTGAGCCGGAAGACTCAGAAAGGCCTGAAGGTCAGACTAAAACTTCCAAAGGCATCTTGATACAGCTGCATACCAAACAATGCACTGCTTTTTGTGTGGCTGTATTAGTAGGAACATCTAGCTGTCTGAACTCCATGGTTGGGCACAGTGTGGCACAATTTAGAGCTGAATGTGCTTTGACAACTCGCTGCAAGCCCACTGGAGAGAAAATGTGGGTAGGAGAGATGATGTGGGAAGGACAAAATTTGGTAGGAGAGATGATGTGGGAATGACAAAATTTGGTAGGAGAGATGATGTGGGAAGGACAAAGTCTGGTAGCACTTGGCTTGAGGATGTAGCTGTGTCTGAGGCTTAGAAGGAAATATGAATATATATTGCTAAGATGTACTAGTATAAGCTGACTGGCTCCACTAGGAGGGATGTGGTATGAGAGGAAGGGACTGCCCTCCCAAACCTGATGGCACAGAGCAACACAGCATGCTAGATCGGATATTCTATACCATGCTCATGTCATGCCCACTGTATGACGGAAATGAGGTTGGCTGGGGTTTGTGGAACTTGTAATATATTCTATAGCTTGTAAAGTTTCCTATTTTGGGCTTTTTGTGTTTCTTCTCCAGTTTCTGGGCTAGGGTTCACCCCTTTTGTTCCAGTTTCAGTTTGTGTGCTGCAGCAGAGGTTGTTGTGGTTTGGCCTGCTGTGTACCCTGATACCTTTTTGTCCTGTTTTCTTTGTTTTTCCTTTGTGTTATCTGATATCCCTACAACAGAGTTGTAAATTATCCTTATCCCTACTAACATCTGGGCTTCTTTCCTCCTTACCCACACAGAGTGGGGAGGGGAAAGGAGAAATCCCTCTGTTGAAACCAGACTTCTGAGGCCAGCAGAGTTAAAACCAGGACACAAGGTAACAAAATAAAGATGTAGGAGACTCTTTACAGTAATTGCATTACTTGAGTAACAACAGCAGCAAATAATGTCTTTAATGGTATTACAGCAGAGACAGAAGCTTTATTCTTTCAGGCATATTTTTTCCAAACATTGAGAAAAGAGTTTTTCACTTTTTAGCAGCTTTCATAAGCAAAGAAGATTGAAGAAGGCTGGAATGGGAAACAGGTAAACTGAGCTCTTCACAATTACAAAACAAGTCAATGGCACAAACCAGGAAGAAGACAGGCAGTCTTTTGGCTCACAGACTTATTTTCATATTGTCCTTCATAATAATATCATAAAATGAGCTAATAGAATGAAAATTAAGTTAGCAATTGTAGGATCAACATTATCAAATTATTTATGCATTCCTGTCTAATATTAGCTACTTATTCTAAATGTAAATGCCTGATTTTCATCTGCTTAATGTTAGAGTCTTGATTCAGTGTTATTGGAAGCACTGTAAATAAGACTACTAAGGGCAGTTCTCAGATGGTTAGATCAAAGATCATATTCATAGTTAGGTAGAATTCTGAATTCTGATAGCAACCTGTTACTGCTTTATTAACAGGATGCACTGATCAGTGAAGGGGAAGGAAAGAGTAGCAGCACAAGATGAAGCAGCTTGTTGATTTAGTTCAGTAAGAGGTCAACTTAAAGAAATGTGCTTAACTGTTGATTTGTATCCTTTAAAGTTCTGTACTGGTACTGAACTACCCCGAATATCATTATGTTCCCATACTGTCCCTCTTCTTCCCCTTCCTTCCAGACTCATTTAAAGCTATGCATTTATTGATTAGGAAGCTGATTGGTGGTGGACAAAATTAATTATAAGCAAATTTGTTTTACTTTTTTTCTCAGTGAGAGATGAAATTTGGGTTTATTTCCCATACTTAATAATCTTCACAAAATTTGCTGAAGTGTGGCTTTGTGACCTTTATCCATCTGTCAAACTCAACTACAATTGCCAAATTATTTCAATAGTCACTATATACTGCTAGACAGATATATGACCATACCACATAAACACACTAAGTTTATTTCTTTAGGACAGTATGGCAGAAAATAGATTTAACAGATTTTGGGTAATTGTGGTATTTTCATGATTTATTTCTTGTTTTGATTTTGCAAATGTGAATCAAATGGTGGAGATTATTATTGTCACGGAAGACTTTGGTTTCATCTAATTCATGCACTGGGAGATACATGCGGTTTTGATTTTGCAAACTAATATGGAGGGTGATTAAAACCCTGGGAACTGGTTAAAGGAAAGATTTCAGGGGGTTGTGGTCAATGGGCCAGAGTCTAGCTGGAGGCCTGTAACTAGTGGAGTTCCCCAGGGATCAGTACTGGAACCAGTATTATTCAGTGTATTCATTAATGACTTGGGTGAGGGCATGGAGTGCACTGTCAGCAAGTTTGCTGACAACACCAAGCTGTGTGGAGTAGCTGCAACACCAGACAGTTGTGCTGCCCTGCAGAGAGACTTAGGCTGGAGAGTTGGGCAGGGAGAAATTGAATGAAGTTCAACAGGGGCAAGTGTAGAGTTGTGCACCTGGGAAAGAACAATCCCATGTATCAGTGTAGGTGGGGACTGACCTGCTGGAGAGCAGTGAAGGGGAGAAGGTCTTGGGAGTCCTGGTGGATGGAAGGATGGCCATGAGCCAGCAGTGTGCTCTTGTGGCAAGGAAGGCCAATGCCATTCTGGGGTGTATTAGAAGGGCTGTGGTTAGTAGGTTGAGGGAGGCTCTCCTTCCCCTCTACTCTGCCCTGGTGAGGCCTCATCTGACTATTAGAACAGCATACTGCAGAAACTGATGCATTCCCACTGCTTCATGCAACACTCAGTTTCTAGAAACTGCTTTAAGAAAACTTTCCAAAGGGCAAAGCTGGTGAAAAGCAGAGTTGTCTTTCTGTAATATATATGGTAAAAGGAAAAAAGTATCAAATCCGCTCCTGGACTGTCTGTGCAGGAGGACATGGAGTAGGCATCTGGGAAATGAAAAATGGAAGTACGGAATTAGATTAGCAAGGTAAAGTTATTCTGATCACAAAGTGATCTTTTACTTATAAAGTAAGGGCATTGCTGAAGCTGAATCAAGGCTAAAGTAAATTTGACCAGTTTCTTGCCACAGACATGCTAATAAAACCCTAAAAGTCTCATGTTAGCAATCGACAGACTGTAATTTGCTGTACAAAATAAATTCATGAAATCATTATGAAACTTCAAAACAAGATCTCATTCAGAGTCTCCAAATTGCCTTCAGTAACTTTATTTCATTTACAAGGGATAGAAAACTGTAAGGCATTGAAGCAGAATAAAAATGCTGAAAGTTTTTCAATAGACTCATTGTAGGAATAAAGAAAATAAACCATCAAACTGGCCTTTATTGTCAAGGTAAAGAGCCATTTCTGTGTTGGACATTTCTACACTGATTTGCGAGACACACTGTCTCCAAGTAAAGTTTATATCTGTATACTATTCACTTTTTGGTCATGAATGTAAGAAGGAAAAATAGGTTAAAATAACTGGGAATTATTCTCCAAAAATTATGTCACCATTACCTCAGAGTAAATGTCTCTTTAGGTTTTTGTTGCTTCTTAAATAGCTTTTTTGTGCTGCTGGAGTTTAAGCACTGCTGGAACTCTGTCAATTCTTGACTTTATTTTTTTTATTTCTTTCTTAAGTAAGGAAAACTCCCAGCTGATTGTAAGAGTGCTCTGTTGCCATCACAAAAGACCCTCTTCTTTGGGAGAAAAGCTGAATTTCCGGTGTGAGATCATCAGGTTCAAGAAAAGGAGAAAAAAATGCTCTTAAAAAAATAACCGAAGCAGAACAGAAATCGGAGATTGTCTGGCATGGAGTCAGATCGTCAGTCATGGTGAGGCATGAGGAACACTGGCTCTGCAGCTGCAGGCTGAAAAAAATTGGTGAGAATAAACAGTAAGCATTTATCAACAACTGGAAGCATTCAGACAAAGCAACTGATTTTTTATTGTCCTCCTTAATACATTTTTCTCCCTGCATTTTGCTTCAGTCAGAAAGGCACTTGGCATCCAGAGTTCACATCAGTCCTTCTGAGAGCTTTTTCTCCTTTCCTGGACTGATCAAGTAAAACTGATTATACACAAACAACTTTAGGCCTGATTAGAAGACACAGGGACAAGGCACTGTTCCAAAGAACCTAGATCCTCTTGAGAAAGATGGCACTCTTCCTCAGCTCTGCATTGTACTCAGAATGCCTTGACTGCAAAATACTTGAGCCTTCATAATTTTAGGGCCCTGGGCAAATAATACTTGATCCTTTTTAGCCTCTGTGGTCAATATCACTGAGACAGAGAAGAAGGGTTTGTGTACTGGTTTGCCTTCCGTGGAAATTCATTTTACTGTCATAAGAGACATTGTGAAGTTGAGAGGGGCAAAAATGTGCCCCATGTTCGCTCTTTCCTCTTACTGCTACAGCTTCTCAGATGGAGGCAGTAAAAAACTAAGGTAGAAAGAAGCATTTTAAATTATCATTGGTGAGATATTGATACTAACATAAAAATGTTTTGCTTTCACTCTGATGAAGAGTATAAAGCCAGAGAGGGTCACATTGTTATCATGGGATGTCCTTGTCTTACAACTTTGGGAATGGTTAATGATTTTCTTTGGCATGTGGGCAGCGCAGGTGCAATTCCCTATCCTCAGCATGCAACAGGCAACTTTTTTCTTTCTTTAGTTTGTGAATTCTAGACCTATATATCCAACATGGAGGTAAAATGCTTAGAAAATGGTGTGCCACTTGCTTACCACACAGAGGGAAAGTTCAACGTATATATGAGTATATCTTAAGGAAAAGCATATGCTGATTGGAGGGATAACCATAACTGGCAATATGCTTTCTGAGGCCTTTGAAATAAATGCAACCCCCCAATTTTTTCCTGAGGAAAAAGGCAGTGGATGTCCTAGCCATTTTTTATTATCTCCTCTCAGACACACCAGATGAGGACTTGGCCCACATTTCTGCTAACTGTGTGTGAAGGTTTGGGAGCTCCCCCACCCCCCACACTTTGTAAAATGACCCAGACTAGCACTCAGTCGGCTGGAAGTTAAATGATGAAGTTCTATTTACAGCTTTGCACAATGTACAGCAGATATTTACACTATATACAGAATATTTACAGAAATATACAAGTAAAAGGTAATACAGCAACACAACTCCCCTCCCAGAAATCAGAGACCCCAGGAGGGGCTCCCAACCACCCTTCCACCTTCTCCCCACCCCTGTACCTTACCCCAAGGTTTGCCTTACGTGCAAGGTAAATTAGGAGGATCGGCCAAGGGGGTTAGAAGAAAAGTGGTTAGTGAGGATTAATCAGCAGAGGAACCAGAGCCCAGAAGCTGCTAGGTCCCACCAGCAGCTCCTGCTCAAGCAAGCGACAGAGAGCAACTAACTTATCTATTGTTTTGGTTAGTGTTCCCAAACAATTCTCCAGCAAGCCTATGAGTGAAGTAGACATCATGATGTTTTCCTTTCACAGCCTATAGTGTAATATTGTCAATTAAAATATTCCAATTAGCCTCAAACCAGCACACTGTGTATAACTCATTGCATGGAGAACTAACTAGGTGGCAGTAATCACTCAATGATCTCAGACGTGAATCAAAAACCTTACAAGTTTTCTTGTCAGATTAAAGTTGGGGGAGGGGAAGGACAGACAAGTGTCTTAACTACACTTTGCAGCAGTTTATATAGCAGATTTACTGCTAGCACAAGGAAAGCATTCATGTATCCTAAATCATCACTGACATTGCATATGCACAGAGCCTTTAACTCTATGTGGGATGAAGATGTGCCAAATGTATATTTAGTTCCCAAACTGTTAGCAGAAAATTCATACGGCACAGAATATTATCTACTGATGCTTCATCCTCACTTAGTATATCAGTGTTCAGCTATTCTGTACATTAAATAGTTCCAACAGGAAATGTGTCAAAACAAAAAAAATAGGAAGAAAGAGGAGGAGTTCTGGTGGAACTGAGAAAGGATACTTGAAAAAAAAGGATACAAGGGCGGCCAACTGAGTCCTGGGCTGCATCAAGAGCAGCATGGGCAGCAGGGTAAGGGAGGGGATTCTGCCCCTTTACTCTGCTCTCGTCAGACCCCTCCTGGAGTACTGTGTCCAGTTCTGGAGCCCCCAGCACAGGAGGGATATGAAAGTGTTGGAGTGGGTCCAGAGGAGGGCCACAAAGATGATCAGAGGGCTGGAGCAGCTCTGCTATGAGGACAAACCGAGAGAGTTGGGGTTCTTCAGCCTGGAGAAGAGAAGACTTTGAGGAGACCTTAGAGCAGCCTTCCAATATCTGAAGGGGGCCTACAAGAATGCTGGGGAGGGATTATTTACACGGTCTTGCAATGACAGGCAAGGGGCAATGGGTTTAAACTGGCAGAGAGAAGATTTAGACTGGATGTCAGGAGGAAGTTCTTTACAGTGAGGGTGGTGAGACACAGGCACAGGTTGCCCAGGGAGTTTGTGGCTGATCCCTCCCTGGAGGTGTTCAAGGCCAGGTTGAAGGAGGCCTTGAGTGAGCTGTACTAGTGGGAGGTGTCCCTGCCTATGGCAGGGGGTTGGAACTAGATGATCCTTGAGGTTCCTTCCAACCTTACCATTCTATGATTCTATGATTCTACTATTCTATGATTCTAAGGACATGGTGTAAATTCTCTGTATGTTGAAAGAAGACTATGTCTCTTAAAAAGTATGAAATCGCTATAGACATGCAAATTTTCCTCCAACTCGTGTTGATAGCAGTAACTATAAGGACATGGATAAAATGTAAGCTATAAGAGCTTACTGAGTGTATAGCTCCCAGGCAAGAGGTTCAAGTAGAAACACAAACCCCTGAAGAACTCGCTTCAAAAATTCTTTGGTCTGACTGCAAAACCTTTTTGACTCTCTGTCCTGAGTTTCCTGCTGAATTTTAGGAAATTAGCTGCAGTTACAGGCATGTTTGAGAAGGTCTTCTCCTTTTTATTGTAGATGTTTGAAATTTGTTTCTTAATTTTGAACTAATATGGTTCAGGCACCATCTATCTAGTTTGATACCAGATGTTTTCAAAGAGCATGTGTGAGTTCATGCAACAAAGCTTTTCCTGGTTTTGTGGTGAAAGTTCTTGGCAGGGATGAAAAAAGAAAAATAGAAATAGAGTTCAGCAGACAGAAAGATGGTCAAACATTCACATTCTTTTGAAAGAATGTGAAAAAAAACTTATCTGATATGAGAGCAATTCCTTATATTCATGACAACACATAGTATGAATAGAAGGAAGCACAGAATGCAGATCTCAGTAGATCATTAATCAAGAAAACTGTCTCTTAAGTAAGTTATCATCATATTTTGAAGCTGACTGTGCTCTCTGTGTAATTTAAAGCCATGAAATTCATCATTGTTTTCAGAAATAAGTGTACTTTTCCTCCAAGTTCAACGGTGCGATTCATGATTGAATGCGTCTGTACTAAAGAACAGGAAGTTGTGCCCAGTCTTACTATTAGTGGATTTGATCATGTTATCTGTGGAATGAACCTCCTCAGAATTTTGGCTCAGAAACAGAAAAAAAAAAAAATCAGAGAAATTATATTGACTCTTTGAACTGGGGGAAAAAAAATAAATCACTGGCATAGATTTATGTGGAAGACATACTATAGTGGCCAGCGGTAGAAACAGAATATTCACACAGCTTGCAGCACGCAAGTGCTTTTGTCTGATGCTGTTAAAGGATCATCTGTGATATCTAAGTAAATAGAAATTTTTAAAAAATCATTATTCTTGAATAAGAATCCTCTGTGAAATTCACAATAAAACTCCAGAGCCAAAAGGAAAAGAAACAAAAGTAAAGGCATTTATGAAAGGTCTAAACATTGAAGGGAAAGGAAATGTTACCGTTAATGTTGCAGATTCATAAAATAGTGTTTGACTGAGTAGAAACACAAGGACTTCTTCCTTCTATACAAGTCACAAAGACACACATACCCCTGTAATTCACCTTTCCCCCTCTCATTATATGTGGTTGAGTTGATTTTTTTTTTTCTTTTTTGTCCTGTCAAGGTAATCAGGAACTCTTTCTTCAAGGGTTATTTTCTCTTTATATTCATACAGGTTAAGCCACCTGTTTTCCCACTGATTATAAACGGAAGACTTCATGCTTCACTGAGTCTACATGGTAGTTGAAAGGAGGTTCTTTAGATTAGATTAAAAATAAAAAAAGAAAAATCTTACTAAATAAATGTAAATGTTGTATGCCAAAGGCCGTTCCACTGAGATAAATAAGGCTTCGAATTATGACAGAATTTACAAGGATAAGTACAGTACTATGGTGGTACAAAACTGATGGAAAGAAGTGAATCTCAGCCAAGTGTTAAAGGGAAAAGTGAGTAGGATGTGAGAGAAAAAAGCACACCCCGTTCCCTTTAGCATTGCATTATACCTGTTGCAAACTGACTTATTGTCCTGGCAGGGCATAAATCCTGCCAGGCTGGTTTAAACCCTCACTCATCCTCCTTCTGTTCAGGGTCTGGAAGTTGAAGTAGATGAGCAAAAGCAAAACCTTGGGGCTAGAAGCTTAGCACCACATGTCAGGTGCCTGGTGCAGCCCCTCAGCGTGCCTGCGTGGTCACACGAGGCACAAAGCTTTAAACGCTTTGGGCAGAACAAGGATGCTAAATGCCTATTGGCCAGTTTAATTTTCAAACTATTTAAGGGGGGCTGATTTAGAAGCCTTGCACCTTTCTACAGAGATCACCTTTCTACACAGCCAGCCTTCCCTGCACAGCAGGAAGCAGTACCCCTTAGTGGCTTGTTCAACTGGGGATCGCTGTGGCCACGTGTTTGCAGCTTACTCTGTGTGAAGGTTTGGGGGTTCCCCACCCCCCCCACACTTTGTAAAATGACCCAGACTAGCACTCAGTCGGCTGGAAGTTAAATGATGAAGCTATATTTACAGCTTTGCACAATGTACAGCAGATATTTACACTATATACACAATATTTACAGAAATATACAAGTAAAAGGTAATACAGCAACACAACTCCCCTCCCAGAAATCAGAGACCCCAGGAGGGGCTCCCAACCACCCTTCCACCTTCTCCCCACCCCTGTACCTTACCCCAAGGTTTGCCTTACGTGCAAGGTAAATTAGGAGGATCGGCCAAGGGGGTTAGAAGAAAAGTGGTTAGTGAGGATTAATCAGCAGAGGAACCAGAGCCCAGAGCTGCTAGATCGCCCCAGCAGCTCCTGTTCCAGCAAGCGACAGAGAGCAACTGACTTATCTATTGTTTTGGTTAGTGTTCCCAAACAATTCTCCAGCAAGCGTATGAGTGAAGTAGACATCATGATGTTTTCCTTTCACAGCCTATAGTGTAATTTTGTCTATTAAAATATTCCAATTAGCCTCAAACCAGCACACTCTGGCTCAGCTGCAGCTCGTCTCTCTCTCTCTCTTTGCCTGGAATATTTTGTATTTTGCAGTGGGATCATTATCATGAGTTTTTGGAAGCATTCATATATGGGAAACTTACTCAGGGACCCAAGGCATTGTGAGTACCATGTGCTAGGGTTAATGCTAAGCCTCTGCAGCACAGTTGGAAAAATAGGAATGTGAAACAGGAAAATTCTAAGTTCTGATTGTTTAAACTGTGTTAATAAATATAATTTGTGCAAATATTTCCTGTCAAGTGAAAATCCAAAGAATCTGAGGGAATTTCTCCCAAAGTTTTAATATTAATAATAAAATCAACATTCATATAGATATTAATAATAATTAATAATAGGTTCTTAATATCTCATCACGCTTATTTACTCTAGAGCACACCTGTAAAGTATCAGGTGAATTTGCTTTTACCTCTAGACTAGTTTGCTATTTACAACAGAGAATAATAGAAAAGTTTGCTACAGAATTTTTTTTCCTACCCCAGACCCTTACTGATAAAATGGATGACATCTTAGGCACTGGTTTAACCATAGTGGAGATAGAGGATCTATTTGGAGAAACATCCAGAAACTTATATGTATGCATAAAAACATATCTTTGAAGGACTAGGGAAGTCTAGTTATTTAAGAGTGTGAGAAGTCCTTGAAATATGAACAGATCTTTTAATCCTTTTTTTTTTTTTTCTTTTTTGTTTAGCATTTTTATAGCACAAATCTTTTACATGCTTAAAGGAAACATCTTTCAAAGTATGTCACTGAATGAAAGCCTACGTATGACCTCTAAATTTGACAAAATATCAAATGTCCTCATATTATCACCTGTAAGTCTTAATTTTGCTATTCATTTTGTATATGACCTTCTGTGTACATTTTCATCTTTCCTCATTGAAATATTTCTCCTGTTATTCCATCTTCAATAGAATTCTTAATTAGAGTCACTCCACTAACTGTTATGATGTAATTTAAGAGCAATGGAAAGTTTGAGGTTTATTAATGCCTGAGTGTGATGGTTTGGGAGCTTCCCACCCGCCCCACACTTTGTAAAATGACCCAGACTAAAACTCAGCCAGCTGGAAGTTAAGGACTGAATCTCTATTTACAGCTCAGCACAATGTACAAACAGATATACACTGTATACAGGAATATTTACAGAATACACAAGTTAAAGGTAACACAGAAACACAACTCCCCTCCCAGAACTCAGAGACCCCAAGAGGTGCTCCCAAGCACCCTTCCACCTTCTCCCCACCCCTGTACCTTACCCCAAGGTCTGCCTTATGTGCAAGGTGAATTAGGAGGATCAGCCAGGGGGGTTAGAAGGAAAGTGGTTAGTGAAGATTAATCAGCAAAGAGGAGCCAGAAGCTAGACTGCCCAAGATGCTGTGCCCCCAGAGAGAGACAGACTGAGACTGCCTTATCTAATGTTTTGAGTTATTTTTCCCAAAACATCTCACCAAGCCTATGAGTAAAATAAACATCCCCATGTTTTCCTTTCACAGCCTATAGTGTAATTTTCTCTATTAAAATATTCCAATTAGCCTCAAACCAGCACACTGAGACTCCTTGAAAGAATCGAGATAGAATTGGACTGGTTCTGGAGTCACTTCTGACTTTAAACATTAAGTAATCCATTTTATGTTTAGTTTGGGGCTTGCTTTGGTTTTGATTCCTCATCATTTGAGGACCTTATTATATGATTCCGTATCCTGAAGCGAAAATTTTGTTGCAAAATGGATTGACATTTGAGCACAAGCCCTATGAGGAGAGGCTGAGGGAGCTGGGATTGTTTAGCTTGGAGAAGAGGAGGCTCAGGGGGGACCTTCTTGCTGTCTACAACTACCTGAAGGGTGGTTGTAGCCAGGGGGAGGTTACCTTCTTCTCTCAGGCAACCAACACCAGAACAAGAGGACACAGTCTCAAGCTACACCAGGGGAAGTTTAGGCTGGAGGTGAGGAGAAAGTTCTTGACTGAGAGAGTCATTGGCTACTGGAATGGGCTGCCCAGGGAGGTGGTGGAATCACCGTCCCTGGAGGTGTTCGAGGCTGGTTTGGACGTGGCACTTGATGCCATGGTCTAGTCTTGAGGTCTGAGGTGATGGGTTGGACTTGATGATCTTTGAGGTCTCTTCCAACCTTGGTGATACTGTGATATCTGACTTGCATAGAATAAAAGGTACCATGAAAATCTCAGGATATTCTGAATTGTGTCTTTTTGTAATAGTTTCAGACTACTTTCCCAAGCTGATTTCTGTATTACAAAGCATGCTTGAAATTATATGACCTGTACAGACACAGGACTTGCAGATTTTTCAGTTCCTTGGGGAAAGCTGTTAATTTAAGGTCTTTATTTTCTCTCTGTGGTGTCTGATCCTACTTTACATATCTGGCTCCATACTGTGCTCACCCCTTATTACCTGCATGAATGTGTTCTTGTTCTAGACTTTCCTGCATTAGCAGGGAGCTTGGACTAAATGATGTTCAAATGTCCCTTCCAACCCATACCATTCTATGATTCTATGACTGTTCTCATGTCACCACCCACTTGATTTTGTTTTATGTTTATTACTGTTTTGATTTTAGAACCATCTGCAGAATTAATAGTCATTTACTCTACAACAAATATGTATGCATAAGTCAGCTTTTTAGGCAGTGGTGTGAAAGAAGCCAGGCTTATTTAAATGAAAAGTTTCGATATGTTATTTATATACCTTACTCTGAAAAATGTATACAATAAAAATGTGTCTTCCTTACTGTTAATGGATAGTGCATCATTGTGTCCAGAGACAGTGTGAGAACTGAAACAGACTATATGAATGCACTGTGAATGAAGTATCTTAATCTGGAACCTTGTGGATCTTGTTTATTTTTGCATAAACCCAGATACAGTAGCTAATAAATTGAGGTTATTTCTGTTTGTTGGAATGACCTGATGTATTCATAACCCTATTTTGATATATTCTCTTTCAAACCAGAGAGACAGACACTCTCAGATCATATACATCATGAACAAAGTATATCATTTCAAGACTAATTTAGAATCATTGAGCTGCATTTGTGCAAGCTAAAGTGCAATTTTCTTTCTTGACTATATTCAGCAATTTATGAGGTTACTTCAAGATATTAATCATAGTGGAACGGACACACTTCAGGACAGAAAGTATAGTTTAGGTGATTGTATTATTGTTCAGCATATATTTTGTACACATCAAAATGCATGTATATAGTTTTAAAATAAAAGAAGAAATTTCAAGAGGGTTGTTGCACTGGTTTAAGGCTAATTGGAATATTTTAATGGAGAAAAATTATACTATAGGCTGTGGAAAGGAAACAATGGTGATGTCTACTTCACTCATAGGCTTGCTGAGATGTTTAAGAATAAGTACTCAAAACATAGGTAAGTCAGTCTCTGGGGCACAGCAACTCAGTCTAGCAGCTTCTGGCTTTTTCTCCCTGTCTGCTGAGTAATCCCACTAACCACTTTTCTTCTAACCCCCCTGGCCGATCCTCCTAATTCACCTTGCACATAAGGCAAACCTTGGGGTAAGGTATAGGGATGGGAGAAGGTGGAAGGGTGGTTGGAGCCCCTCCTGGGGTCTCTGATTTCTGGGAGGGGAATTGTGTTTCTGTATTACCTTTAACTTGTATATTTCTGTAACTGTTCCTGTATATAGTGTATATATCTGCTTGTATATTGTGCTGAGCTGTAAATAGAGCTTCAGTCTGTAACTTCCAGCCAGCTGAGTTCTAGTCTGGGTCATTTTACAAAGTGTGGGGGGCAGGGAACTCCCAAACCATCACAGTTGTAAAATATGTAAGATTACAGTCAATTATTTGGTAGATGAATCAATGTTTGCAGCTGCTCTACATTTATTAAATACATTGCCATTAAATCTCTTATTCTCTGAACAACTGCCACAGTACAACAAAGGGCAATGCAAGATTTTGCCTCTCATAAAAAAGATTTACTGTATATTTTTATCTCATAATGCTACCATGTTATGAGTATCATACTCTCATACTTTAATATAGAAAATATGGGCTGTTGGACAATAAATAGTAAACTGTTCTACCAGTTGGAGAAAGTAATGACACTTTTTTGTATCCACTCACGTAGGTTATTTTGGGTTGCTGTTAGATGTAAACAGGAGCTACAGTGTTTATTTTTACATTTTTGAATGCTGAGAGTTTGTTAACATTTATATTTGGATATAATAAAACAAGGAATTTAATGACTTTGGTAGTAACACTAGGATACGTGTTTTTGGAGTACGACTGTCCTAGCAGGGCATAAATCCTGCTAGACTAGTTTGGCCACTGCTCCTCCTCCTCCTCCTCTTCCCATTACAGGGTCCAGGAATTGAGTTGAGGAGCAGACAAAACAACCATTAAGAAGAAATGTGTATTTTAAAAGCATTCAAAAAATAATCAGATTCAGATTCAGTATTGCTTGCAGTAACCAAATTCTGATCTGATTTGCGCCAGCTTAATCCATCCTCAAAGGATAGATGAAACCTGTTTTGCTCTTGAAAACTGCCTTTGATGGCTGTGCAAGGCCTTCAAAGGAAAGCGTCTCATGACTCTCTATCTTGTAAATGTGCAGACTAGATGGTCTTAGCAAGGTCTTAGAGATATTTGCACTACCTTGGCTGCATACATACTTCCAGGTAGTCATCTGTGGGTCTGAAACCTGTTTTTGAAAGCAAAACAAGCAGAAGCCAGTGATAAATGATTGAATAGACTGTTCTTCCTGTGTGGCCAGTAGGACAAGGGAGGTTATTCTTCCCCTGTACTCAGCACTGGTCAAGCCACACCTTGAGTGCTGTGTCTAGTTCTGGGCCCCTCAATTCAAGAGAAATGTTGAGCTACTGGAATGTGTTCAGAGAAGGGCGACAAAGCTGGTGAGGGGCCTGGATCACAGCCCCATGAGGAGAGCCTGAGGGAGCTGGGGGTGTGCAGCCTGGAAAAGAGGAGGCTCAGGGGTGACCTCTTTGCTGTCTACAACTACTTGAAAGGAGGTTGTAGCCAGGTGGGTGTTGGTCTCTTCTCCCAGGCAACCAGCAGCAGAACAAGGGGACAGTCTCAAGTTGTGCCAGGGGAGGTATAGGCTGGGTATTAGGAGGAAGTTCTTGACACAGAGAGTGATTGGCATTGGAATGGGCTGCCCAGGGAGGTGGTGGAGTCGCTGTCCCTGGAGGTGTTCAAGAAAAGACTGGATGACGCACTTAGTGCCATGGTCTAGTTGATTGTCTAAGGCTGGGTGATAGGTTGGACTGGATAATCTTGGAGGTCTCTTCCAACTTGGTTGATTCTATGATTCTGTGAAATTACACCACGGATGCCATGCTCAACATGTGTTTAAAAATGTTTACTTAAAAAAATCCTTTGTGTTTTCAGTTCCAATCATAAATGAGCCTATTACCCCTAAATTTTATCTTATCTTAACAATCAAAACATTATAAAAGCACTCAGTGATGCTTGGACAGAAATTTGAACTACCAACATTCCAGAAAATCTAAATATTTAATCCCTTCAGTTTATAAGGCTCAAAATATAGAATAGTTTATTCAAAAATTAATGAATAGTGTACACTAGGAAAACAACATCTGTGGAACATAAAACAAGAGAATGCCCAAACATTAAAACTTGTATTGATATTGTAACATGTTCATACAACCTTTTAGTAAGTCATGTGTCCAGATCCTTGAAGAATGATCTAATGAACTGAGAAAAAGAAATCTAAAAAATTGTGAGCTATACAGAATTTCTCCAGAGTTTAATATGTTATTAGGACTTACACATACATGTAGAACAGTAACATTTATGCTTTAAAATAATTGGAAGCATATGTTGTTCATAATGCAATAATGATTATTATTTTTTTTTTCATTTGGTGAACAAATGCAGTGTAGTGCAAATGTAAGTTTTGGGGTTGGATCAAACAGCAGCTGTAAACCTTTCCAAGTAGTTGTGGTTTCATTCAGAGTTTAACGGAACATGAGTCACAACCTGACATTTGAGCCTCTTCCATAACAAAGAGGCAAAAGGACTACCTGACTCTGGTATCTGAGATAAAAGAGACATCAGGATAAACAGAGAACAATTACACATCAAAGGAATTATCCTTTGTGTTTTGGATACTTAGGTTCAAAGGTTGCAGACAAAACCACATCACTCTTTCTAACCTCTGTTGAATTTGTTTGTAATTGTAGTATTTTTCTATATGCAGTAGTCTACACATCTGCTCAAAACACATTGAGGTTTGATCCAGTGTCCTGAGTAAAAGATATTGGCAGGCTCTCTTCAACACTGGTATCACTGGAACAGGTTGCCCAGGGAGGTTGTGGCTGCTCCCTCCCTGGAGGTGTTCAAGGCCAGTTTGGATGAGGCCTTGAGTAACCTGTACTAGTGGGAGGTATCCCTGCCTATGGCAGGGGGTTGGAACTAGATGATGCTTGAGGTCCCTTCCAACCTTACCATTCTATGATTCTATGATTCTATGATCATTCAGGACTAAGATGTACTGGAAGTATTTTTCAAACTACATCTATTTCCTTAACTCCCAGAGTTTGTTTGCATGTGGATATTATATGCATTACTGTTCATGACATAAAAAAAAACCAAACCAAAAAACAAAAAACAAACAAAACCCCAAAAAAACCCCCCAAAACCCCAAACCAACCAAACCAAAACAAAACATAAATCTTATGTAAATGAATTTCTAATAAGAATGGAAGCTTCTTCACAATGTTTCTCACATTCCAACAGTTTTCCCAAGTGCTTAAATAGGTGCCCACACATGCTTTGAAGCACTCTTGCAGGAACATCTCATCCTATCTCACATATGCCTTTGGATTGATAGTGCTTGAAGTAAAACATTATCCAAAGTCAGCTTAGTTACCTTGAAAAAAGTGTTGTATTTTGTACCTGCTGCCTACCTTTTCCAGAATATACTTCTGACACACACTGAATATGGAAGAGAACTAGATTATAGAGTCTTGAGAGTTTCTTTATCCCTGTGGTGTATTCTGGGTCAAAGAAGTTTTAATTCCTTTTGAACCTTTCTTATTGCTTTTGTTAAAGCCCTTTAAAGACCTCTCTGCATCTACTAACAGGTTATGGGACCAGTTGGAGGTGTAGAAATGAGAAACCATGACCAGACTGTAGTCAGATAAGTCATTGTCAGAAGCCTGGAAAATTTGTAGACTTTGGGGGCTTTGGACAGAGGGGATAAAGGCTTTCTCTTTATAGGAGTGTTTCATGCATAAATATGTGTACAGTCCAGTATAAGTGATGTGGTAGCACTTGGATTCACATCTTTGTCACTTTGTAGATATGAATCTGTTCCACTTGGAGCTCTTCAATACTGGTTGAAGGGAAGTCAGCTTCAGTAGTGGGGATGAAGACCTTCTCTTCTGGAAATCCTTACATCTTTTTTGATAGAAACAGACTGCTTGGGCCAGCTTCCATAGAAAGTCATCAGGAACAGGGTACAGATCGGTTATATCTACTTTAGCAAATAGTGCAATTCAAAACACTTGTATCCATCGATTGAAACAGGTAATGCTGATGTCCCAACATCCACCTCTATGTGGTACGGAATTTCAGACTTAGGCTTAGCTCTACTTGGCTCCACAGACTGGATCCTCATTAGCAGTTGGGTTGCATTAGATTCACTCTGGGAATGTGTTCTTTGTATTAGTTTTGTCTACGTGGAATCCAAGTAACAATCTTGAAGTCTGCTTTACCATGCAACCAGTGCACTGTAAATGAGGGTGAGTAAGAGATTTTCTTCAAATATTTTCTTCAGACACATGGGCTAGTGAGGACTGGGTTAGGGAACAGTTAAGTAAACTGAATATCCGTAAGTCCACGGGTCCTGATGGCATGGACCCGTGAGTGCTGAAGGAGCTGGCCGAGCTCATTGCCAGACCACTCTCTGTCTTTGGTAAGTCATGGTGGACAGGAGAGATTCCTGGGGATTGGAGGAGGGCAAACACCACTCCAATCTTCAAAAAGGGTAAGAAGTAGGACCCTGGTAACTACAGACTGGTCAGCCTCACCTCCGTCCCTGGAAAGATAATGGAGCAGCCTGTCCTCAGTGCTGTGCTTTGCTGTATCAAGTACAAGAAGGTCATCGGGAGCAGCCAGCATGGTTTTACAAAGGGGAAGTGATGTTTGACCAACCTGATAACCTTCTATGAGGATGTGACCAGATGGATAGATGATGGAAGAGCAGAGGATATGCTTTACCTTGATTTCAGTAAAGCATTTGACACTGTCTCCCACAGCATCCTCATAGCTAAACTGAGTGAGGAGATGTGGTCTGGGTGATGGAGTAGTGAGCTGGATTGGGAACTGGTTAAAGGAAAGAAGTCAGGTGGTTGTGTTCAATGGAACAGAGTCTAGCTGTAATTAGTGGAATTCCTCAGGGGTCAGTACTGGAACCAGTATTATTCAGTGTATTCATTAATGACTTGGGTGAAGGCATGGAGTGCACTGTCAGCAAGTTTGCTGACAACACCAAGCTGTGTGGAATGGCTGCCACACCAGAGAGTTGTGCTGCCCTTCAGAGAGACTTAGGCTGGAGAGTTGGGCAGGGAAAATTGAATGAAGTTCAACAGGGGTAAGTGTAGAGTCATGCATCTGGGAAAGAACAATCCCATATATCAGTATAGGTGGGGATTGACCTACTGCAGAGCAGTGAAGGGGAGAAGGACTTGCGAGTCCTGGTGGATGGAAGGATGGCCATGAGCCAGCAGTGTGCTCTTGTGGCAAGGAAGGCCAATGCCATTCTGGGGTGTATTAGAAGGGCTGTGGTTAGTAGGTTGAGGGAGGCTCTCCTTCCCCTCCACTCTGCCCTGGTGAGGCCTCATCTGGAGTATTGTGTCCAGTTCTGGGTCCCCCAGATTGAGAAGGGTAGGGAGCTGCTTGAGAGAGTCCAGTGCAGAGCCACAAAAATGATTAAGGAATTTGAACACAGAATCATAGAATCACAGAATTGTAAGGTTGGAAGGGACCTCAAGGATCATCTAGTTCCAACGCGCTATGGCAGGGACACCTCCCACTAGTACAGGTCACTCAAGGCCTCATCCAACCTGGCCTTGAACATATCCAGGGAGGGAGCAGCCACAACGTCCCTGGGTAACCTATGCCAGTGCCTCACTACCCTCACTGGAAAGAACTTCCTCCTAACATTCAGTCTAAATCTCCCCTCTGCCAGTTTAAACCCATTGCCCCTAGTCCTGTCATTACAAGACCTTGTAAATAGTCCCTCCCCAGCCTTCCTGTAGGCCCCCTTCAGATGCTGGAAGGCTACTATAAGGTCTCCTCAAAGCCTTCTCCAGGCTGCAGAACCCCAACTCTCTCAGCCTGTCCTCATAGGAGAGCTGCTCCAGCCCTCTGATCATCCTCGTGGTCCTCCTCTGGACCCGCTCCAACACTTCCATGTCCTTCCTGTGCTGAGGGTTCCAGAACTGCACACAATACTCCAGGTGGGGTGTGACGAGAGCAGAGTAAAGGGGTATGATTCACTTGCTATGGAGGTGCATCTGATAACACTTTGCCCCAGGATATCCTTTCTGTTCTCCAAATACCTACCCACTATGGCACACACCTCCCATAGGTCCTGCATCGTATTAGTCAGCTCCACTTGAGTGGTTCAGATACCACACAGCACTTCAAATAACAATAGATATCTGCCTTTAGGAAACTTAATCATGTCTTTAAATACTTACTTGATTGCCCTTCCTCTCTTGTTTTGCAGGTGTGGGAGTCACAGTTATGGGCGCAATGGTATGTGTCAATCATGCTGTATCTAAGATCTTAGTTATGAAGACACCTAAGTGGTAGAGAGAAAGTTAGGTATCTTCATCTGGCTAATTTAGTATATGGATAGGGACCTGCAGTTCACTTTCTTCTGAAAGAATTTCCTAATAAATAAGCAGGAGAGCCTGCTGTCCTCGGATTGTATATATGCATAGTTTTATGCATATATAAGATCAAAAACAAATGGTAGAAGTGTCTGCAAAAATAGAAAAATCATATCTTTCAGTTGGAAACAACAATTGCTTATACGTCCCCTCACCCCACAGGAACTCTATCTGTCTATGGATGAACAGCAAATATTTTGAAACTTTGCTTTCATGTAGTATAAAATTCAATGAAAAAAACCCAAAATCTTTACAGTTGTGTTTTTTCAATCGATGTTGCTGTCAGCCCTCTTCATGGAAAGTTTCACACAGCCAAATTAACACAGCCAGTTTCTGCTACAAAGTAAAACAAAATAGTGTGTGTCAATGGCTGTGTCTGCATTTAAAAGAAGGGCATGCAACTTCAACATTTCTTTCCTCCTCGTATACCCAAATCGTGCAGGTTTGCAATGATAGACAATCGCTCCCATTCTTCAGGCCACACAAATGAAAGGTAAGAACTACTTACACAGAAATTAGAGCCATAAAATGAGAACATTTGTCATTTTGTCTGACAGTAGTCACAAGCCTTTGTGCTTACAGCTGTGTTATGGAATTTACGTTCTTTTCAGAGATAATTCTGCTGGTGCCAGACTACAGCTACAGAGAGACAGATGGATTAGCAGAGTATACGCGTTAAATATAAAAGCAGAGTGGAAGAGCACCATGCATTGCAAAATCATTTTATTGTTAGATTAGAGCAAACGCCTAAACTCTTAGGTCATATGATTTCAAATCAGCAATAGTTAGCAATTTATTCCTTTAGATTTATTGGGGAAACACAACTGTTCTTGTGTATTGGGGCAGAGAGCTTTTACTTTGTTTTGTTTTAACGCTCATCACACAGAGGAACAACATAGAAAAACAGATTTAAAACAAAACAACAACTTGCATTTGGCTGAAGTTTTCGTTTGTTACGTGGTTATTCTTCCTCAGTAATTTATGTTTGAGGAGAAATGTAGCATCTACATACACATAGTATTTTAGCTCTATGATAGATTTGATGCACAGAGCACTTGTGAGTTTCACTTCACATCAAATGGTCGTGCTCTGCTTGCATTAGCAAGCAGAGAAGGTTGCATTTCCTAGTTCTGAGCTGTGATTGTCACAAGAGATACACTTGCAATAAGATATAACACAATTTATGATTAGGCAGGACTGTTCAGAGTCGTAATATTCAAACAGATATATTGAAAGTTTGTGAATTAATTCAGTGAAGACTGAGCCAAGAAGATGAAATTGCTGGGAGTTCTGTAACCCCTCCATAATTCTTGTTGTTAATATCTGTTAATAATGATGGTTTTGTCTTCCAAAAGGTCAGCAAATACCATCTTTTATTAAAACATGTTTTTTCCTAAGATGTGTTTAAGATAATATAAAACATATTTTCTGATAATAAATTTAAAATATGATTTTTAAAATGTTCTTCTAGGAAGTAAACACAGTTATTTATTATATTAAAATTTCATCTTCTGTGTAAAAGCACAAAAGGTGGGAGAGTATTCAAACCAAACCAGAAATGTCTACCCCATTTAGTGTCACCAGACTACCTACAAATATATTTGCTGTTTTATTTAGGAATACTTTACCCCCATCATCTAGATTCTTACTGGAAGTTACAGAGCTGAAAGGAATACATAAAAAACCTTCATGATCACTTCTCAAGTAGGACTGTCTGGCTTTCATGAAGGCACATAAATCAGCTGCATACATAAAATTAAAATGCAATTTCTGTCTCTGTAAAATCTTTGATTTTTAATCACTTGTTTTTTTTAATTTTTTTTTTATTTAGACATTTTCTATCTCCTCATAATTTAATAAAAACATAACTTAATAAGATATTTCTTTTTACAACCTGAACAGTAAAAACTTTGTTAAAAGAATGTGTTATTTTCAATTTAAAAGTCCATTGTTTGTGGGTTATTTTGTTGTTTGTTACATAAAATGGATGAATAATTGTTTCAAGTAGACTGGTTTGAGGTCAGAGAGCCTTGTACAGCCTCACATTTCTTTCCAATGCTTCTACAAAACCATTTACCAGATGCTTTGGAAAGATGATTTTGTGGAATAAAGGAGAAAGACTTTATATTTGTTTGGTTTTGATTTGGTTTTTAGTTTAGGGGAGACTTAGTACATGATCAGATCATTTGTCCAAATTTTCATGAAATGAATACATACATATGACTTAGAAACTTTTGTGCTAAATAGCTACACATTCAGGAAATTCGAAAATGGGTTTAAACTGGCAGAGGGAAGATTTAAACTGGATGTTAGGAGGAAGTTCTTTACAGTGAGGGTGGTGAGGCACTGGCACAGATTGCCCATGAAGGTTGTGGCTGCTCCCTCCCTGGAGGTGTTCAAGGCAAGGTTGGATGAGGGCTTGAGTGAGCTGTACTAGTGGGAGGTGTCCCTGCCTATGACAGGGAATCATAGAATCATAGAATCATAGAATGGTAAAGTTGGAAGGGACCTCAAGGATCATCCAGTTCCAACCCCCTGCCATAGGCAGGGACACCTCCCACTAGTACAGGTTACTCAAGGCCTCATCCAATCTGGCCTTGAACACATCCAGGGAGGGAGCATCCACAACCTCCCTGGGCAACCTGTTCCAGTGCCTCACCACCCTTACTGTAAAGAACTTCCTCCTAACATCTAGTCTAAATCTCCCCTCTGCCAGTTTAAGCCCATTGCCCCTTGTCCTGTCATTGCAGGACCTTGTAAATAATCCTTCCCCAGCCTTCCTGTAGGCCCCCTTCAGATACTGGAAGGCTACTATCAGGTCCCCTCGAAGCCTTCTCTTCTCCAGGCTGAAGAGCCCCAACTCCCTCAGCCTGTCCTCATAGGAGAGCTGCTCCAGCCCTCTGATCATCTTTGTGGCCCTCCTCTGGACCCGCTCCAACACTTCCATGTCCTTCCTGTGCTGAGGGTTCCAGAACTGCACACAGTACTCCAGGTGGGGTCTGACGAGAGCAGAGTAAAGGGGCAGAATCACCTCCCTTGCCCTGCTGGCCACGCTTCTCTTGATGCAGCCTAGGACTCGGTTGGCTGTCTGGGCTGCATGTGCACACTGCAGGCTCATGTTGAGCTTTTCATCAACCCAGACTCCAAGGTCCTTTTCCTCAGGGCTGCTCTCCAGCCATTCACCACCCAGCCTGTATTTGTGCTTGGGATTGTGCCTACCCAGGTGCAGGACCTTACACTTGGCCTTATTGAATTTCATCAGGTTGGCCTGGGCCCAACTCTCCAGCCTGTCCAGGTCCCTCTGGATGGCATCCCTGCCCTCTAGCAAGTCGACTGTGCCACACAGCTTGGTGTCATCTGCAAACTTGCTGAGGGTGCACTCCATTCCTCTGTCCATGTCACTGACAAAGATGTTAAACAGCACTGGTCCCAGCACTGACCCCTGAGGGACACCACTTGTCACTGGTCTCCAGGTGGACATTGTGCCGTTGATCACCACTCTCTGGGTTCGACCATCCAGCCAATTCCTTATCCAGCGAGTGGTCCATCCATCAAGTCCATGTTTTTCCAGTTTGGTGACCAGGATGTCATGTGGGACAGAGTCAAATGCCTTACTCAGGTCCAGGTAGATGACATCAGCTGCCCTTCCCTTGTCCACTGTCGCTGTGACTTCATCATAAAAAGCCACTAAATTTGTCAGGCAAGATCTGCCCTTGGTGAAGCCATGCTGGTTCCCACCAATCACCTCTGCTTTGTTTTCCATTTGCCTTAGCAGGACTTTCAGCAGGATCTGCTCCATGATCTTGCCAGGCACAGAGGTGAGGCTGACTGGTCTGTAGTTTCCAGGGTCATTCTTTTTACCCTTCTTGAAGATGGGTGTTATGTTTGCCCTCCTCCAGTCAGCAGGAACTTCACCAGTCTGCCATGACTTTTCAAATATGATGGACAGTGGTTTGGCAACTTCATCTGCCAGTTCCCTCAGGACCCGTGGGTGGATCTCATCAGGCCCCATGGACTTGTGCACATTTAGGTTTCTTAGGAGCTCATAAACGTGATCTTCTACTATAGTAGGCAGATTTGCCTGCTCCCAGTCCTCACTTTTACCCTCTGCAACTTGGACATTGTGGTTGGAGCCCTTGCTGTTGAAGACTGAGGCAAAGAAGTCATTGAGCACCTCAGCCTTGTCCATGTCCTTTGTCAGCATGACAAAGGAGGGAGTTGGAACTAGATGATCCTTGAGGTCCCTTCCAGCCTTACCATTCTATGATTCTATAAATTATCATGGAAGTTTTCCCTTGTCTTTGTTACAGTTTTTAGACCTGGTCTACTAATTAGTCAATTCATACTGAACCATCAATATGAAATAGAGCAAACAGAGATTAAAAGATTTGGTACTGTTTGCCATATATTATTTCCTGAATACTTAGGAACCCTCAGACCTCTATTAAATTTTTTTGTGAGGAGCTGAATGATTCTTCTTAAAGCTGCTGGTGCCTAAGTACAATGCCTCTGCCAAGGGATGCCTATACTAGTAATCTGCTTCTTGTCTGCAACATACTAAGAGAAAAATCAACAACAGTAAAAGTAACTATGAACACTTCCTTACTCCTGCAAAACATAGCACAGGCCTAAAATTGGGAAAGAAGGCATAAACAAATGAATTAGAGAAATGGATCATTAACAAATTGAATAATATCAAACTCTAAAATGCTGCATGTATCATTTCAAGAGAGGCCCCTCTTTGTTGTCACTTACATACAGACTCATTAGAGTCTTCAGTTGGTCATCGGAGCATGTCAATCATCCTCTATTGTCAGGTAGTCCTCCTCTGTGAAAAACACAGAAGCCTATGTCCAGAAAAAGATTCAAAGACAGAACTTTCATCAATACACAAGCTTAAATAACTTTTTTGAGTTCACTCTTGTAGTCTAAACTTCCCACAGACTGAGACTTGCTCAGCTACAAGTGAGGAGGAGAATTTAATTTTGAATGCCACAGTTATGTCTCCCGTAGTTGCCTTATGGCAGTGAGAAGGGTACACTTAGATTTAGAACACAAGTGTAAATGAAAGGCACTCTACTTACATTACAGAATAACCTACTACTTCAAAAATAACCCACTTCTAAACCAGTTAAGGGAGACAATGTTTTCGTTTGCTATTTCCAGTTTTCTAGATTTTGCTTATCAAAAACATAAGCAAATTCTCTGCTAAGATTTGCATAATATATAAGGGCAGATAATTTGCACATATGTTTCAGTGACAGATACATTGGGGAACTCTAGTTTCAAAGCTCTTGGGGAAGATTGTTAAAGACGGTAGACTTAGCAAAAAGGAACATTGTTTTACCAATATCTTGGTTTGTACCAGACAGCAAAGATAAGAATCATAGAATCATAGAATGGTAAGGTTGGAAGGGACCTCAAAGGTCATCTAGTTCCAACCCCCTGCCATAGGCAGGGACACTTCCCACTAGTACAGGTTACTCAAGGCCTCATCCAACCTGTCCATGAACACCTCCAGGGAGGGAGCAGCCACAACCTCCCTGGGCAACCTGTGACAGTGTCTTACCACCCTTACTGTAAAGAACTTCCTCCTGACATCCAGTTTAACTCTCCCCTCTGCCAGTTTAAACACATTTCCCCTCATCCTGTCATTACAAGACCTTGGAAATAGTCCCTCACCAGCCTTCCTGTAGGCCTCCTTCAGATACTGGAAGATTCATCATTTTAAAATGTGATACTATTTACCTGAAGAAACAGTGAAATAGCAGGTGAGATCCTTATTCTGAATGAATCCTTTATTTCATTCCTGGAGGTGTTTAAAAGGAGACTGGATGAGGCACTTAGTGCTATGGTTTAGTTAATTGGAAGGTGTTAGGTGATAGGTTGGACTTGATGATCTCAAAAGTCTTTTCCAACCTGGTTAATTCTGTTATTCTGTGAATGTGCTTAGTTTGCCAATTACTTTTCTGCCATAATGCTACTCCCCTGATAACAAACATCCTGCATGGTGGAGCAAACCTTGAGCCTTCTATCATGTTCAGGTTACTCAAGGAAAAATATCCATTAACTGGTAAAAAGACTTCAGATGTGACTCTCAGATTCTTCTGTTCTTGTAATATAGATGTGGTGCAAAAATGTAGATGTTCTGCCAGTGTTTGTGCTAAACCTGTAGGATTTAGAGTTAAATTGAAGTATGGTAGTATGGAATTTAAAAGAAGTTGATTAATTTCTGCTTCTGCTATTTATAAAAGATGCAAAGAAACAAACAGAAAGGAAGAAAGAAGTCAAATTTCCTCGTAAACTAGAGAGTGTGTTACAGCTGTAGAGGTACTGCAAAACCTCAAAGCAATTCACAGTCAAATGATTGCATTAATGTTTTGTTCTTAAACTGAACGTTTTTCTTCCCCACTGCCTATATATTGTAATATAGACAGTTGCATAGTAACTCATCATACATTACACTCACTTCTAAGCAACACTACCCAGAGAATATTTGTTTTAGAAATGCTGTAAAATGATGGCAGCTGTTAATCACTAAGCAGTCTTTAAGATTTATGTGTCATTTTATAATGTCTGGAGATTCAATCTATAACTTCAGCAGCTACTTGGAGTATACAAGTTTCTAGTGGGTGCCAGACCAGTAATTCATTTTGGTACATTACCTGTCATTTCCAGTGAGTTTTGCTATAGGTCCCAGTGGAAGACATGAGAAAATACCTAATATACACTAGGAAGATAATTTTCCACAGTAAAACATAATTTTCCTTTTATTCCCAATGCTTAGGAAAGCATAAGAGATACGTTCTTAATCAGAAAGCATAGACCATATATTTCTAGTTGTATTTAAGTGTCTTGGGGCCTCAATAAAGCTGTAAAACAATTAAAATTTTACTAAACTTTTGATCTCAATGAGTCCTTGTGCAGAAGAACTGTGCAAGGAAATTGCAAGGAAATTTGGGGAGGGGTTATTTACAAGGTCCTGCAACGACAGGACAAGGGGCAACGGGTTTAAACTGGCACTCATTTCAAGAACAATCTTGTGAAAAACTGGGCCAAAGAGCACGGTATTGAGTGGATCTACCACATCCCCTACTATGCACCAGCTTCAGGAAAGATTGAGCGCTACAACGGTTTGCTCAAAACCACCCTAAAACCATGGGGGGTAGAACTTTGAAAAACTGGGACAAACATCTAGCACAAGCAACCTGGTTGGTCAATAGTAGAGGTTCAGTAAACAGAGCAGGACCTGCACAGTCAGATTTAATCCAAACACTAGATGGTGATAAAGTTCCTGTTGTACGTGAAAAGAATCTGTTAGGGAAATCTGTTTGGGTATTTTCTCCTTCGGGCGAAGGGAAACCTGTCCGAGAGGTGGTGTCTGCTGAAGGTCCTGGTCACACATACTGGGTAATGCAGGAGAATGGTGAAATCCAGTGTAT
>VWZE01009689.1:206470-228153 GCA_013396675.1 Eubucco bourcierii
AGGTACAGGGGTGGGGAGAAGGTGGAAGGGTGGTTGGGAGCCCCTTCTGGGAGGGGAGTTGTGTTGTTGTATTACCTTTTACTTGTATATTTCTGTAAATATTGTGTATATAGTGTAAATATCTGCTTGTACATTGTGCTGTGCTGTAAATATAGCTTCATCATTTAACTTCCAGCCGACTGAGTTCTAGTCTGGGTCATTTTTGCAAAGTGTGTGGGGGGTGGGGTACTCCCAAACCTTCACAAACAAGTTGCCCAGGGAGGTTGTGGCTGCTCCCTCCCTGGAGGTGTTCAAGGCCAGATTGGATGAGGCCTTGAGTGAGTTGTACTAGTGGGAGGTGTCCCTGCCTATGGCAGGGGGTTGGAACTAGATGATGCTTGAGGTCCCTTCCAACCTTACCATTCTATGATTCTATGATTCTATGAAATTATACAATCTGCATTGTTGAACTTTTTTGTTTGGGTTTGGTTTGGGTTTGTTTGTTGTTTTTGTTTGGTTGGTTTGTTTTGGTTTTGTTTTGCTAAAAGCAAGTAAGAATCTACTCTTCAAATACCAAGTCTGATTTGACATCCCAACTCATTTGATAACGCAGTGCTTACTCATCAAAGTGTTCCATCATATTATTTTTAAAGTGCTACAAATTGTTTTTTTAAACTTTGATGTTGCTGCAATTTTTAGCTGCATAAGGAGAGTGTGATATTACCCAATTTTTGCAAATTAGAAAATAAATTTTTATACCAAGAAAAAAATAGAAATTGAAACAGTGGAGAAATGTAATATTAATTTAATATTTTAGGCAATTGAGATTTACAATGGAGAAGATTTAATTATCCAGAAGAGGGGAATTTTTCTGAAGTACAGCTGCAATTTTGTATATAGAAATAACATTATCTACACTGTGAAAGCCTAGTAATCTCTGGTAGTATAAGGAATATCTTTGCAGCATAATCTTGATTTGTATAAATACGTATCAGTCAGAGATATAGGGATATTAGACAAAATAGAAGCAAGCTTGAAGTTCAAAACCTCATTGTCTTTGAGAGTCTCAGTAACCTAGCAATTCAGTAATTCTCACTTTTATTTAGGAACTTTGTTTTGGAATTCTTGATTTTATTTAGGACAGATGATATCAAGTAACGATGAAGTCTTTTTTGTTTAAACCAGTGGACTATATAACTTTATACATCCCAAGTTCAAAGATTTGTAAAAATGCACAGAATTGGAGATGGAGAGAAAAATCAGATTCCAAGCTGAGACTTGGTGTAGGAGACCTAACCGAATGACCCAGTTTGCTTGCATAACCATGTGGCTCCATGCCAGACCTTTTGATACCTCCAGAATATAACTGGTTTTCTGTGAAAAAAAAAAGGCACAATAGCATTTGTAAGTGAGCAAAAGCAACCAATTTGTAATAGTTGAATGATTTCATGCACTAAATCCTATTATACAGTCAATTCAGAACAGCATGATCAGACAACAAGAAAATTCTATAAATGTAGTGGATGAGTCAATAAAATCAAAATAATTGAGCTTACAATAGATTTCTTCATTGGAACAACAGGCCTGCTAAAACAATAGCTTCAAAAGACCCACAAAAAACAATATTAGGCTATTGCTTCCAGTTACAGATTTTCAAACCCTGGATCTGGATGTTGCTCGTCTCCTGATGCGTACGTTTGGCTTGCTCACATGGCAGGAGTAAAGCTGAAGTGTCATTCACAGCACTTCAGACTATGAATGAATCAGTCCTGGCAGTTTCAGAGCTTTCCCACCTCCTGCCCCGCTCTTGATGTATTATCACTTCTTTCTGCTAATCTGCAGTGAAGTCTACAGTCATTTCTCTTTTGTCACATATTGGTACCACAGTCAGGCATGCCTGATTGTGGGTTTGCCAGCAGTAATCCACACTTTCTGTTTTCCAGCTGCTAGCAGCCATGCTATCAAAGAAACAGTTCAACAAGCCTATGATGGAATAACTCCTTTTCAAAGTACTTAAGAGCTTTAATGCTATGAAGTCCACTTCTCATCAATAATTTATGTCTTGTGGCAGCCTACAGTTTGCAGTAATGGCATGAAACAGATAAAAGATAAAAATCACTAAGTAAGGAGAAGTATAAAATAATATTATAAATATTATTAACATGCTTGCATAGTATCACAGTATCACAGTATCATCAGGGTTGGAAGAGACCTCAAAGATCATCAAGTCCAACCCATCATCACAGACCTCAAGACTAGACCATGGCACCAAGTGCCACTTCCAAATGCACCTTGAACACCTCCAGGGACGGTGACTCCACCACCTCCTTGGGCAGCCCATTCCAGTAGCCAATGACTCTCTCAGTGAAGAACTTTCTCCTCACCTCCAGCCTAAACTTCCCCTGGCGTAGCTTGAGACTGTGTCCTCTTGTTCTGGTGCTGGTTGCCTGAGAGAAGAAGGTAACCTCCCCCTGGCTACAACCACCTTTCAGGTAGTTGTAGACTGCAATAAGGTCCCCCCTGAGCCTCTGTGCTGGTTTGAGGCTAATTAGAATATTTTAATAGAGAAAATTACACTATAGGCTGTGAAAGGAAAACATCATGATGTCTACTTCACTCATACGTTTGCTGGAGAATTGTTTGGGAATACTAACCAAAACAATAGATAAGTGAGTCTCTCTCTGTTTCTTGCGGGAACAGGAGCTGCTGGTGGGATCTAGCAGCTTCTGGGCTCTGNTACTTGTATATTTCTGTAAATATTGTGTATATAGTGTAAATCTCTGCTGTACATTGTGCAAAGCTGTAAATAGAGCTTCATCATTTAACTTCCAGCCGACTGAGTTCTAGTCTGGGTCATTTTACAAAGTGTGTGGGGGGGTGGGTAACTCCCAAACCTTCACAGCCTCCTCTTCTCCAGGCTAAACAATCCCAGCTCCCTCAGTCTCTCTTCATAGGGTTTGTGCTCGAGGCCTCTCCCCAGCCTCGTTGCCCTTCTCTGGACACACTCAAGCACCTCAATGTCCTTCTTAAATTGATGGGCCCAGAACTGGACACAGTACTCAAGGCGTGGCCTAACCAGTGCAGAGACAGTATAGTATACAGTAAAGAGTAAGACATTGTGAACTAAATGGCAAAAATGGTATTGACAGATAAAGAAGTATCTTTTTTTTCCTGGACATAAAGATCATTCTTTCACTTGAGTAAGTGTGTTTACATCCGTGTATGCACAAACCATTTTGTGAGTCTGACCTCAATTTTTAAAGTACGTGTCAAATATCCCTTAGGATGATCGCATTTTTTACAGAACAGATCCATGCTTTGCCTCCATCCTCCAGTGAGCCTGTATATTTTCATCTGTAATAACAAAATGATACAAACTCCAGTAAGCTTACCTGGGAAATTATTGGTAAAATATTCACTGAGAATTACATGTCCAGCTAAAACTAATTTTTCTCTGTGCCATTGGCAGCTATGGTAGTGTAAGTGTCTTTGATTCTTTAGTGACAACTGGGGAAAAAAAAGAAAAAAGCATAAATTACATATGCCTATTCAGTGTTTTATCATCAAGAAGGTAGCATTCCTTATAATTTTATTGCCCACAATGAAGCAAAGATGGTGAAGGAGTGCCATTCATGAAATAACAGTTGGAAAAGGCTTAGGGTTTTCTTCAGAGGGAGAAACAATCTCATAGACAGAAAGGCATGAAACAGAACTCAGAAAACTAAACTGTTTTTACCATACACTGTGTACTTAGGCTGTAGAATTCATTGTTATTAATGACTGCACTTTGAGAAGAAATAAGTTAGAAAGAACTTCATATAGAAAAATCTAAAAACTGTTTAGAAAGTCAGAACTGTTAACAAATACATGTTTTGGAGTGATTTTTAAAAGTAACTCAACTACTAGCAACTGCTACTTTTGTTTTGTTACAAGATGTTTAATCTTTTTCTTAAGCATGGAACATTTTGGTTTCCTATAAATCAAAAAAAAACCAAACAAACTACAAACAACATTTTATTATATCTTTTCTATAAATTGAAAATACAAAATTTAAAGGAAATACAAGAAAATAGATTTAGTCCTACTGTAGACAGATTTAGGATACCAAGTTTCATCTCATAGCCAATAGTTACAACAGAGCTAGAAAACAGTGAAAATATATAGGTTTACTGGAGCCACTGACAAATCATTAACTTAATTGAAGTGATGAAACAGTACTCTGAGAAAAGCTGAGTATTGTTACGAATAATGCAAAATTAATAATCAATATTAATTTTGATATCCAGGCAGAGACTGTCAATAATTATGAAAATTGTTTATTAACATTAAATCTTACCAGTAAAGTTATTTACAAGGCTTGAAACGCGTGGTTTGGAAATTTATACACACAGGGAATAGGCAAAACTGGAACACTTTACGAGGTTAACTAGCAAACGCAAACATACTGGAAGAGAAGGTTCTTGCTGTCACTATACTGCTTGCAGTTCGTTATCCTGCTAAGCCACTAGATGGATGCAGGAAGCTCCTTTCTGCTTATGGTAGAAGGCAATTAGTGATTACAAGAGGCTTGAAGTATTTACTCACAAAATATTATCAGACAGTACCCAAAGCACATGGTGGGGTTGCTGTTGGTGGTCTCAAAGGTGTTAGAGGTTTTGGAGCTTTCCCAGGCTCTTTTCTCAGACAGTTGGGAGTCTGGCATAGTCTCTGACCTGGTTCCTCTTGACTCCTGATTCAGCAGAAGCCTTGCAGAGGGGCAGGCAGGAGGCAATGGCATGTACAGGTTCAGCACAATGTCATACTGGGTATGCAGGCCTATCTCCTGCAAGCATTTAGAGCCTGTTCCTAGTAAACTTTTGGAAGTCAGTTTCCAGGCAGTTCAGGATGCAGTGAGGCAGCAGCAGCATGGATACAACGGCAGAGTATGGATGCAACAGCAAAGTGCACAATGTGCTTCCTGCTCATCCCTTTTTATCAATCCAGACTGAGACTAATGGGCCTTTGGACATAGATTAGCTAATCAGGATGGCACTTGGCCAAACTTGACCATAAGTGAAGCCATAGACTTGCTTCACCCAAATTTGGGCAGACCACAGGCCTCGTACAAGGCAACTGTGTATACCATGTTGCAAAGGTACCTTAATGCAAAACAATTATGGGCAAACCAGAGTCCCTAGACTCAGTGACTCCAGGTTTGTCATCCTCTTTCCTGTGGTTACTTCTCACCAAAACAGAAGGAGGGAGAGCAGAAAAACATACCTGGGCAAACTAGGACATATATAAGCCTATTTTGGCCTGCTTAAGCCTACCGTGGCAAATATCAAAGCTTTCCATATTAAATTTTGAAGAATACTATTTTCAGAACTGTTGCATACAGGTAAGTCCATTATGTTTTATAAGATATATAATCAATGTTTTATATATTGACAGTTTTCCAGCCAGCAAAGGAATATTTGCATCCAGTATCAGCCAGAAACTTTTTGCAATGCTAAATAACAGTAAAAGCTTTTGTTGCTGAATGAGTGAGAAACTGAAGATGAAAAGGTGACATAATTTTGTTTGCTAAAATAAATTTACTCTTCATTGTTTAGTACTGCGAACCAAATAGCAGAAAAAAATGTTTGTGTTTGCAAGATGTTCATAGAAATATTAAGGACTTAGCAAGTGTCCTCAAAAACCTAATTGAGTGCTCCTTTTTGTGCTAATATGAAATATATTAATGCTGAAAGGCCACCAAGTTTTCCAAAATAATGAGCTCTGAAACTTCCAATGTTGTCTAACTGACACTCATCTGATTTTTAAAGATGACTAACTAGGCCAATCTTTTTTTTTAGTAACATAGAGCTAGGAATAAAACCTGTCCAAGTCAGAAGGAAAATGAAAGGAAAGCTTTGTGAGCCATTTCCACTCCCATTGCACACCATCCACTAGATTGCTGTGCTATTTCCAAGTCTGCTGAGCCAGCTACTCTCAGACATCCCTCCTTCCCTGTTCTCTGCCTATCCAATGTTTCCTGGCCTCAGGTTGCCCATTTATGATTTCTTCCCAGAAACAGGACTTCACAGCCCAGCTGCTCGAACTTCATAATTAAGAATGTCTGTCCTCTTTTCCTGCTACTTTAAATGTACCTTTTTCCAAAACCTTACAGTTTAGTTCTTCAGGGACTTGAGCTTAATGCAAGATGCAACCATCTGGCTGAGCTCACCAGTCCATATGAAATGAATAAACACAACCAGTTGAAATGCTAAACAGGCCTGCATGTTTGTGTTCCTGAGACAGACTCTCTGTTCTAGAGCTATTTGTAGCTGGAGAAAGGCAATTTTGAGATATTCAGAAACTCTCCTCACTTTACCCTTTCCTTTTTCTTTGCTCTCTCTTTTTTTTTTTTTTTAATTTTTTAAATCTGTTTTCTTTATTTCTTTAGCTTTTGACAGTAATATCTAGCTCAGTAGCCCTTGGTTGTTGGGTTTGTCTTTGGTTTTTTTTTTTCCAAAATGCTTTTGCAGCATGGATATGAATTTAGAGAAGAGTTCTTCACATAGTTATCAGTACCTGCATTACATTCTAACAGAACTCTCTATGCAATGGCAACTGCCATTACCGGATCTTTTTTCTCAGTGCAGAAGGGCCTTCTAGCACCCTTTGAGGTCTCCAAAATGCAAGAAAAGAAGTTCTAGAGGTAATAAACAAAAGCAGTAAAGAGTTAAAGATTCACTAGGAACATGGATAGATTAGGTGTCACAAAGTCCTTTGCAACTTCAAGTTAGTGTGGGTTAGTGTGGTGTGATGCTTTCCTTTATACAGACAAACAGTTGTGGTAGTCTTCCTTTCAGATGATTTGTAGCATTGGTTGCCATTAAGACAACAATAGATGCTTTGCACTTTCCAATGAAAAGATGTAATTCAGTTTTCCTACTTCCCCCCCTCCCCTCCAAACTATGGAAAAATAACATAAAAAGTATTCTAAGTTCCTTGGAAAATTCTTGGAGGTTTTAATGATGCCTGTTACTACATCTACTACACATCAGGACTGAGTCAAGATAAATCTCTAGAATACAACATAGAGGTTTAGCTACTTTAGACCTATTTAAGTCAGAAGGAGCAAAGAATTTAAATCCTCACATACTTCTTTGAAAATGTAACTGGTTTTGCTAGAATGGTGGCATTTTGATTGTGTCAATGCCTTGAAAGGGAGAATGATATGAACAGCTAAATTACTGAAAGTATGTTTTCAGTTTTAACTTGAAGCATGCAAAGGGTACGTGTGTCCCAGGTTGGTAACTATAGGGTTAAAAATCCTCTAGGGACTAGAAAATTGTTATTCAATCCCATAATTCTGCTATCTCTTTATAAACTCCCGGTGAGGCCAACTCATGCTCATTTTCTCCCCCTCCAGCCCTGTGTCAGGCAGGATCTACTTTTATCAGGATAAACATGTAAGGAGCAGGCCTATTTTGGGGGCTCCAAAGGCTGTGTTTAGGCCTGTGGATGGCAGAGACATTGCAAGGGGAGGATTGGAGCACTGGGGATTATAGATTTAGTTTTGGCTTGGGGAAAATTCAGGGGGTTTGCTTACAGGTTTTGTATCTGCTTTGTAATTTCTTTTCTGTATCTCTATTTCAAAATATAATTCTGTTTTCTCTCCAATTCATTTGAGACCTTCATTCTGTCAGCTCTTTAAAAACCACGGTGATGGGGAAATAGAAATATCCCTCAAACATTTTTTAACAAGTTAGAATCATAATGTGTAGATGCTGTTAACAGAAAGGCAGTACGTAAAGAGAGTCAGAGAACCATACAAGTACATTGGTTTAAAGTTTAGATAATCTGAGTTCAGATGGAATGAATGTTGACTACAAAATTCTTAACTAATGAATCCCTTGAATTTGGACTCCTTTGAGGGTGTTACCCAGCCTCGAGGGTGTATGTAATATGACTCCTTGCTGGAAAGGAAATTTGGCAACTTCTAATAGGCATGAAGTTAGCAATTTAACTTTCTGCTGAAGTGGAAAAGAATGTCCTGTATAATCAGAGATAACTGTGCATTGGGCTAGAAAGCTAATACCCTCACTAGCAGTGTCCCCCAGGGATGAGTACTGGGTCCCATCCTCTTTAACAGTTTCAATGATGATCTGGATGAGGGCATTGAATCAATCACCAGCAAAATTGCAGATGACACCTAGCTGGGGGCTGATGTTGCTGGGTTGGAGGGGAGAAGGGCTCTGCAGCGGGACCTCGACCACCTGGACAGATGGGCAGAGTCCAACGGGATAGCGTTCAACAAATCCAAGTGCCAGGTGCTGCACTTTGGCCACAACAACCCCATGCAGAGCTACAGGCTGGGGTGGGAGTGGCTGGAGAGCAGCCAAACAGAAAGGGATCTGGGGGGGCTGATTGACACCTGCCTAAATATGAGCCAGCAGTGTGCCCAAGAAGGCCAATGGCATGGAATAGTGTGGCCAGCAGGAGTAGGGAGGTCATTGTTCCCCTGTACTCTGCAATGGTTAGGCCACACCTTGAGTACTGTGTCCAGTTCTGGGCCTCTCAATTTAAGAAGGACATTGAGGTGCTTTAGCGTGCCCAGAGAAGGGCAACGAGGCTGGTGAGAGGCCTCGAGCACAAGCCCTNGAGGTGAGGAGAAAGTTCTTGACTGAGAGAGTCATTGGCTACTGGAATGGACTGCCCAGGGAGGTGGTGGAGTCACCGTCCTTGGAGGTGTTCAAGGCGGGTTTGGACCTGGCACTTGGTGACATGGTGTAGTCTTGAGGTCTGTGGTAACAGGTTGGACTTGATGATCTTTGAGGTCTCTTTGCAGCCTTTGTGATACTGTGATACTGTGATACCCTGAGTCCCACTGTGATAGAACACCAAACACTAATGTGTGGGACACTACCATAGGAGATGAAGATGATCCAGGTTCTGCAGAAGCATTCAATATGATCGTAATCACAGTTTTGTTCTAGCCACTATTAAAACATAGATATATTGGTCACTTGTAGTCTATTAGATTTCATGTAGATCTTCAGTCATGTTGAGAGCTATTCTAGATTTATCTTCTTGCACCGCAAGTCACATAAAAAGTATTACATACATCTTTCCTAAATGGAACTCTTTTCCAGTAGCAGGCATTCAATTCATTCCTGTCCACAGGGAACACTAATCCAACACTTCCAGTGTGACTTACTAAGTGCTTTGTGATGTGGTTTAAAAATCTGTATAATGGTCTACAGTTTTAAAAACGATAAAGTCTGTCTCACTTTATTAAAACAAATAACATTGTGAAGGTGTATTTTTCCTTATATGGTCATCCACAAAGTCTGTTTTACTGTGTCCCAAAACATAATTTCCTGATGTAAACATGGAGGATTGTTTAAGAATCAGTTTTAGACCCAGATTTGGAACGCTTGTACATAAGTTTGTCTAGACCTGTGTTACCAGGGTAAGACATGCCCTTGATAGCCAAGTGTTAATTACAGAAGGTTTTCATTTAAGCTGCCAAATAATTTCCAAGTCCTTCTACCAGTCCTGCCAGTCTCTCTTCTGAGGTGAATCAGCATCAATCAATGCCAAGTTCTCTGGAGTGATTTGTTTTTTCATTTTAGAACCACTGATCCAGGAAAAGCAGAACAGTAAACAGAAGTTATTAGGGAATTGGACTTGAATTAAAGAAACAACAGCCACCACCCAAAAAAAACATCTAGTCCTACACCCCTGATATGTATGCAGACATCTTTCACTTGATCAAGTTGCTCAAAGCCTTATGTAAACTGACATTAAACACCTTCAGTGGTGAGGCATCTACAGTTTCTCAGGGCAACATGTTCCTGTCTCTCACCATCCTCATTGCTAAAGATTTTTGCTGTTCAGTCTGATTCTATCCTCTTTCAGTTTAAAATCTCATACCTTGTCCATTTTGTACAGACCTTCCTGAAATGTCTCCCTCTCTCTTTCTTATAAGCCTCCTTTACATAGTGAAATACCATAACATTGTCTTCCTAGAGCTACCTTCTCTTCTCCAGGCAGTTCTTTTCTTACAAAATAAGTGTTCCAGCCTCCTGACTTTATCTGGAGTTGCTCTAATAAGTCTGCACTTTCCTTGTACTGGGGACTACAAAGCTAAACTCAAGGTGAAGTTTCACAGCAGCAGCAAATCTCCTTTGGCCTGTTTGTCACACTTCTTTTGATTCAGCCCAGGATATGATTTGCTTTCTGGGCTGCAAGTGAGTATTGCTGGCTCATGTCCAATTATTTCTTTATCAGTATCTCCAAGTTTTCCTCAGGGCTGCTCTCAATTGATTCATTCTCCAGTCTATGTTGATATCTGGGATTGCTCTAATATACATGCAGGACCTTGCAAATGGCAATATTACACTTCATGAAGTTCACACAAGTTCACTCCTCAAGCCTGTCAAGATCCCACTAGGTGACATCCCTTCCTTCAAATTAGTTGACTACACCACTTAGCAGGTGTCAAATGCAAACTCTCTAAAGGTGTACTTGGTTCCACTATGTCATTGATGAAGATATTTAATAATATGGGTCCCACTTACAGACCCTTGAGGGGTATCACTTGTTAATGGTTTCTACTTGGACATTGCTTCCTAGACTGTAACTCTTCGAATGTGCCATCCATCCAATTCCTTACCATTCTAGCAGTCCATCCATCAAAACTATTTCTCCAATTTGGAAGCAAGACTTTTGTGGAGGACCATATCAAAGGTTTTACAGAAGCATAGGTAGGTGACGTCTGTAGCTCTTCCCTTGTCCAATGATGCAGCCACTCCACTACAGAAGACCACTAGATTAGTCAAGCATGGTTTACCCTCTCTGTCTTCCCTATGTTTTGACATACCTTCAGGGATGATCTTACTGGGTATAGAGCTGAGGCTGATTGTTTGGTAGTTCCCACAGTCATCTTTTTTTACCCTTTTTAAATTTCAGTGACATTTGCCAAGGGAAGCTGCTGCTCATTGGTGTGGCCAGCCACAGCCCAGTTTAGTTTGTTTACCATCTGATTCTTAAATAAAGTAAACCAAATATGAGTAAACAAATAATTTGACTTATACTGCTTCAAAGCACAAAGACACACTATTTCCTCAGTTAAAGGACGAATTAAATTGATACTTATTATAAATATGCAGAAATAGTGCTATGTGAGATTTTACCAGACCTTAAGTTTCATTGTAGAGGAGCTTGAATTTTGGTCCTGCCACAGGCCTCCAGGGGACAGAATGTTGTTCATGTTGGTTCTCTCCACTCAAAATTAATTTCTTCTATCAATTTAGGGACCTTATAATAGATGCTGTGGGCAGCTGACCCCCACTTGATGTTTTCATTGACTTATTAAAGGCTCAGTTGAGACTATTCCAGTTTTGCATTGAGTTTCCAAAGCACCCTTTGCAAGCAATGCAGCAATGCAGCCTTTATTCCAAGTCAGCTCTTCTTTTTTTCTTGATTAGTAAATTCCTGGCTGGATTGTTTTGGTCTTGCAACAATTTCTGCATAACAATGGTTCTCAATATTTTTTTTAATTGCAGTTGCAGTTTGTGACATGCTGCAGGAGACATTTAGGGGTATAGAGCTGCACTGCATCTTCTGGTGTTCCACACCTCCCTTATTGCAAACCAGCCTGAGGCATCGTATTTGCCCTCCATTGTTATTTTTTTTTTTTTTTTAAATTATTTCTAGAAATGCAGTAACATGGAAATTGTACAGTTTAGCAGAGTCAGTTACTGCTCAATCATAGAATGTGGACATACATTTTAATAGTCAGGAAGAATGCTACTTCTGTCTTTGCTATCAGCTGTTTTTATCTGGTATGTGATAGTTATTTAAACACTTTCCGCTTTCTGAGGTTGGAGCTGGTTTTGTTTTTCATTCAGCTACATTACGGAAAGGGGAAGATTAATAACATGTAGCAGTCCTCAGAATACTTCACTGATTTCTTCTCTTAGTCTACAATGAATTCAGACCTCTCCACCTTTCAAGTTCATCCTATACTTTCATGAAATTACTGTTCTCTCTCTCTCTCTCTTTTTTTTTTTTTTTTTTCATTTGACTCTTATCCTTCAGCTCATAATTCCCAGGACAAACTTTACTTCTCTCCTGAAGAGAAGGTTTCGAGGGGACTGATAGTAACCTTCCAGTATCTGAAGGGGGCCTACAGGAAGGCTGGGGAAGGATTATTTACAAGGTCCTGCAACGACAGGACAAGGGGCAATGGGTTTAAACTGGCAGAGGGGAGATTTAGACTGGATGTTAGGAGGAAGTTCTTTACAGTGAGGGGGTTGAGACACTGGAATAGGTTGCCCAGGGAGGTTGTGGATGCTCCCTCCCTGGAGGCGTTCAAGGCCAGGTTGGATGAGGCCTTGAGTGAGCAGTACTAGTGGGAGGTGTCCCTGCCTATGGCAGGGGGTTGGAACTAGATGATCCTTGAGGTCCCTTCCAACCTTACCATTCTATGATTCTATGATTCTATGCTTCTTTCATATTTGTCTTTGATTCTTCCCCATCCCATTGTTTTCCTGTAGTAATTTTTTCTTCTTTTAACAAGCTATTTTGTCATAACACACCCAAACTCTACTACAGCACGTATGTATATTGTCTAAAATCTCTATTGATTTGAATGAAATAAATCCCCAGGTGTTAGTATACTTTTATTCTACTACATTAATGGATTCGAAGTACAGGTCAGAACTCCTGTGAAAAAAAGACCCAAGAAACTTTGAAAACAAAAAGAATTAACAAACTCTTTATTGTTTTCAGTTGTTAAAATAGCCATATTTTAGAAGGTGAAAAGTTAATGACATAGTATCTTATTTTAATGAATATTTCTGAAATCCACAGATATGGGCAAATACTAAGACTCTAAATCTATTTTTAATGAAGTTTAGCTTGCAAGCAGAAATTATGCCCCTGGAAAGCATGAACTTAAATAATATTTTATATGAACAATATTCATAAGTATAAAATGGATGAAAAGTTTGAAAAAAAACTTTAAATGAGTTTTGACCTCTTGGAATTCAGCACATGAATCTGAACATCACAACCTGAGCTAGGATGATGGCCAAGACTTGTACACTGCTTTACAACCCATCCATGAGCAACAGACACAATTTCATGGAGTCAGAATAAGAACTTTGTGTAACTACTGGATTGACCCTGTATGTGACATTGCATGTCCAGTCCTATTATCATAGAATGGTAAGGTTGGAAGGGACATCAAAGATCATCTAGTTCCAACCCCCTGCCATAGGCAGGGACACCTCCCACTAGTACAGCTCACTCAAGGCCTCATCCAGCCTGGCCTTGAACACCTCCAGGGAGGGAGCAGCCACAACCTCCCTGGGCAACCTGTGCCAGTGTCTCACCACCATCACTGGAAAGAACTTCCTCCTGACATCCAGTCTAAATCTCCCCTCTGCCAGTTTAAACCCATTGCCCTTTGTCCTGTCGTTAGAAGACCTTGTAAGTAGTCCCTCCCCAGTCTTCCTGTAGAACCCCTTCAGATACTGGAAGGTTACTAGAAGGTCTCCTGGAAACCTTCTCTTCTCCAGGCTGAAGAACCCCGACTCTTGTCGCCTGTCCTCATAGCAGAGCTGCTCCAGCCCTCTGATCATCTTTGTGGCCCTCCTCTGGACCCGCTCCAACACTTCCATGTCCTTCCTGTGCTGAGGGCTCCAGAACTGCACACAGTACTCCAAATGGGGTCTGACAAGATAATTGAAAGATTACCAAAATCTTGCAATTAAATCCTTTCCATTTTGAGGAAAATTGAATGCTACCATCCATGGAAAACTACCCTCTTCATTGTATTTTGTTTTCTGTCTATTGAACTTGGAAGGATAATTCTATTTTCAGATGCAATATCGCTTTTCATCACTTCTGTTGCTATACCTAAAACATTTTCCCTTGTACCTTATTCCTGCATCTTAATTTTGATGAAAGATTTATTCACTCATACTTGCGCCAATTATTAATTTTGTCCTGGAAAATGTGCACACAAATGGAGGTGAAGCTTTAGACTCTTTGCAAATATAACCCAAATGTTCTGTAGGAGAATAATGTTTGAAATCATGAGAGCTTTGAATCCACACAGATTTTCAGATGCTCACTAACAGTAATTACAAGTGACCAGACTCTTTCCCTCCCAGGTAACTGCAAGGTGATTGTTTGCATAGAGTAATGATGATGGCATGCTTCTGTTACAGCATGTTGTAGAGCACACCAAATTCTTTCCTTCTCCTCCTCCTGTTTCTGTCTCTGGGGATTTAATGGAGAGGAGCACAGGAAGGACATTGAACTGTTGGAGCAGGTCCAGAGCAGGGCCACAAAGATGATCAGAGGGCTGGAGCAGCTCTCCTGTGAGGACAGACTGAGAGAGTTGGGGCTTTTCAGCCTGGAGAAGAGAAGGCTTCGAGGAGACCTGATAGTAGCCTTCCAGTATCTGAAGGGGGCCTACAGAAAGGCTGGGGAGGGGCTACTTACAAGGTCTTGTAATGACAGGATGAGGGCCAATGTGTTTAAACTGGCAGAGGGGAGATTTAGACTGGATGTTAGGAGGAAGTTCTTTCCAGTGAGGATGGTGAGACACTGGCACAGGTTGCCCAGGGAGGCTGTGGTTGCTCCCTCCCTGGAGGTGTTCAAGGCCAGGTTGGATGAGGCCTTGAGTGAGCTGTACTAGTGGGAGGTGTCCCTGCCTATGGCAGGGGGTTGGAACTAGATGATCTTTGATGTGCCTTCCAGCCTTACCATTCTATGATTCTATCATTCTATGAGAAAAAAGTGCAAAAACTGCTTTCCCCCACCCCTGAGGGCTTGAAGGGGGAGCTGCAAAAGGTGCCTTTCTCCACATGTGTGGAAGTTCGTGCTGGGAGTCAGGCTGGTGGTTGGCTGGGTTCTTTGCACCCAGTATAAATGAACACTTTGTCAAGAAAAGCATAAATAGAGGAAGGGAGAAGGCGAAATATTCTTGACTTGACAGAGCTCCTGAGAGGATAGGTTCCTGCCTTGAAAGAGTTCCTGCTGTGACAGAGTTCTCGTTTTGGACCACCACCACTTTTGGACAACTCCTACCTTTTGCATGGGTCTCAGGTATTGCACCATCCCTGCTTTTGGATGGTTCTCCCCACTTTTGCACCGTTATGTGCAAATTTGTAAGCTTGGTAAGTCCTGGAGTCCATTTGAGAGAGCTGCTGGTGGCACCCAGACCTGGCTACTCTCAGACCATACTGCAGCCAACTTCTTGCTTGCTGTAATTGGTGGGGAAGATGCTAATAGTTTGGCTCTCCCCTGCAGTATCATTCCATGGTCATCCCACTCATGGAAGAAGTGCTTGAGATGCTTTTGAGTTTGGTGGCTTTTCCACCCACCTTGGACTTTTGTTGTTTGGATCCAGTGTTGGTTATTGCTCACAGCATCAGAAGGCAGCCAAGCTGCAGAGAAATTCAATAAGCTGATGAAATTCAATAAGGCCAAGTGTAAGGTCCTGCACCTGAGTAGGCACAATCCCAAGCACAAATACAGGCTGGGTGGTGAATGGCTGGAGAGCAGCCCTGAGGAAAAGGACCTTGGAGTCTGGGTTGATGAAAAGCTCAACATGAGCCTGCAGTGTGCACATGCAGCCCAGACAGCCAACCGAGTCCTAGGCTGCATCAAGAGAAGCGTGGCCAGCAGAGCAAGGGAGGTGATTCTGCCCCTTTACTCTGCTCTCGTCAGACCCCACCTGGAGTACTGTGTGCAGTTCTGGAACCCTCAGCACAGGAAGGACATGGAAGTGTTGGAGCGGGTCCAGAGGAGGGCCACAAAGATGATCAGAGGGCTGGAGCAGCTCTCCTATGAGGACAGGCTGAGGGAGTTGGGGCTCTTCAGCCTGGAGAAGAGAAGGCTTCGAGGGGACCTGATAGTAGCCTTCCAGTATCTGAAGGGGGCCTACAGGAAGGCTGGGGAAGGATTATTTACAAGGTCCTGCAATGACAGGACAAGGGGCAATGGGCTTAAACTGGCAGAGGGGAGATTTAGACTAGATGTTAGGAGGAAGTTCTTTACAGTAAGGGTGGTGAGGCACTGGAACAGGTTGCCCGGGGAGGTTGTGGATGCTCCCTCCCTGGATGTGTTCAAGGCCAGATTGGATGAGGCCTTGAGTAACCTGTACTAGTGGGAGGTGTCCCTGCCTATGGCAGGGGGTTGGAACTAGATGATCCTTGAGGTCCCTTCCAACCTTACCATTCTATGATTCTATGATTCTATGATTCTATGAAATCCAGCAAGGGATCATCTCCAATTTCCTATCTCACCTCCACGAGTAAAAGCTGTGTTCCCTTAATTCTCTGCTCAGCCTGATTGATAGTGGGGTAAAGTTGTGTTTGTAGCTTAGCCTTTTCCATTTTCTGACTTCCTAAATCTCTAAATTTGCCCATAGCATCCTGTGAAGATTTTTCCTGATCCAGTTGAGCCTGTAGATAAACATAAACTAATTCTATATATAGTTTGGCGGTGGAGTTTTCATGAAAATAAAATAATTCTATTTTTATAATTCCTGACTCAACTGCATTAATTCCCTGCCTTCATGATGCATGGTCAGAAAAACCTTCAGTCCAAAGCATATCACTCACTGCCTTGGCCAAAAGTGCAATCTACTGTAGTAATAGTCAATGATCTGACAGCTTGCCAAAGCCACCTTGGACCTGAGCACACACACATAGGTGTCTTGTGCTTTAACTTTGAAAGTTCTCCAGAGAATTTCTTGATAGAATATTTCTTACCAGGGATTGATTTCAAAAATCTTCAAATGGACACACAGATAAAAAGAATTACTGCAGAAATATGTGAAACATGTACTCTGCTCAAAGTCCTGTGCTCTCTGGGTAGTTACCTATTTTGCAACAGGGAGGATAAACAAACCAAATAAGTACATCTAAGGGAATCAAAATAAGGATGCAAACATTCAAGTTACATGAAAGAGGAGCTCATTTGAAGACAACTCCCGTCCTGAATTTGATGACAAAATATTTCAAACTTGGATACTTAATGAGGAATACTGATAAAACAGATGGTACAGCAAAATCATGTGTAGTCAGAAATGCTTCAAACTCTGAATAAACAACTTCACTTACTGTAGCTCATTTGTTGTAGTTTTCTTGAAACATTTTTCTCCCTTGGTGTTTGGAAGAATATTTGAGAAGAAAAATCCTTCAAAATACTTAAAAGAAGGAATAGCAAGCTATCATATTTCAACCACATTCTTCAACATTCAAACTTCAGTGTTAGACATTCTTCAAATATTCTGGATACTTCAGGTTACAGAGGCCCTTTTTTGTTTGTTTCGTTCACTTGTTCCAATAGCTTTAGGCTCTGAAATCTGACAATACTAGTCTCAGCAAGTTATGCCTCATTGCTGTGGGATGTGTAATGGTATTGTCTAATGCTCTTACATCTGCATGCCTGAACCTGCAGAGAATTAGTAAAATGTAGGACAGAATTCGGTAGAGTCTCCATGCTGTCATCCATTTGACTTTTCATTAATTCTCATCACTTGGTATAAAACAAAATGTTTCCACAATGTTTTTTGGTTTTGTTTTGGAGGTTTTTTGAGTGAGTCATGGTGACTCAACTCCTTGGTAGCCTATTACAAAGTCTGGCTACTCTTTCTGTGAAAATATTTTTCCTAATGTCTAGTCTAAACCTACTCTGTTGCAGTTTGAGGCCACTCCTTCTTGCTCAATTGCTAATTACCTGTGAGAAGAGACTAGCATCAACCTCTGTACAACGTCCTTTCAGGTAGTTGTAGAGAGCAGTGAGGTCTCCCATTAACCTCCTCTTCTTCAAACTAAACAGCCTCAGACCTTCAGCTGCTCTTCATAAGATTTACTCTCCAGGTCCTCCACCAGTTTTATTGCCTTACTCTGCACTCACTCCAGCCAGGAGCTAGTCAGGCTAGAAGTATAAGGGCAATGATGACCTTTAGCACACAGAGATGTTTAATCCTGTTTGAAGGTATTCAGTTCTATTAAGACTATCTTTCCTACAAAGAAAGGTCAAGATAGTTGGGGTTACTGACTGTGGAGAAGAGAAAGCAGATCTAAGGAAAGGTTATTCAGCCTTTCAATATATATATAAAGTGGGCTTATAAGAAACAACAGCAAGAGACATTTCAACAAGGTCTGCAGTGACTGGGCAAAGGACAGTGGTTTTAACCTGAAAGCAGGTAGATTTGTACTGGGTGTGTATTAGCAATTTGTTGTAGTGTGGATGGTGAGACACCAGAAGAGGTTCCCAGAGAACTGAGTGCCACATTATCAGAAGTGTTCAAGGTCAGATTGGAAGGTGCTTTGAACAGTCTGAAAAAGTGAAAGATATCTGTGACCATGGTGGGAACCTTAGACTGGATGATATTTGAAGTTTCCTTCCAACCCAAGGCATTGTATGATTCTATATTCCAAAGCCATGGTTTTATGTGAGAATCGGTGTTGTCCTGGAAAAGTCATAGAATCATAGACTAGTAATGTTGGAAGGGACCTCAATGATCATCTAGTTCCAACCCTCTGCCATAGGCAGGGACACCTCCCACTAGGACAGCTCACTCAAGGCCTCATCCAACCTGGCCTTGAACACCTCCAGAGAGGGAGCAACCACAGCCTCCCTGGGCAACCTGTTCCAGTGTCTCACCATCCTCACTGGAAAGAACTTCCTCCTAACATCCAGTCTAAATCTCCCCTCTGCCAGTTTAAACCCATTGCCCCTTGTCCTGGTGTTGCAAGACCTTGTAAATAGTCCCTCCCCAGCCTTCCTGTAGGCCCCCTTCAGATACTGGAAGGCTACTTTAAGGTCTCCTTGAAGCCTTCTCTTCTCCAGGCTGCAGAGCCCCAACTCTCTCAGCCTGTCCTCATAGCAGAGTTGCTCCAGCCCTCTGATCGTCTCATCTTTGTGGCCCTCCTCTGGACCCACTCCAACACTTCCATGTTTAGTTTTATCCCAAAGACCTCTTTTTCAAATTTGAAAGAGAATTATTTCTTTCTGAGAGTCATAGAGGGGAAGCAGAGTGATAATTATGTCTTCATTCCCCTCTGCCACCCTCTGTATGTAAATACATTCATGCATACTTTTCCTAGTTCACCTGCAAACAACTAATGTGGTAGCTGAATGTATGTGAGTTAGTCCACTGAGGTTCCATAGAGAGGTAAAATTTATTATAAAACATACAAAAAGAGAAAATAGAGAAGGATGATAACAGCTCTAGGAAAACGTATCACCCTGATCCAGTGAAAAGTAGAATGAGCTGTACTTGAATATCTTTTACAGGCATATTTAACACACTCTGAAAACTCTCTAATGAAGTATATCAGGACCATCTCAGTAAGTTGTTACAGTTTTCCAACATTCAGGAAGCTGTTACAGGATTTTATTTGTTATTCTTGGAACCCCATCAACTTACATGTCCTTTCATTAGAGTGTTTATATCTGAATGTTGTGAGTCCCCACTCAAATTAAATGAGGTGTTAAATGCGCTTCAACATCTATGTGAACTAAGAATTATTTGATTTCTTTTAAGGAATTATAGTGGGTTTATTTTTCTCCTTGTTTGTTGCAGATTAGAAACAAAGGATCTTACTAACTCTTTATTAATTTTTATTATAGTCTCAAATTAATATTACTAATATGACTATTACTGCTATTTGGACACAGGAATCAGAGCATCCTCAGCAAATTTGCAGATGACATCAAGCTGTGTGGCACAGTCGACTTGCTAGAGGGCAGGGATCCACCCAGAGGGACTCAGACAGGCTGGAGAGGTGGGCCCAGGTAAACCTCATGAAATTCAACAAGGCCAAGTGTAAGGTTCTGCACCTGGGTAGGCACAATCCCAAGCACAAATACAGGTTGGGTGGTGAATGGCTGGAGAGCAGCCCTGAGGAAAAGGACCTTGGAGTCTGGGTTGATGAAAAGCTCAACATGAGCCTGCAGTGTGCGCATGCAGCCCAGACAGCAACTGAGTCCTGGGCTGCATCAAGAGCAGCATGGCCAGCAGGGCAAGGGAGGGGATTCTGTCCCTTTGCTCTTGTCAGACCCCATTTGGTGTACTGTGGCTGGATGACTGGGCCCAAAGGGTGGTGGTGAATGGAATGAAATCTAACTGGCACCCAGTCACTAGTGGCGTCACCCAGGGTTCAGTACTGGGGCCTGTCCTCTTTAATACCTTTATTGATGATCTGGATGAAGGGATTGAGTGCACCCTCAGGATGTTTGCAGATGGCACAAGGTAAGAGGCTGCATTGATCTGATAAAATATAGAAAAGATTTACAATGGGATCTGGACAGGATAGAGTGATGGGCCAAGGTTTATTGTATGAAACTCAAGAAGGCCAAGAGCCAGGTCCTCCACCTGGATCATAACAACCCCATAGTAAGCTATGGGAAATGATATGATAAATAAGACAGGGCATAATTTTGCCACAATTAAAGCCTGATGAGTGTTAAACCAGGTCATCTCAGGTAGAGATATATTTGACTACTCAGATTTCTACCATGATTCCCTGTCAGAGGCTCAGATGGCAAAGCCAGCAAACAGACACACCTATTGTTTTATGAAATTGCTTCTATTGTATTATTTTTAAAACCCAGGATATCTATACAGGGATCGTGTAGTGTAACAGTTGAGACAAAAAGACTTTGACCTCTGTGCAATTCATCTGTCTCCTTGTAAATTTGCCAACCTGGTTTGTAACCGTGGCTGAAAAAAAAGAAGATAAAAAAATATACTGCATCTGACTATTTTTTTTAAACTTCAGTGAGTTTTGTGCGTGTTCATGGGTGGGTATGCATTCTGACTGGAATCTTTGAAATCAAATTTGTCACACTCCAACTGAAGACCTTCAGGGGTGACTTAACCTCACCTGATTTTATATGTCCAATGTAAGTTTAAATGAATCACTCCACTGCTGGGAAATTCTTCTGTCTTATCTTAAACACCTAAGTTGAGATGAGGCTTTTCTTCCTTTAGACTCACATCTTTCCCTTCAATGATAGTATGGAATCTAGAATGGTTAGTTGAGAATATATATTTTTATAGGTTTTAATATTTAAATATTAGCAACTAGATGCAATCCTGAAACTCCTTCAGTTTATTTCACAGATTGTTGCATCAGCTGTAGCTTTTAATTTTTGACAGGACAAGAAATAACATGTGTATTTATCCAGTCATGCAAATTCACATGTATGGTGATGTATAGCTTCTGTTATTAACAGATAACAGTAATCCAGGACCTGCTGAGCCACTTGGACACCCACAAGTCCATGGGACCAGATGGGATCCATCCTAGGGTGCTGAGAGAGCTGGCAGATGAGCTGACCAAGCCTCTCTCCATCATTTTCCACCAGTCCTGGCTCACCGGAGAGGTCCCTGACGATTGGAAACTGGCCAATGTGATCCCCATCCACAAGAAGGATCGGATGGAGAAACCTGGGAACTACAGGTCTGTCAGCCTGACCTCAGTGCCTGGGAAAATGATGGAGCAGATTATCTTGGGGGCAATAACTGCACACCTGAGGGATGGCCAAGGGCTCGGGTCCAGCCAACATGGATTTAGGAAGGGAAGATCCTGCCTCTCCAACCTGATCTCCTTCTATGATCAGGTGACCTGCCTGGTGGATGTGGGGAGGCCTGTGGATGTGGTCTACCTGGACTTAAGCAGGGTCTCTGACACTGT
>VWZE01009689.1:228544-244832 GCA_013396675.1 Eubucco bourcierii
CTGCACTGGTTAGGCCACACCTTGAGTACTGTGTCCAGTTCTGGGCCTCTCAATTTAAGAAGGACATTGAGGGGCTTGAGTGTGTCCAGAGAAGGGCAACGAGGCTGGTGAGAGGCCTCGAGCACAAGCCCTATGAAGAGAGGCTGAGGAAGCTGGGATTGTTTAGCCTGGAGAAGAGGAGGCTCAGGGGGGACCTTCTTGCTGTCTACAACTACCTGAAGGGTGGTTGTAGTCAGGGGGAGGTTACTTTCTTCTCTCAGGCAACCAGCACCAGAACAAGAGGACACAGTCTCAAGCTGTGCCAGGGGAAGTTTAGGCTGGAGGTGAGGAGAAAGTTCTTGACTGAGAGAGTCATTGGCTACTGGAATGGGCTGCCCAGGGAGGTGGTGCAGTCACCGTCTCTGGAGGTGTTCAAGATGGGTTTAGATGTGGCACTTGGTGCCATGGTCTGGTCTTGAGGTTTGTGGTAACGGATTGGACTTGATGATCTTTGAGGTCTCTTCCAACCTTTGTGATACTGTGATAACATATATACATCAAGATCACAATCTTAAAAACTGTTATTGTCTTTCTGAATTTTAGTCATATTTTTGTGCAGTATAAAACTAAAGAACCTTAAAGAAGTGCTTGTATTGACTTCATTACCACAGACCTTACAATTTTCAGTGCAAGTAGTAATAATGGGGGAAAAAAAATTAAAAAAAGGGTACTATACTCATTTACTGATGTGGAATTGAATATGTTCATAAAACAAGGATAACACCGCTAGTTGTGGACAGATTCAACAACTTGCTTAAAGTCACACAGGAAGTCTGTGGTGGATCTCAAACCAAACTCAGGTCTTCCTCTGAGATTTATGTCCTGAGTACCAGACACAGGAAAAATTTCCAGTGAGATGAGCAGATGAATTAGCATCTGAATAAGGTCACAGGGTTTGCTTCCTAAGCAGAAGAGGGGAAAAGCATTTTAAGTGCATTTTACTGTGATTAGCCAAATGAAATATGGAAACAGACTTATGTTACTTTCTGCATGTGAGAAACAGTACTCTGTAATGTAACACTATCGTCACACAGATTTATGGGGCTCGTTACACACCACACATCACCTGAAATAGCTCAATAAATGTGGTTTAAATGTAGTTGCTTTTGTTTAGCCAATGCACAACATTTGCTACAGATTTGTTTTTTAAAACTTGTAACCCACGTATGTTTTAGATCACAACTGGAAATTTTGGGTAATTGCTGGATCACATTACAGACATGAAATAGGTAGTTTTCCTAACCAAAGGCAGAAGCTTAAAATGCTTATTTCTTTCATTATGAAACTATTAAATGTTTCCATGTTTCTGAGATTATCACCATTCAAGGAAATGTTGGCAAGTTGTTTATTGTGAATTGTCATTGACATTGGGTTTGAAACAACAAAATTTGCTCTCCTATTTGTATTATCTGAGTTTGTGTGTTTGAGTATCTATAGCATATGGGTAAAGGAGATATCTGAGGGAGGAATTCTTACAATAGGATTCTATATACAACTATTTAAAAATCAATCTCTCGCTAGAAAAAATGGTCAGCCGACAGACAGAAGTCTTGCAATAGGTATAACAATTAACACTTAGCATCTGCCTCTGATAAAGACTAAAACTGGGATGCAATCTGATGTACCTTTGAACATTTTCTAACACTACAAAATTGCTTTCTTCTTGCATTGGTATTGTTTAGGATTTTTCAGATAATGGAAATTACCTATTATGTTGTTCTGATACTGCAGCTCAAGGACCATCTGATAATTTTCTCATGTCATTTATTTCTCTTTTAAGGATATGCTGTGAAACCACCATTCTTTTTTCTCATTCACAAATTTTGTAATATAACTTGAAAGTTCAGGGTGACAATGTCTAAACCAGCTTTATCTTCTGTCAGTAGCAGTCTGCCAATGCGCAGAGTTGGCTGGCCTGGAAAACTTGGCCCAGACATCAAAGCAAATTTACAAGTTAGCCTTTGCTGGAATACAGCCTTCCGTGATGACCTTGATACTGTATTCAATCACAACAATTTAGAACTTGCTTAGATAAGCCCAGGATAGGTGCAGTTATGCTTTTGAAACACAAATAACTGTATTTCTGTTAAATATAGCCAGAGTGCAACATAAAACATAAATGAATCAAGTAGTATCAACTTTTTTCTTTTTTTTTTTTTTTTTTTTTTTTTAATTTAGTAGTTTGTCCCTTAGATGTCTAATGCTGACATTTCTGCACTTCAGTGCAATGTAGAACTACTCAGGAAACTATCTAGACAAAGTTTAAGCATCCTAGTCAACATAAACAAGGGGCTTAGTTTGGATTCGTCAGCATGGCAAAGTACTCAATGTTGAATAATAGAATCATAGAATCATAGAATGGTAAGGTTGGAAGGGAGCAACCCCCTAGTTCCAACCCCCTGATATAGGCAGGAACACCTTCCACTAGAACAGGTTACTCAAGGCCTCGTCCAACCTGAATGAAGCTTCACCTAATATGGTCCAGTTTGGCTAATGCCGTTCTGATTGGCTATTCTGTGTCCAAAGGCCCATTAGTCTCAGACTGTATTGATAAAAGAGATGAGCAGGTAAAGGCAACATGCTTGCTGCATGCTTGCTGTGTGCTTACTGTGTGCTTGCTGTGTGCTTGCTTGGTTCTGCTGCCATAGTCTTTGCTTATGGTGCTCTCTCTCTGTGCTGCTGCCTCAGCGCATCCTACCATGCTATGCTAAACTATAAGCTAGCTCGGCCACAAAGTAACAAACCCTGATACTCTAGATTTGTCTGCCTGGAAACTGCCTGCTTCAAGTTTACCAGGAACAGGTTCCAAATACCTCCATGTGATAAGCCTGCGTAGCCAGCATGACATCTATGCCAAGACTGCACATCTGCAAGACATCCTGCGTACAACCGAAGGTCTCCTGCCAAAGCGGGAAGTCCTGGAGGGACACAGCTTGTCCAGAAGAACCAGGATAAGGTCAGAGATCGTCTGCCTCTTTCTCCAGCAGCTGGTAAAGCCTGGGAAGAATTAGAAGCTTCAGTGGATGATAAGGCATTACCAGAATTCCCTGAAAGTGTTTGGGTGCTGTCTGAAGCTGCAGCTAGCTCCACGAGCCAGAGATAATTTTTGTGAATAAATATTCAAAGCCTCTCTCTAAGAAATTCTGTAACTAGATTCTATTGTGCCTTTCTGCCTTAGTAGCGGAAAAGAGCTTCTCAAGTCCTGTGGTAGGCAAGAGGTATATTTGAAACTAAGAGCCTCTTTCTATTTTAAGTTTGCATTTACTAGTTATTTCTTATGGCATTCTAGTTTTGCCTGTTCCCTGTGTGTATAAGTATCCAAACCATGTATTTTGAACACCATGAATAAGTTTTCTGGTGAGATCTAATGTTAATAAACAATTTTCATAGTTATTAACAATCTTCATCTGGATATCAAAATTAATATCAATTATTAATTTTGCATAACTTGCAACAAATACCCAACGTGCAGCCTCACCAGCCTCAGTACAGGAGCACAATCTCTTCCCTGGTCCTGCTTGTCGCACTATTCCTGATATAGACAACATAGTGGTGGCCTTCTTGACCACCTGGACACAGTGCTGGCTGGTATTCAGTTGGTTGTTGATCAATATCCCCAGGTGTTTCTCTACTGATAAGCTTTCCAGCCACTTTTCCCCATACCTGTCACATTACATGGGGTGTTTTGTGACCTAAGTGCAGCATCAAACTGTGCATTCACTTGAAAATCTTGTATGTGCATGAGTGACTTCAAAGTTAACTGGAGCATAGCTATGCTCTATTGTTGGTGTAGTTAGGTTTAGTTTTCCCCACAAGGTACCTGTTTCATGACTACATGTTTGTTCATGCAGGACAAGGAACACAGTCTACAGAGAAAAGGTTATGGTAGAACTTATAGATCTGGTAGGAGAAGGGAGGAGTTAGTTTTTATCCTTTTCTGTGTTCATTTTGCATTCTTAATATATTTTAAAAATACCAAATATACTATTTTTTTTCCAAAGAAACATGTTTACTGATATGATCCAGAATCTGTAGTGCAGTAGAAGTCTGGCTCTGTGTACGGATTAAATTGCATTAATTCAGTAACATGGTAACCAGGAACAGTACAGAATCCTGGCTTGTTTTGTCCCAGCACCAACAGTTGTTCCAACAGACTGTAAAATGTGTGAACAATGCATGCACAGGTCAATGAGTTTGTATCCTTTGCACGAAAAAGCCTGTCCAATATTTTTGAGTATTAATTTTACTTACATACAAGTACATCTGGAATTGTATTTTCATATCAGATTATCCTTTTTTTTTTTTTTTTTTTTTGGTTGTGGGGTGTGTGTTTGTTTGTTAAATCATTCTTACCTACGTCTTTAACATGTTTTTCTGCAACACTTTATTCAGCTTAGAAACTGCGAATCTCACACAGAAGCCTTGGTTGCCCTCTGACACATCTAAACCATAGGCAATATCCCATTACTGAGGTATTTGGTATTATCAAACCAGTTATGGGCAGAATGTGTCTGTATTTAAAAAAACAAATAACATATTGCAGTTAAACTGAATTGAATCTTGAAATAATTTTGTGAAGCAAGAGCCTTGTTTTCATACTCTTTTCCACTCTCATAATGCAATTGTACTGTAAGATTTGCCTAAGTAACATTAAATAGCAATTAAGTCCATGCAGTTTGATGACTTTAAATTATTCAAACTGGCCATAAAATGGACAGGGACAACATGTAAGAAAGTTCTCTGAGGCTTAGGAAGGTAAATTACAGTCTTTCGTGAAGATTCCAATAAATAGACTTGGTGATTGACATGTCTAGGGAAACAGAATCTCTTTGAGCCTAGTAAGTGCCTCTTTTAATATGTAATTTTTTAGGTTCTCTATGGTTTAGCAAGCAAGACACAAAGGCATTCTTTATATTCCTCTCTTTACATACACTCTTCTTTCTTTTTAAGGGAAAAAGAAACTATGGCATGTTTACATATCTCGAAGTAAACTGTAATAACCCTTTTGGCAATTATTTAATTATAACAACACTAATTTTAGTTGCACATGATTTCTCTCAAAGATTGTAGTTTCCACTCTGAATATAAATCAGTTCTCCTGTCTATCCATAGCAATTAAAAGTTGGGACCTATTATATTTTTAAGATAAACTTGAATCAAATTTCTTTGAGATATGTGTGTACTATTTTAGAAAGGTCTTCAGTTAGTGCCTAAGTCAATGCATATTTAATGGCTTTTCAGATCTTTTACCTAATAGTAAAAGTCTTGTTTTGTATGTGATCAGCTGTCAAATTGAATCAGGCCAGAATTAGTAAAAAGAATGAATAACTTGAATGTTGAATCCAAGTAAAGGCCTTTTCTCCATTCTCTGATTTCAAGGCCCTACAGTTTTAATGAAAAAGTAGAACCATTGAAGAAAGGGAATTTTAAAAACAGTTATTCTAACATGCCCCAAATAAACTCTAATTAAATATGCTAATAAAATTATTTTGTTCCATTAGAAACTCAATGACAGAGTTGTTTTGGATGGAAACCTGATAACTTATCTGTTCACTAAATATTCATTAAGACAGGTAGCACTGCATATGGAAACAGAAGCTTTAACAGTTTTCTGAAAGTACAAAGTCCAGACTATTCCAGTTGATTTTATAATAGTGTCTCTTCTCTTCTGAACCCAAGATGTCTTACCTCAACAAAAATCAGTCTCTGAAAGTTTGCTTCTTCCTTTATATTCCAAGTTTGTCCAAATAATATCAAATAGTCTAGAAACTCCAGGTTTTATCTAGACTATTTCCAGAAGAAATGTTTATCATAGACTCACAGAATCTCAGAAACACAGAAACATTCAGGTTGGAAAAGACCCTCAGGATCACTAATTCCATCTGATATCCCTACTTTACAAGTTTCACCCTAAACCATATTCCCAAGCACCATATCTAGAAGACTTTAAAACACATCCAGGGCTGGCAATTCAGCCACCTCCCTGGGCAGCCCATTCTAGTGCCTGACCACTCTTTCTGTGAAAAAAATTTTCCTAATATCTAGTCTAAACCTACCCAGTTGCAGCTTGAGGCCATTCCCTCTTGTTCTATCACTAATTACCTGTGAGAAGAGATCAGCACCAACCTCTCCACGACATCGTTTGAGGTAGCTGTAGATAGCGATGGGGTGTCCTCTCAGATTCCTCTTTTTCAAACCAAACAGCCCCAGCTACTTCAGTCTCTCCTCATAAAGCTAAATTAAAATTAAACTAAGTTTGAAATAAAAGCCAATAATACCCATTACATACGTTTCTATAATCCCCTTATTTAGCTTTTGAAAGATACAAATAAACATAGAGAGAGGCTTTTTTAAAGACCAGTTCACATAGGATGCAATTTTAATCCTACAGGTAATACTTTTTATACAGTAACCCTTCTAAGTAGATGCTGCTCTAGTGAAGCAAGTGTGAGTTTTTAAACACCTACAGTCTTGCTGTGTGCTTGTGGTTGCCTGTAACACATTCCATCATGAATGAATGCCAGTCAAAACATTTTTGCAATCATGCATGATCCTGCTTATATTCTTAATATCTGCAGACTAAACATCTCCACTGACTGCAGTCAGTGTGCCAAATCATGTTAAGTACTACTAAATATATGTGTGCAGACATTTGATTACAGGCTTTTGTTTGTAAAAACCTTTAGTTCTTCTCTTCAAATAGTTTCTTTTTTTGTTCTCTCTGATGCATGGCTGTTACAAATTAGGCAAAATTGATAATCAATATTAATTTTGATATCCAGGTGCAAATTGTTAGTAACTGTGAAAATTGTTAACATTAAATCTCACCAGAAAACTTATTTACAGTTTTCAAAATGCAGTTTGGATATTTATACACACAGGGAACAGGCAACCTAGAACACTTAAGAAATAACTAGTTAATACAAACATTAAACTTAGAACTGGAAAGAGGTTCTTAGTTTCAATTATACCACTTGCCCACTAGGGGACTCGAGAGGCTCCTTTCTGCTGCTAAGGCAAGAGGCACAGTAGAATCTAATTACAGAATTTCTTAGAGAGAGGTTTTGAATATTTATTCACAAAATTGCATCAGATGGTATACAAACACTTGAAGAGAGTTCTGTTGGTGTCTTGAAAGTTGTTGCAGGCAGAGCAGAGCACAATGTGGCAGAGCAGGCAAAAGCAGCACAGGCAGGGCACAGCAAAGCACACTGCTTGCAACTTAGCTCCATTCATGTTATTTGCCTGAGTGGCTCACTTGGCCACAGAGATTCACCAATGAGAATGACACTTTGCCAAACTGACCATATTAGGTGAAACCAGGGCTTGCTTACCCTTATTTGGGCAAGACGCTCACAAGTGCATAAACACCTCTGGGTACCTGTTTATCAGTTGGGGAGGGGACATAATGGCCCAAGCCTTTGCTTTCCTCCTGCCCTTGGTCTTCCCACCAGCAGAAGGGTGGGACAAGCCAGGGCATGTTTTAGGCCTATGACAATTCATGACAATGATATGTAACCACTCCTGCCTTGCAGGACTATCCTTGCTCAAAGAAACAAGATTTCCCAAGCTTCCTCCTCAGTAAGCAGATTAAACAACACATTTCTAAGGGTTGATTCCATTTTTTCTGAGCCATCCTGAGGAGAAATCTCCCCTCCTTTAGTGATAAGTTGATGTCAAGTGGTCTGAGTTGATTAAAAAAACCCAAACTTCTGTAGACCAACTTCTATGAAAAAGATACAAGTTTTATAGTAGTTTAAAAATGCTGTATTGCATGGGACCAAGAAAAGATCAACTAAGAATCAATCTTTTAAAAATAAATAGTAAGAACCAGTCTTTAAACTGTGGCCAGTGTAAGATATTGGTGTACATGTGTATTTCATTTATTCTACAAAATGAAACATTCAGTTAAAGAGAAAAGACAGCCTAAAGATATTTCTAATTTGCTTTTAAAGTTAAATTAGAATAAAGTTTCCTTCCAGTTAAATATGTTAAAAGTGTCTTTCATAGATTTAAAACAAGAACGTTGCAAGAAATCCTGAAAAGCGTTAGATGTCACAATTCTTTGCTGAGACCTGCAATTCTGAGCCTCACAGATCTGTAATGATGCTATGACATATTACTCTTTTTTCCATCAGCTAAATGCAATTTGCAGTTACGTTACTTATTTTCTTACTGGAGAAGTGAAAGGTAGCTTGAATACCACCATATTCAGTGACACTACTGCTTTAATATATGCAAATGTTTATGTTCTGTATGTTCAGCATTTTGACTTTCTGGAAAGCTTCATATCTTCAGCTCTTATACTTTGTAGTTCTTTTGTAAACACATGTAGATAATTATCATGCTATTATTCTAAATTAAGTACCCAGTCTGATACTGGAATAAGGCAGTTTGCACCATGTCTGAATTGGACTGGAGTTGTCTGTCTTGCTGGAGTTACATCATAGATCTCTATATTTTGGGAAATAAATTCGAGACTACATTTCTATATAAAACCCATTGAAAAGAAAAATGTTTAATTTGGGACAGAAATCTACCCTTGCGGGGGTGCGGGGGCAGGAAATCAGATATCCACAGAGTCACAATGTAGGATAATTCCAGAGATCCCAAGGAAATGGTATTTACACAGCACTTTGCACTTTGAAATGTAAGTTTGAGATCAACAGTTCATCTTTCATATATGAAGGAATGGTACACTTCAGTTACACATCTCATTCTACTCTGCCAAGTACCAAATCAGCCATTACTTTAAATGCAGTGTGCTACAAGCAATCATAATGACTCTTGAAGTTTATTTAAATATTTTAGAGTTCATCTCTGAAAAGGCAAAATACTGTATATACACTGTTTTTTCTCAAACATTTTTTAACATATCAACATGACAGTAATCCACAAGAATACTTCAGGAATAAAACCTATCCAGAAAATAAAATGTCTACTACAAAGGTTTATATTTTCAAAGTCACTTGAAGCAGCAATGTGTATTAGAATAAGTGGAAAATATGCTGCCTATTTCCTTCAGAAAGATCATGTAAAGAGTTAGCCCTCCTGGGTTGGGGGAGTGGTCAGAACCTGACCCTCACATTTGCTCGACCCCAGGTGTAGTGGTCAGCCCACTCCCACTTCCTGTCTGGACCCCCCTATATAAACAGGGGAACCGACTATTTTCTTCCCTTCTCTCCTTCTCCCACCTCGTGGCTAGCCTTTACCATGCAGTGGGCAGCTCCTCGGACCCCTGCCATCCAACCTGTTGTATATATACATACCTTTCTACCTTGTTACCCCTTCCCTGTACCTATTTGTTACTTCCCTATTCTGAATGCCTTTCATTTGTTGTTAAAAATCTATTTTTTACTTTCCAAATCGTGGTCAGACTGTTCTGTGGGTGGCTTTACCCCTTCTGCCTTTTTTTTTCCCTATCCCCTAACCAAAAGGAGGGGTAGGAGCGGGAGGGAAGACATCCTATTATCATTGTATTGATTTCCCCTGAGAAGATAAACTCAAACCAGTACAGATCACTAAAGATGTTGAGAGCATGTCTTCGTATGTATGTATTCATCCAAACTGCTTGATAGGCTTATAGAATCATGGAGTCATAGAATGGTAAGGTTGGAAGGGACCTCAAGGATCATCTAGTTCCAACCCCCTGCCATAAGCAGGGACACTTCCCACTAGTACAGGTTACTCAAGGCCTCAACTTCTGGAATTATGTTTGGAAACATCATTGATTGTTGAGAAACACTACACACTTCTAACAAAATCAAGATACTATCGCATAATAAACTCTTCAATAAACTCCAGCGAACATATGTTGCTCTTGGAGATAGGTATAGATTAAAAATACAGTTAAGGAGAAACTGTATTAATATTTTATGGCGCTTGATAAAATGCTGCAAATTCTGAAATGCTATTTTTTTTTTCAGTTTTGTGATTTGGTGTTGGTTTTTTTTTTTTTAATTTATTTGAGTTAAAAAATACTTCATCCTTTTTAGAACCATTAAAAGCGTGCATGCTTTTTTAGCATGTTGACATTTTTGCTGATGGAAAATACCCTCTATTGCTTATAAACTAATTGAATGTCATATAATAAAAGGAACCACAGCTGATTTTGTAGATGGCTTAGTCATATTTTTTGTTCTAAGTCAACATTATGTTTATAAACATATTCATCATAGTAATGAATTTGAAGTGCCAATTGTATTCACCGCAGGAATAATTTTTTTCTTGGTGGGCCTTGTGTAAAACTATCAAGCCTTTACTACACATTCCACAAGCATGACAAAGAGATGCAGCTTGACTTAATTTTTGCTGTTAATATATGTTAATTGCAACCATTGACGGTCTGAGCTACATTATCTCTAGAGGAGCTCAATGATATTACACAAAACTTAGCCAGATTTGTGTAAACATGCCACAAGGAGGGAAGATCAATCATTTTGCCAGTGAAGCTGGAGGGGTTTGCTTTGTTTTCTTTTTTTTTTGTCTGCCTTGACTTGGGTTGCCGCTTTGTAGTCTAACAGGCTGGAAGCTACAGCGGCTTTGTTTTGTAATTAAAACCGTTAATGTAACAAAGATTCACATGTGTTCTAAATTTTATATACTGTGAATAAACCATTAGTTCAGTGAACCACAAGAGCACATATGCAGACAACCATAGCTAAACACATATTTAAAAACTTTCATAGACCCAGAATGCATATGAACCCACATTCCATAAAATTCATGATCCTCTGTCTAGTGTAACACCATCATTAGTGATGTGTGATTGAAACAATTTTGTTCTTGTAAAGCACAACTTTCACAGCACTCATTAAACTCAGAGATAAATCACATGATTATCAACCAATTCACCTGGATACATGTTTTTCTTATTCTGTTGTAATATCCCACTGTACTAGTGGGAGGTGTCCCTGCCTGTGGCAGGGGGTTGGAACTAGATAATTCTTGAGGTTCCTTTCAACCTTACCATTCTATGATTCTGTGATCATGCTAAGTCCTTTAATGCATCAGGTTGTCTCTTTTTCTGTCTTTCATTACAACATTCATGTTTCCTCCTCTTTATTCTTCTGTTCTTTCTCCTTTGCTTTTCTCTTCATTCTCTAGTCTGTTTCCTCAGACCCCTCTTTCCTAATAAAAGTTAGCTGAGGCTTAGTTTCTCACATGTCTATGTGGAGTCAGACAAGAATGAATTCAATACATATTTGAAATGTTCCTGAAATGTTTCTAGTACTGCTTTTGGCTTAATTGAGAAAGTGATACCAGCAGTATGTGTAAGATTGAGATGGGAGGCTAAGGAACTAAAATGGAAATGAAAAATAAAAAGAAAAAATGTTAAAAATTTATCCCAGTTTGTTGAAGCAATTTATTTAGATATAATCTCCAAATTGGCAAGACCTTCATGCTGAATTACATGAGATTTTATTCCTCACCCTCATGGTTTCTGCGAGAAACAATCTCTAAATGTATTGCATCACCATCCGGGCCACAGTTGCTACCTTGCACCATTGTTCTATGTGATAAACACAACCACTTTCTGCCTGGGGCCCCTCACGGTTGAAATTTTCCACCCACAAATGATCTTATTAGTTTCATAATTGTTTCCCTCTTCTAATGAATGCAGAACATAATGAATGTCAAGCCAATTTTTTGGGTTCAAATCCAGGAATCTTCAATAAATGTACATTCATTAAGTAAAACCATGTTGAAAGTGCTTTTTACCATAAGTACAGTATAATACATTTTCTTTAATGGGAGTGTAATTTTAGCACATTAGTTAATTAGTTAATTAGGGATGAGCAGACAAATGAAGTTAATTCCTTCAGCTTCAGTGAGTGCAGCAGAAGTGGTGCATTCCCATTCATTGCTTAGGGAGCTATTTATTACACAAAGACACAGGTAGAAAAAAAATAAGAGCATTATATAAGGTAAAGTATAATTTAATAATTTTAATGCTTACTTCAAGGGTGAGAGTGGAGGTGGCATCACAGATCATCTTTTTAAGTTTAATCTCTGAAGAACTGAGATAAAATTTAAATTTATTTTGATGGTCTCAGCTCTCTATTGATGCAAAGCACTTAACAATCACTCAGTATGAGAGAACAGAAATAGCCAGAATCATCCCATTCAGTAATGAAACATATTTACAAACCTGTGTGGGAAAGCTCGAGCTGTACAAACCAAGGCTGAATCTGGCAGAGGTTATTCAGAATAGGCCATCATGCTAGTTAATGTGAAATGTATTCATCATTCAAAAAGTTAAAACACTATATTTAAAGTCAGTATTTTACTTGCATGTAAAAAAATCCCATGACTATTAACCACTTCAGTGTTAATTTGCCAGGACTGATTTATTTAAGTATTGTGGCCACTGAATGTGAAAAACTGCAGTTGAAAGCAAAGAATGTTTACTGTTCCCCCTGAAAAGTGTTACTGCAGTAACTTCAATAAAGTGAACCTCACATGAAGTGTAACCTTTAGAGGAATTCTATGTTCTGTGCTGCATGGCACATCAGAATGTCCAGTATAATTGTTTCCGTAATATCGCATTTCAATGTTACACTACTTTGTCTATAAGAAAAAACATGTTAAAATGGTCATTCAGGTAACTTTCACCAAAGATACTGCATATGATAAAACATATATTTAACAAAAATATTCTTAAACCCATGATTTACATTGTTCCACATTAAAAAAGCTCATAAAAGCTCAACATGAGCCTGCAGTGCGCGCATGCAGCTCAGCCAGCCAACCAAGTCCTAGGTTGCAGCAAGAGAAGCGTGGCCAGCAGGGCAAGGGAGGGGATTCTGCCCCTTTGCTCTGCTCTTGTCAGATCCCACCTGGAGTACTGTGTGCAGTTCTGGAACCCTCAGCACAGGAAGGACATGGAAGTGTTGGAGCAGGTCCAGAGGAGGGCAACAGAGGTGATCAGAGGACTGGAGAAGCTCTTCTATGAGGACAGGCTGAGAGAGTTGGGGCTCTTCAGTCTGGAGAAGAGAAGACTTCCAGGAGACCTGATAGTAGCCTTCCAGTATCTGAAGGGGGCCTACAGGAAGGCTGGGAAGGGACTATTGACAAGGTCTTGCAATGACAGGACAAGGGGCAATGGGTTTAAACTGGCAGAGGGGAGATTTAGACTGGATGTTAGGAGGAAGTTGTTTCCAGTGAGGGTGGTGAGACACTGGAACAGGTTGCCCAGGGAGTTTGTGGCTGCTCCCTCCCTGGAGGGGTTCAAGACCAGGTTGGACGAAGCCTTGAGTGAGCTGTCCTAGTGGGAGGTGTCCCTGCCTATGGCAGGGGGTTGGAACTAGATGATTCAACCTTACCATTCTATGATTCTATGATTTACAGGGAGACAATACAAAGTAGAGTTTTTGTTTCCCAAGCTAAGTAAAACTTCTAACCAAATGAAGAGCTCTCAGAATTAGCTCTACCAAAGGCTTTAAAGCAGCCAGAGTCTTTACTGGACAGAGAGTCAAACTGTGTCTTAAGTCTGTAAGTATGGGAGGTGAAAATTTCCTTACTTAAAATTTTTTTAATTTCTTTGAATTGACATTAAGATATTTAGAAGCTGATTCTGGAGGACTTTTCAATAAAAATCCTGGTAATACAGAAATTGCACAAGCTAAAGTAAAATATTTTCTCATCTTCTACCATGGTTCATCTCCCTGTGAATGCTGTAGAACAGATAATATTGCAGCTATAACTGCAGTTTCAATACTATATTATGAAGATGTCATTTATCAGTATGGAATGAAATCACAGTTGAAAGTGGAAGTTACCAGTGACAGATCACACAAACATTGGTTTGTGTTGCTGTGCCATTCTTTAATTCATCACTGTGATATGTATTATAGTTCTGGATGATTGAATATTGAAAATAAACATAAATTGTATCAGTATCGAGATCTATTTAAATGCATGAAAAGAAATTCACTCAATTACTGTTTGGCAATTTAGCTAGTTGAGAAAATAAATAGTTGTTCACTGGGATCACAGCATACACATTCATTTATCAAACAAATTTGTAAACTGAGTTTGAAGAACTATTTTTTCTTTTTCTTTTTTTTTTTTTTTCTGTTGAGGGTCAATAGACTGCAATGTGGCAAATCAAATACAATGTAGATGTGCTATGAAAAAAAATGTATTAATTCTACAAATTAATTAGATGTCAATATTTCTCTTACGCAATAAAAGCAATGTAGTGCATCAATGACTTCGAAATAATAACACAAATGAGGTTGTCTTCATGATGTGAAACGAGGTAATTGAATCTCACTTTAAGAAAGACCACTAGGCAGGCAATACCTGAGAACCAGGCTTTGAAAGTGCTTCACATTGTCAGGAAGTATAATTTGCTCTGATAATGTATGTGACATGTGCCATAGTATTGCTGTGTTAGATGTGCTAGTACTGAAAGCGCAGCATTATGCAGGAAGTGAAAACCTGTCTTTGGAGCAATGCAATAGTGATTTATGTTCCATAGAATCTTGAGGATCTGTAATTTTAGAACTAATTATGATGTTTCTGAGCACTATTACATCTAAATAGAAACTTAAATTGTGTTACTGAAGTTTAAAACTCACAAATAAATTAAAACGTTTCACAACTGAAGGTAATTTGTCAGATAAATTGCGAACTCGCAGACGTGCCTTTATTGCACTCATACATTTCAATTACTTATTAATTAAAAGTAGCAATCAGTAGTTTCTAATATAATCCTTTTACATCAGTTTAAATCAATAGGTGGAGGAAAACTTCATTAAACCAACAGATGAGATTTCTCTCTGCTGCTCAGTTACTTGAGGAAACAACCCACAGAAAAAAAAGCATCATACCTTTTTTAGAAAGTTTGGAAGTCCAGTACTTCAAAGTCAACATTTCTGGACAGAAAAGGAAACCTTCCAAATAATTCAAATGTGTAGTTAAATTTATTTTAACTCTCTTGTCTTTCTCCTGTCATCACACATTGACCAAACTGAGTAGTAATCTTGAGCAATAAGACACAGAATACAAATAAACCCGTAAACAGATGATAGTGAGGGATGTTTATTTCCACAGCATTCCTGAGTGCTCAGATCAGAGGATTTTGTGTGCATAAGTGTAGTTTACATTAGTGTGATTCCCTGTCGTCAGCTGCCTGTTCTTTCGCTCTTATGGCTGCTAAGTTTGTTGCAACACATAGTCTTAAATTCTCAAACAGCTACCTTATCATTTATGTCTGAAAATTTTGGGTGAATTTTCTAGAACATCTGGAGTAACATCCTGATGGTTGACAACAGGATTTTTATGATTAATGTCAGGCTAAATAGAGCAAGACCAATATTGAGGACTGATAAACGTCTTCCTCATGAAAAAGTGTCATGATTGATCAAAATGTGGACATGAGTCAAATGAAGACGCAATGGTTTATTCCAATGAATCTGCAGACTCTTAGGGACCCCACAATTGTGGCAGAATTAGACATTGTTTTCTTGTTTAAATGTTCCGTCATTCTGTAGTTTTTATTGACATGACAAATACCTGCAATCAGATAAGGCAGTGTTGCAAGAGGGAGCTGAGGTGAATCGAATGCAAAAGATGGATAAGCATGGGTCTGTGACTGCCTTTTGACATGAAATTACTTGGAGAGGCACCTGGGGGTACTGGTCAACTGAATGAGTCAGTAATGTGCCCATGTGCCCAAGAGAGGCAGTAGTATTCTGGCTCGTATTAGAAACACTGTGGCCAGCAGGAACAGGGAGGTGGTCAAACTGTTGTAGTCAGCACTGGTGAGGCCACATCTCTAGCAGTTAGTTCTGGGCCACTTCAGTGCAGGGTCTAGGGCTGGACTGGATGATCTTTGACTTCTTTTCCAAACAGATATATCCTGCGATTCTGTGATACTTGTGTGCTTCTGTTGTAAGCTTAATTTTACCAAGTTCGTAACAAAACATCTCATCTCATGCCTCCAAGCTAAAGGTCTAAGACTAATGTTCTTTCTTTACCAGCTTCATTTTGTGGTCAGAAGCTTGGTTGTTACTCAGTAAATTGTACCCAGAGGTGTTAATTTCTTGTATCCTTGAAACATCTCTTTGATTAGCTGTTTCCTCTATCTCATGATGCACTTGTACTCATATTATTATAATCTTTGTTTGCCCCCAAAATAGAGTCAGTGCTGGGACCAGTGCTGTTTAACATCTTTGTCAGTGACATGGACAGAGGAATGGAGTGCACCCTCAGCAAGTCTGCAGATGACACCAAGCTGTGT
>VWZE01009689.1:245326-259386 GCA_013396675.1 Eubucco bourcierii
ACAGGTTGCCCAGGGAGGTTGTGGCTGCTCCGTCCCTGGAGGTGTTCAAGGTCAGGTTGGATGAGGTCTTTAGTGAGCTGTCCTAGTGGGAGGTGTCCCTGCCTATGGTAGGGTGTTGGAACTAGATGATCTTTGAGGTCACTTCCAACTCCTTCATTCTATGATTCTATAACATTGACATCTACAGTGCATATTAGCACATACTTTTGCATCCTCTTGTGTTTCTACAGCAAACTTCAGTGGTTGTTTTGCAGCTGAAAGGCAATATTCTGCATTTTAGCTAAATCATGTGATGCTCACCCAGAATCTGGCACCATAAACTATAACATATTCAACGTGTATGTTTGGCAAGCTCTCAGAAACCACTCCAGTGACTTCTTTTTATTCTTTTATTTTAATAGTGGCCACTATATATCTCAGATATTCAGAAACAGATTGAAATTACTGCTAACATTTTGTATTTCAGTTCAGTCCAACAGATGAGAACAGTGTCATCCACTTCCATGTATATGTTGAAATCTTCTATTAAAACTAGTATTAAGAAATCAAATTAATGAGGACTGTTTTTTTCCCTTTAAACTTTGTGATTCAATTAATTTTATACTCACAAACTCAGTGCTATGAAGACAGGCTTTGCCAGCCTTATTAAAATGAAGTCTGGTGCATTGTGGCAAACTGGTACTGAAGTTCTATGTCACTGGTAGCATTTTAAAACTACCCTTTCATGTAGCATCCTCTAGTACTACTTTATTCAAAGTTTTTTGCATACTTTTCTTCTTCTTAAATCTGATCCTTGGATAATCACTAATCTGAATCCCTTCTTGGTTCAGAAGTGTGCCCCAGAACATATTTTCCAGTTGTAGCATTTTTTCCCTTCACTTCTTTCTGTTTTTCAGATGTGTTCACATGAAAAAACACATAAAGCTAAAATCTTGCCAGCTGAAGCATAGGAAGTTCCAGGGAAACATGTAGAATAATTTGTTCGCTGTCAGGGTGGAGGAATACTGGTTGCCCAGGGGGGTTGTGTAGTCTCCTCTGGAGATATTCAAAACCCACCTGGATGCATTTCTGTGTGATCTGGTATAGGTGACCCTGCTCTGGTGGGGTGGGGGGTGGGGGGTTGGGCTAGGTGATCTTTTGAGGTCTCTTCCAACCCCTGACATTCTGTGATTCTGTGAAAACTGGAGCAGAAACCACTTGGGCTACATTAGGAAGAGTAGAGCCAGTACATTGAGAGAAGGGATTATCCCTTTCCGCTTAGCACTGCTTAGACCCAAGATAAAGAACTATGCCCGGTTTTGTGTGATTCTGTGATTCAGCGAAGGCTGCAGCATCTGATGGAGCCTTCATCATGAGCACAATGGCTGTTCTTAAGGATTTTTTTTCCTTAATGTAGCACAGATCAATGGTTCACTTGTATATTCTGTTCAATAGAGTAACTATACACCCCACAAAAATATCTTTTATGTTCGTAGAAATCTGTGCCATTTGGAAAGGTGGGAAATGAGGCCACAAACTTTCAGACATAAGACAGAGGAAATCTGAACCCAGAAAATTTTCATTCTCAGTCTCTTACCAATTCAAATAATATAGACAAGAAAAAAAAAATTATGTGATGTTATTTGTCCAGTAGATGAGCCACAGAATATAATTCTCCAGACTAATCATGGAGTCATCATATTTTAAAGTGTTTTTTAGTTCCTTCCCTCATTAATTCTGGAATTGAGAATTATTCTATTCTATTCTATTCTATTCTATTCTATTCTATTCTATTCTATTCTATTCTACTATTTTATTTTCTATTCTATTCTACTGTTTTCTATTCTATTCTACTTTACTCTTTTCTATTCTATTCTACTTATAGTAGAATGGGCTTCCTTGACATGCCTCCAAATCCACTGAGCCCATAGTAAAGACCTACTTGATAGGGAAGAACAAAGATTTCATAAAAATCCCTTTGCTGTTATACTCATTGTAGAACTTTTGTTAGTGTTTTTTTGTTTGTTTTTGTATTTTCCTCTGACACTGTTTTGTAGTTGGAGGTACCAATCTGAAGTGTTAATTTTCTTTGTGTTAGGAAAAAAAAAAAAAGACTATCTGCTTTTCTTTCTTTCTCCCAGAATCCATTAAGCCAATTGTTTTTACTCCCTCTCATGTGTTGTCTCTGATAGTTACTGATCCTCCACCTACAGTGACTGACCAGAAAAAGAGATGGTTTTTGGAAAGAGTGCAAGGTTTACCATGAAATGCTGATTTAGATATGCTCACCTTTCACATCTATTTCAGTTCTACCTAAGAACATACTACAGTGAGGGGGAAAAAAAAAAAAAAAAAAAAAGATTGAACCGTTTAAAAGCTCAGGAATATTTCCACAGTTTAAAGAAGGCTTTGTAGTAGGACAAAGATTGATGTAAGATTTAGATAAGATCCATGTCCATTTTCTTTTGTTCGATCACATTTATATGCATGTTAGCTATAATTGTTGCAGTCTGTCACTTCACAGTGTTTTAACTCTTTCTTGCTTATCATTCTCCTTAAAGTGAAAAGCACATTGAAGTGTTATGCTTTCATATAAACTGTCTTTACAGTTGCCCTTCTAAAGCTAAATACACTTAGAAAAAAATGCTAGTTATATCTCATTTTGATATAAGTCCTCTGGAATATTGGAATATTTGTTCTATTCACTTCATCCCAGTCTGAGTCCAAAGGATCTTTCCCACAGATATTGGATTAAACCCATTTTACTTTCAGCTGTAACGGGGACCTTAATGTTAGTGTTCCTTCTGTCTGGCTCAAGTGAGCGAATGTTAACAGGAAAAATGGTCATTTTTGTCTGCCCTAAGAAATTAGCAAGCAGCCAATATTCCTAACACCAGAGTAATTGAAATCTGTGTGTTTCCACAATGTTTGTTTCATCAAGATCTTCAAGCAAAATTCAGAAAATGTGGCTTTATTAAAACCTGGATTTATGGATTTATGGATTTATGGACTACAGACTTTCTATGTCGTTAGCTGACTGACTGCGGTGGGAAGTATTCCCGAATGTGCAAGGGCAGTTACACGGTGTTACATTGTATTTAGGCACAGAGGTTTGCCTTACACTTTCAAAACGTGATAGGTCCTTTGGGGTTGCAATACTTAGCAGAAAAATTAGATTTAACCAGAAGATCCAGAACTAAACATGTTGGGAGTCTTACATTTCGTCCATACAAATCCAAGAATGACAATCTGAGACAAGTTGACATAGTGTCTTTTAAGATATATGGCAGTTTGAACAGACTGATTTCTGATCCTAGAAAAAGAGAGTAGAGTAGCTAATCCAAGAAAAAGGTTCTGTTTACGAATTGCATGCCTGGCCTTTTCCACTGCCCAATCAATAAACAAGGCCTGCATTTTTCTGTTAATGTAACATTTCTCTACAAAATCTCTGACAAATCCGTAGTCATTTAGCATTTACAAAGACAGGGATTTTGCTTGAGAACTGTATGAAGGTTTTCTCTGATTTGTATTTATGTGTATAACTCTCTTAATTTGGCACCAAAAAAGGTAGGAAACACTCTCGACGTAAAAGGTGAACCTGTTATGATGGCGTTAAGATCAGGCACAAACAGTTTCCTAAACCATACACTTAAGCATGTGTCTCTGGAATACAATGTAGTTCTGTGTAACACACTTCTATGGTTAACTCCAAAGCCATTGCCTTGTAAATTGGAGTTACTTTAATCAATCTCAGTTACTTAGATGGAGTTTCTCATCAGCTTAATTAGCACTGATGAAAAACTAGGTCATCTATTTTGAAAATTTTTAACATTTTTTTTTCCATCAAAACCGTCTTGTAAAGGCTGTTTTTCGAGTAGCTATCTGAACTGAAACAGACATGGTGATGGTCTCTTTAAGACCCCTTGAAGTCTATGTACATGTATGTGTACATAGGTGTGCTGGTTTGAGGTTAATTGGAATATTTTAATAGACAAAATTACACTATAGGCTGTGAAAGGAAAAACATCGTGATGTCTACTTCACTCATACGCTTGCTGGAGAATTGTTTGGGAACACTAACCAAAACAATTGATAAGTCAGTCGCTCTCTGTCGCTTGCTTGAGCAGGAGCTGCTGGTGGGATCTAGCAGCTTCTGGGCTCTGGCTCCTCTGCTGATTAATCCTCACTAACCACTTTTCTTCTAACCCCCTTGGCCGATCCTCCTAATTTACCTTGCACGTAAGGCAAACCTTGGGGTAAGGTACAGGGGTGGGGAGAAGGTGGAAGGGTGGTTGGGAGCCCCTCCTGGGGTCTCTGATTTTCTGGGAGGGGAGTTGTGTTGCTGTATTACCTTTTACTTGTATATTTCTGTAAATATTGTGTATATAGTGTAAATATCTGCTGTACATTGTGCAAAGCTGTAAATATAGCTTCATCATTTAACTTCCAGCCGACTGAGTGCTAGTCTGGGTCATTTTACAAAGTGTGGGGGGTGGGGGAACTCCCAAACCTTCACAATAGGTCTATGTGTACATAGACATACACTTTGAATATCACCTGCATATGCCTACATCTCTACCTAGAATATAAAAACATGCTTCAAGAAATGTGTGATTCCATATCCAGAAGCAAGAAATGTCCAACTTATGGATCACACACATTTGCTTTGGAGTGACCTATATGTTCCCTCAGCACAGGAAGGACATGGAAGTGTTAATATCTCTTTATAATTCCTTTACAGTTTTGCAATGGTTTCATTCCTTTTTTCATCAACATTTTCATTTAAATATATTGTTTTCTCTTCTTTCTATGACAGTAAAGTCCCTGTAAGGACATCTTCATCGAAATAAGCTCTGCAACTCATTCGTAGCTCTCTCACTCTTCCTCGCTTCTGAAATGAATTGTAACTCATTTTAAATCTGTCAGTAAAATTATTTAAGGTACATTTAGTTACATTTCATATGACTGAGTTTTAACTGAGGTAATTTAAAATTCATTATTTAGGAGCACTCTAAAGTTGTGTAAATAGTCTACTGTAATGCATGACTGATTGATTTATTCATAAATATGGCTTCTTTGAGGAATAAGGGTCAGTATATATCATCCAAAAGCTATTATGCTGAACTTCACTGCCTCCTTAGGGTGCTGTTTGACAAAATAGGTTCCAGTGAGTTGATAGGTTGTGTAGTGTATTTGTATCAAGAGGCATCAGTAGAGTCTTTGAAAGTATCATTTGAATGGGTGTAATAAAACCTGAAAATAACATTCAGCCACACAGTACTGGTGGATTACAAAATGTCCTGCCATTTCAAATGTCTGTTCAGCAGTCATATGAAGAGAAAGAATGCACCTAAACATAACAAGAATCTATTCTGTTATGGGCTTGAATAGAAACAGTGTTCTGCATGCTAATCCAGGAAGGAAAGTGTTAAATGCTTACTGTGTGTATAGCTGTGCTTAGCAGTGAACCTTTACATCCAGTACAATTAATACCCCATTTGTGTTTCTTTGATCCTAGTCCTTTTGATTTTAACTCCTCTGATACAAATGTCTAGACAAATCTACAGTAAATATAGTCTACTTTGAAGGACATATGTTTCAGCTCTAAGAAGTACTAACAGGGACTGGCATTTGCAATATGGCCTATCCATCACTTCTAGTTGTAAACCTGTCCCCTGAAAATTTAAGTCTCTAAGTAAATTATTTTTCTCTGCATCTGTAAGTACATAAAGCAGGTAGATACAAAGCTACTGAGGGTTGATTTATACTTTTCATCTAGAGTTCATATTGACGTGTGCTCTCCTGACTTAGAACTACTCAGGCTTACAGCACTGACACTTCTCAGGACCTTTAAACAACTCTGGAGAACCTTGCTCAATCCACAGAAGCTCGTGGGAGCCTAGAGGTCATCTAGGTTGCACAACCAGTAATCCCTCCTACAGAAAATATATACTGCCTGACACAAGACAGTCTTTGAAATAGGTGAAATCAATGTGGGAAAACTTTAAGAACTGAATAGGAGTGGCAGAAAGGTACTATTCGCACAGAAAGTCTTGGATTACATTGAAGAATTAAACTCTTCTGGGTTACTGGGAATCATGAACCTGAACTAGGATGGTTCTCTCAGTTAAAAAAAAAAAAAAATCAATTATGGATGTGACCATCTTTACATTTATAGTCAAGCACTTGTTATGGGCAAAAAGTAAATACATTATTATGCAAAGCCAAGAGAGCATTCTTTCTGCAAATCAGAAAGAATACCGATCATATATATACCCTACATACCCTACATATACATATATATATATATATATATATGCCCTATACCAATCATATATATACCCTATATACCCTATATACCCTATACCGATCATATATGTATACCCTATATACCCTATACCGATCATATATATATACATATATATATATATATATATACCCTATACCGATCATATATATACCCTATATACCCTATACCGGGTTGTTCTTTCTCAGGTGCAAGACTTTACACTTGCCCTTGTTGAATTTCATTAAATTTCTTCCTGCCCAACCTTCCAGCCTGTCCAAGTCTCACTGAGTAGGGGCACAGCTTTTTGGTGTGGCAGCCACTCCATCCAGTTTGGTGTCACCAGCAAATTTGCTGACAATGCACTCTGTGACCTCATCCAGTTCACTGATGAATATATTGAACAGAACTGGTCCCAGTACTGACCCCTGTGGGACCCTGCTATCTACAGGTCTCCAACTAGACTCCATCCCATTGATGTCTGTGTAACAAGTGAGAAGAACATCTCAGTTATTGATGTATTGCCTCTGGTGCTGAAAGGTCATTCTGGGCTGCAATGGTTTACTCAGCATGACTTCCAAGACTGCATTTGAACCTTGATTGCAGTCTTGCTTTTTGGAATTGTCACCTGTCAACAAAATATGCACCCAGTAGTATTTTTTTTTCAATTTAAGCATGTTTCGTAGCTGAATTTCCCCAAAATTCTCCAGCCTGAACATTTTCTGTTGCATTAAAAGGACAGCAAAAGATTAGTCATGATAAGCTATTTTAAAAGTTTTGGAGCTTCTAAATTACTGCAATAAAGTAATTTGATGCATTCCTGTCACAGATTCATATCTCCATCATTAAAAGTGAAGATTCATATGGAGAGAGGTTTTACTTTTTGTTCTGTTCTTCTAAAACTTTTGCATATGGTGTGCCTGCATGTGATCTTTCTGGCAGAAGGAGGAAAGCTCCAAGTTTTGCATTTGAACAGAGACATACATCTGAATATTAAATAAGTACACAGTTATAGGCAAGCCTAAAAACAGTCATATAGACAATTAAATACTCCATTTCTGGTTGTAGATCATGCATGTAGTCTTCAGTGAATTGGCACCTTACCCACTCCTGTCAATGTATGTTTTTTGGGGGGTATAAGGGAATACATATTCAGAGTAAAAAGGAAAGTTCAGCAGGTGCCAATATTATTTATCTTCATCTTCTCAACCTGTCTTTTATGTCATCAGTACCTGTGGCAATAACTTTCATCCCACTCTTGAATTTGTGATCAGTCACAACATGCAAAGGACAGCTTAGATAAATTCTTTACCTCTTATATTAGTGTGATGCTGGAGGTTATGATTCAACTGGAAATAGAACTGTTGGGATCAATACTTACAACATACCTGGAAATAAATAGTCCTGGTAGGGGAAGCTGTGGGAATGAGGGTTGAGACCAAGTTGGATTCTGCCCTAACAGGCAGAATAGGGTGGGAGTTGTACCTGCCTCTAAGACATTTGCTGCAGCCATGCAGAGTAAGCATATTCAGGTAACAGCATGAAATTACTTTCTTCCACCTTCTACGTTTCTATTTCCTAGCATGATTTTCAGGGTCACTGTCAGCTATTTTATCTGCTTAACCCAAATTGGCAGGCAGGTGCTAACCTAGCCACCCCAAGCATCTAAGCCAATTGGATGATCTGACAACTTAAAATCACAGAATCATTTAGGTTGGAAAAGAATTTTAAGGTTGTTTGAGTCCAACCATAAACCAAACACTGCCAAATCCACCACTAAAATGTATTCCTAAATGCCACATCTGCACATCTTTTAAGTACCTCCAGAGATAGTGACTCAATCACTTCCCTGGGCAGTCTGTTCCAATGTTTCATTTTTTCAGTGAAGAATTTTTTCCTAATACCCTGTCACAACATGAGGCCGTTTCCTCTTGTCCTAATTTTATAGTCTTTTGAAGAAGAGGGTAAAGAAATGCTAAGTATCTCTCTCTGGTGCAACTAAAAACATGTGATAGAGAAGGCAACTCATACTAGTGACAGTAATTGTGTAAAAGAAAAAAAAAATAGATGTTTCATGACAGCAGCTTTTGAAGGACACAGCTCCATTTTTTCAGCAAGTGAGGAATAAATGCCACACTTGACTGAGTCTTTCCTATCTCATACAGGCTTTCCCTTGGTGTTTGTCATGTGTGAGCAAAATCTGGCACAGTAAAAATGTCATCCTCCTCCTGTCAAGTAGGTTTGCTCCTGCAGTGCCTGTGAATAAGCATCATCCAGGATGATTCAGAAAGTGGGGCCTCCTCCAACTGTACTTCTTTGAATCAGAGGTGGTATGATTTTTACTCACTGCTATAAATTGTCTTTCTTTGCATAGCCATGCATCAGTTTTGCCTACATACCAAAATGTTATCTGCCTTCAGTTTCTCCAGAAAGGGAACATGCATGCCTCAGCACATAAGGACTGTTTATTCAGGGGTCACTCAGGTCAGGGTCTGTTTTGAAGGCACCTCACTCCTGATGAGGTTATAGTAAGTCTGTATCCTTCAAAAGAGTATGGAGGTTTATGATTTCAGAGTGTCTGAAGTAAGGATGTTAATGTACTTCAGAGACATACATAAGTGAAGTTTTAAAGGCCTTTTGATGCTTCAGGTTTGGGCAGGTGTTAATAAGGGGGACAGGACATCTTTTCTAGTGTGGTCAATCACAGGTGGAAGACTTGTGGTTTCATAGAGTATTATGACTCTCTCATCCATCTCACAATGCTCTGGGTGGTGAATGGCTGGAGAGCAGCCCTGAGGAAAAGGACCTGGGGGTCTGGGTTGATGAAAAGCTCAACATGAACCTGCAGTGTGTGCATGCAGCCCAGACAGCAACTGAGTCCTGGGCTGCATCAAGAGCAGTGTGACCAGCAGGGCAAGGGAGGGGATTCTGCCCCTTTACTCTGCTCTTGTCAGACCCCACCTGGAGTATCATGTACGGTTCTGGAGCTCCCACCACAGGAAGGACATTGAACTCTTGGAGCGGGTCCAGAGAGGCCATGAAGATGATCAGAGGGCTGGAGCAGCTCTCCTATGAGGACAGGTTGAGAGAGTTGGGGCTTTTCAGCCTGGAGAAGAGAAGGCTTCGAGGAGACCTGATAGTAGTCTTCCAGTATCTGAAGGGAGCCTACAGAAAGGCTGGGGAGGGATTATTTACAAGGTCTTGTAATGACAGGATGAGGGCCAATGTGTTTAAACTGGCAGAGGGGAGATTTAGACTGGATGTTAGGAGGAAGTTCTTTACAGTGAGGATGGTGAGACACTGGCACAGGTTACCCTGGGAGGCTGTGGTTGCTCCCTCCCTGGAGGTTTTCAAGGCCAGGTTGCACGAGGCCTTGGTTGACCTGTTCTTGTGGGAGGTGTCCCTGCCTGTGGCAGGGGCTTGAGACTAGATGATCTTTGAGGTCACTCTCAACCTTACCATTCTATGATTCTATGAACAGTCTGAATACGACCCATGATCTCTACCAGTATGGAAGGCCTAGTCTCTGATATTAGGTGTATTTTTTGAGAATTTTAAAAATATTTTTTCTAAGCTTTCATAAACCAGGAATTCTTTTTTTTACATATGTTGTGCATTTGTGCGCAGCTGTTGCTTAGAGTGTTTCTATGTTCAGGGATGCCAGTAAATACCCAGAACTCAGTCTGAAGCTCTCATTTTGTATTGTCACATTTAAAATCAGAATAGGAATGCTTTCCAGGCTGGCTGTGTTATAGTTTTGCAAAGTGTGAAGAGGAGATGAAATGTCAAGGGCAACCACATGCTGCATTTCTGTAATTATTATCATTTCTGATTTAGAGCAGATGGCTGTGAAGAATTATTAGAAATAGCATTATGTATGTATGTTTGTGAATGAGAGAAAGATGGGAAAAGATTGCTTATTAGTAATACAGTCCTGCTTCCTGCTTTTAAATACTAGACAGGCTGAAGTGATTGGCATGCCTGATGACATCTTCCTTAACCCATTATTTCTTAAAAGATGTTGTAGAAGTTACAATAAAAGGGATGTTAGGATTGTCATATAACGAAATCAATTTAACACTTGGAATATATAGGATACATTTAGAGGGAGCCATAGAGGAAAATAATTTCTCATAAAACAGCACCAGGCGTACAAGACCATTTGTTAAAAACCATGATGTATGTGAATATTATACCTTTATAGACCTGAGTGGGCTCAAGGGCCCAATAAGGCATAAAATCAAGGAAGGGAAAAAGACAAATTTTAGTTAAGGGGAAAAAAATTATCTTTTGCTGATTGCACAACAAAAGACAAAAAGAGGAACCTGCACAGTAAGGTAGGTCTCACAGGATACATATATATATATATATATATATATATATATATATATTTGGTCTGGTTTGTTTTATTTTAGTCACTTTAATTCATGAAAAAGAGATACAAAGCATTCTGGTACCACAGCATTTATGTTATAAAGCATCAGTTCAGTTTTGTAACAAAAACGTTGCAGTAGAGCAGGACCCTGCTTCTGTATCCTATAGCAGTTTCTCACTCCTAGATTCTCCTCTCAAGCTCTGTTTTCTGTGTCTTCATTCTTTCACCTCACTCAGTGTCTTCCTCCAATTCCATTTTATTCCAATCCAGCCTCCAAAGATCACAGAATCATAGAATCATACAATCATAGAATGGTAAGGTTGGAAGCGACCTCGAGAATCATCTAGTTCCAACCCCCTGCCATAGACAGGAACACCTCCCACTAGTACAGGTTACTCAAGGCTTCTGGCTTCAATCAATGGCTCAAGCAACCCACTGGAGTCATTGAAAACCCATCTGGACACCATCCTCTGGAACTTGCTTTAGGTGAACCTGCTTAGGCAGGGTGAATTGGACTACATCTCCAGAAATTCCTTCCAGCCCCTATCATCCTGTGATTTTGAGATCCTCTGAGTGAAGCTGTGCCTTGGAAGAAGATGGGTATGGAGAAGGTGGGTTTTAGTTCTGTTTTGATTTCTTATTATCCTACACTGTTATTAATTAGCAATACATTAAACTACTGTTCCCATCTAAATTATGTTGTAATTGTGAGTGATATCCCTGTCCTTATCTTGATCCATGAGCTTTTTGATTGTGTTTTCTTCCCTGTCTTGTTAAAAAGGGTGACTGAGACAGTGGCTTGGTGGGCACTTGGCAACCAGTCAGTGTCCAACACAATGTTTTATGACATCTATATTATTGCAATTGATTAATTCATGTTATTGATTTCCTAAATAATGTTTCTCTTACCCAGAGTGGGTAAACATTAAGTGACAATACTACTGGCTACTTATCCGTCTGTCCCAAACTTTGGTCTGAGCTACATGCATACAATTTAGTTATATGCAGAAAGATATTTTATTCTTTCAAACAAAAGAATTTTTTAAATTAAGAGAAAAGTATCATTTTTTCTTTTTTTTTTTCTCACAATATCCAAGTATGACCAAAAATAAACAACTGTAACCTAGCAGTGGCAATAAACTCTTCATCTAGTATGATTATTTTCTCTTGATTTAAAAAAAAAAAAAAAGTTCATATATATATATAAAATAAGTGCATTCTTCAGAATTGTATTTCAGTCTGAAGTCTGAATGCTTTGTATGACACAAATCAAGTGCAAACTTACACATGTAAACTCTATGACATATACCTATATTATGCAATCTTTGGACCACTCACTGGATAAGGAATTGGCTGGATGGTCACACACAGAGAGTGGTGATCAAGGGCACAATGTCACCTGGAGACCAGTGACAAGTGGTGTCCCTCAGGGGTCAGTGCTGGGACCAGTGCTGTTTAACATCTTTGTCAGTGCCATGGACAGAGGAATCAGTGTACCCTCAGCGAGTCTGCAGATGACACCAAGCTGTGTGGCACAGTCGACTTGCTAGAGGGCAGGGATCCATCCAGAGGGACCTGGACAGGCTGGAGAGGTGGGCCCAGGCCAATCTCATAAAATTCAACAAGGCCAAGTGTAAGGTCCTGCACCTGGGTAGGCACAATCCCAAGCACAAATCCAGGCTGGGTGGTGAATGGCTGGAGAGCAGCCCTGAGGAAAAGGACCTTGGAATCTGGGTTGATGAAAAGCTCAACATGAGTCTGCAGTGTGCACATGCAGCCCAGACAGCCAACGGAGTCCTAGGCTGCATCAAGAGAAGTGTGGCCAGCAGGGCAAGGGAGGTGATTCTGCCACTTTACTCTGCTCTCGTCAGACCCCACCTGGAGTACTGTGTGCAGTTCTGGAACCCTCAGCACAGGAAGGACATGGAAGTGTTGGAGCGGGTCCAGAGGAGGGCCACAAAGATGATCAGAGGGCTGGAGCAGCTCTCCTATGAGGACAGGCTGAGAGAGTTGGGGCTCTTCAGCCTGGAGAAGAGAAGGCTTCAAGGGGACCTGATAGTAGCCTTCCAATATCTGAAGGAGGCCTACAGGAAAGCTGGGGAGGGACTGTTTACAAGGTCCTGCAATGACAGGACAAGGGGCAATGGATTTAAACTGGCAGAGGTGAGATTTAGACTGGATGTCAGGAGGAAGCTCTTTCCAGTGAGGGTGGTGAGGCACTGGCACAGGTTGCCCAGGGAGGTTGTGGCTGCTCCCTCCCTGGAAGTGTTCAAGGCCAGATTGGATGAAGCCTTGAGTAACCTGTCCTAGTGGGAGGTGTCCCTGCCTATGGCAGGGTGTTGGAACTAGATGATCCTTGAGGTCCCTTCCAACCTTACCATTCTATGATTCTATGATTCTATGATTCTATGCTGATGATTTTCATTAACAGGATTGGAAAATCACACAGAACTGGAGAATGATGATGATAATCATGTGAAGCAGCTCAGCAAATCATGTTAACAATATTTGTGAGTTTGTATAATATAATGTTTTCTGGTGCTTGATTTTTAAATCACTGATCTTCATTTTAAGGATACATTTTTATTCCTGGTGTTGTGATTGAACTCCTACTGATATCAGTATTAAAAGGACTTGGCTTAAAATAAACACATAACTCACATTATCATTATGGTAATTACATGCATCACCAAAAGCTGAATGTGCCCCTGGGTGTGTTCTAATATATACTCTAGTGTGTGCTGTGCACCTATTCTGTGGCTCATTTTTAAAATATGTGGATAGCATTTTTAATGGGAAAAATCACAGATTTGGGAATGTATTGTATATTGAGAATGATGATTACTTTCTACATGTGTGAATTTCATTGTACTGCAAAATCTGTGACTATCCCTCTGTACCTTTATATTGCAGTATAGAGCTGCTGATAAAAGACCAAAGGGAGCTCAGTTATTCCGGATGAATGGCAGGAGTGTGGAATCTGTGGATCCTACCTCAGCATAAGTGTTTAACTAGTAACCTGGGTGAATCAAGCATTCAGGTTGACTTCTGTCTCCATGAATCTGCCTAGCTTCTGATTAACTAGATGTTTTATATTAGAGCAATTTTGTTTTCCTTAATGAGATACTTTAAATTTCCACTCAGTGTTGAGTTACAGCTTGGATATAATGTTAGTTTTTTATATATAACACTGATGTTTGTTGTTTGTTTTTGTTTTTTTTCTCACAGTAATGAATGAATTTACTGCTTTCTGAACTAACACTCCTTTCTTTCATGTAGTACATAAAATCTCTTACAGCAGTGTCTGAGATGACATCCTCTGAGTATTTTAGATAACTGTATGGTTTACATGTTGGTTTTTTTTCCCTTCAATAGTCTTCTAGAAGTATTTCCCCCCCCCCCCCCCCGCACTCTTTTTTC
>VWZE01009689.1:259404-284404 GCA_013396675.1 Eubucco bourcierii
ATCTATAATTTACACACCTTCCCACATAAATTAGTTCCTGAGATAAAATGTGTACGTTTAAAATATGAAATTGTATATGTCAATTGCTTTCGTGCTTGGTCCATTCTCCCTCCAAATTAGTAAAGTCCAATTTAGCTGACTGACTGCACGTCTGCAGGTGATGAGTAGCAAGATTGAAGAGTGAATGCATGTAAATATTGTCTTATAATACTGGAGAGGAGCAACAACATTCACCAGTACAGACTAGGGACTGATCTAATGGAAAGTATCTCCATGGAGAACGACCTTGGAATCCTGGTGGAGAGCAAATTATCCATGGGACAGCAATGTACCCTTATGGCCAAGAAGGTCAGTGGTATTCTGGGGTGCATTAAGAAGATTGTGGCCAGGAGGTCAAGAGAGGTTCTCCTTTCTCCTCTGCTCTGTCCTAGTGAGACCATGTCTGGAGTATTGTGTCCAGTTCTGGGCTCCTCAGCTCAAGGGGGGACAGGGAAGTACTAGGGAGAGTCCAATGGTTAAGGGACTGGAAGATTTGTTTTATGAGGAAAAGCTGAGATTGCGGCTGTTTAGCCTGTAAAAGAAAAGGTTGAGAGGGGATCTTATTAATGTTAACAAATATCTGAAAGGCGGATATCAAGAAGGGGCCAGTCTCTGTTCAGTAGTACCTTGTGATAGGATGAGGGGCAGTGGGCACAAACTGGAACACAGGAAGTTGCACCTCAACATGAGGTGTAATGGGAGTTACCCATCCCCACACTATGAAAATCACCCAGACTAGACTCAGCTGTCTGGAAGTTAAGGAATGAAGCTATATTTACAGCTTAGCACAATATACAAGCAGATATACACACAATATACAATCATATACAAGTCAAAAGTAATACAGAAACACAAAATCCCTCCCAAAACAATCAGATTGCCAGGAGGCTCCTGACCCAAACCTCCTGCCCCTTTCTCCTCTTTCCCTCAGAAATAACCACATCAATCCCCATATATCTCATGTGATAAATCTGGAAAGATCTGAGGTGAGATGTTAAAAAGATGACAAGGAAGCTAGGCGAAACAAGATAGAAGCAGTTTAATAATGACAACAAACAAAGCAATAGACTGTGCAGAGGCAGAAGCAGAGAGAGATGTTAGTCTCTACTCTCTACCAACAGATGATATTTGGTCTTGGGGAAGCAGGGCTCACTACACTTGGTGATTCCTCTAGAGGACAGACATTATGGAGAAATCTCTCCAAACTTCCTTCTCTAACTTCATTCTTATATCTGAGCTGATGTCATATGGCATGGAATATCCCTTTGGCCAACCTGGGTTAGCTGACCCAGTGTACCCTCTGTGTACTCTTGGGGCAGAGAGATGTTGGGAAAAAACAGTCTGAGTGCTCAGCAATGCAGTAGCCAAAACACTGCTGTGTTATCAACACTCAAGGCACAGCACTAGAAAGATATGAGGAGAATTAACCACAACTCGGTCCAAACCCACTACACTTACTTCCAGAAAGTGTAGCAAAATTCAGAAAGCAAAAGCCAGAAAGATAACACTGCATCTCTCTCTGTCCTGCTGCCATCCCAGTGGAAGAGTCCCACCCCCTCAAACCAGGAAAATGTAAACAGCAACCAGAACAGGAAGGCTATTGAGTCACAATCCGAACTTCAAGCCCCATAATACTTTGTTTCAGCCAGCATCCCATTTTGAAGCCAGCATGATACGAACATGATGTGAATAGCAGCAGATTTCACACAACCTATGACAAATCTTTATTCCAAGAAATGGACTAGATTAAAATCTAATGTTGGCTGTTCAAAGATGAGGTAGCTAAAACCAGGATAAATTAGGGTAAATGTTTAGAATCAGCTCTGGAACACAATTTTGAAGTATGTGTTTGATATTGATACAAATTCTGCCTTCTGATATAGATATTAATAATTGGTTATGAACTATGATTATTAATGTCTGTACAAGTATTAATTTTTATTAGTAATATTAGAAAACGCAAGAAAATTCCCTGAGATTCTTTGTGTTTTCGGTTGACAGGATATAGTAGCACAAAGGATATTTATGAACACAGAATTAAACAGTTTAAATTGTTTAAAATGTAAGGACCTACACCTGGGTAGGCACAAACCCAAGCACAAATCCAGGCTGGGTGGTGAATGGCTGAAGAGCAACACTGAGGAAAAGGACCTTGGGGTCTGGGTTGATGAAAAGCTCAACATAAGCCTGCAGTGTGCACATGCAGCCCAGACAGCCAACCGAGTCCTGGGCTGCATCAAGAGCAGTGTGGCCAGCAGGGCAAGGGAGGGGATTCTGCCCCTTTACTCTGCTCTCGTCAGACCCCACCTGGAGTACTGTGTGCAGTTCTGGAACCCTCAGCACACGAAGGACATGGAAGTGTTGGAGCGAGTCCAGAGGAGGGCCACAAAGATGATCAGAGGGCTGGAGCAGCTCTCCTATGAGGACAGGCTGAGAGAGTTGGGGCTCTTCAGCCTGGAGAAGGCTTGGAGGAGACCTGATAGTAGCCTTCCAGTATCTGAAGGGGGCCTACAGGAAGGCTGGGGAGGGACTATTGACAAGGTCTTGCAATGACAGGATAAGGGGCAATTGGTTTAAACTGTCAGAGGGAAGATTTATACTGGATGTTAGGAGGAAGTTCTTTCCAGTGAGGGTGGTGAGACACTGGAACAGGTTGCCCAGAGAGGTTGTGGCTGCTCCCTCCCTGGAGGTGTTCAAGGCCAGGTTGGAGGAGGCCTTGTGTGAGCTGTCCTAGTGGGGTGTCCCTGCCTATGGCAGGGGGTTGGAACTAGATGATCCTTGAGGTTCCTTCCAACCTTACCATTCTATGATTCTATGATTCTATGAAAAAACCAGAACTCGGAAAATAGGAATGTGAAAACAGGAAAAATTCTGTGTTACAGAGCCTTAGCATTAACTCTAGCAGACGTACTCATGATGCCTTGGTCTCTGACTAAGTTTCCTGTACAAGGATGCTTCCAAAACTCACTATAATGATCCTGTGGTAAAATACAAAACATCCCAGGTAGAGGGAAGGAGAGAAGAATAGAGTTGCTGCTAAGCCTGCAAACATGTGGCTGCAATGATTCCCAGTTAATGAGTCACAAATAGGATACTGCTCCTGGTGGAGGGTCAGTGCAAAAAGGCAGAAATGGGGGTGCAGAAAGGCAGTTTCTAAATCACCCCCCATTAGATACATCATTTTGAAAATGAAACTGGCCAATAGGCACTAGCATCATTGTTCTGGCCAATGAATTCAAAGCTTCGTGCCTCGTGTGACCATGCAGGCACATTGAGTGGCAGCACCAGGCACCTGACAGCCCTCAAGGCTTTGCTGCTCCATTGTTTGTTCAATCTACTATGACTCCCCGACCCACAACAGGAGGAGGAGAGCAAGGGTCAAACTGGCCTGGCAGGATTTATACCCTACCAGGACACCTTCCACAAAGTGAATACAACCTCAACTATTAATATATCATGTGTCTATTCAATGCCACATTGTATAACTACTGCCAGTCATAGTGGTATATTTTGCCTGTTTTGTGGTGAGGCTCCTTGCTAAAATTCATATGGAAAAAAATTGGACAGCAAAAAACACTGGGTTACACTCTCCATTTCTAAACTCTGAAACACAAAATAGAGCACAGAGGTGCCTACATAATTTTCTTTCATTACAGTGCATAATATATCAACTAATAAACCTAATCAATTTTGTAAAATCAAATATTATTTAGTAAAAAAAATTGAAGATAATGGTAATTATATGTACACATTATATAAATATATATATATTAATTATATATAATATATGCATAACAAAGCCAAGAGAATCTGTACACTTATTTTATTTCTTTTATTTTGATTTCTGTAAATGTCCTCAGAGATATGTAGGATTTCATCAGTGGTTCTGTGAACCCCACACAGGAAATTGTTTTTTTAAGCAATCATTTATAAGGCAAGAACTACCTTAAAATTGTCCTAAACTAATCAACATTATTCTAGAAGAAACAGTGGTGTATTCTCCTTACTAGATTTTTGTGTCTGCAGAATTTTCTTCATTAAGTTTCCTGTTCTGTTACTTTTGGAAGGTGAGAAAGAACAAGTACTTTATTTTCAGTGACTAATTGTGTAATCATGTATCTGTCAAAAGTCAAAATGTGTAGACCCAATTGAACCACTAATAAAAGGAAATGTTCTGAATTTAAATAAGCAAAGATCACATTTTATAAACTATCTATGGGTGATTTTTTTTATTATTTAATTTGTAGCCACCTAAAATTAGGTACCTATGCTAAATCAGTTGCTTAATGTCCTTTTATATTCCATAAAGAGCTAGACACCTCTAGAGACAGTGAGGATAAATCTGCCTCTGGAAACAGCTATCTTCCTTCACTTACCATGAAGATGGAATCTAAATTTAGAGTAGACATCCAACTTTCAGATTATTAAAATTAGATTGAGTACTATTAAATGCTTTCAAAGGGGGCTACATATAGACTGAGGGAAGAGTTGCTGTAGGAAGTCAATTACAGTCCCCTTTCCTGTTAAACCTCTTGTTGGGCAATTGGATGGATGAATCTCCTGCATTGTGAGAACAGAACTGTTGATTAGCAATAGTGTAATTCACCAAGACCATAGTTACTTCATAAACTAATTCTGTAAGAACTTTAGTTAACGATTCATTAACAGTGGTAAAATGATCAAGTCTTCGAGGTCATTTTGTAAAACCGAGCTGTTGCCTTTATTTTTTGTACATGCCTCCATTCTCTGGATGCAAGTCTGTGTCTTTCTCTGTGTAAACTCTGGGAATCACAGGTTCACAAAATGTTAGGGATTGGAAGTGACCTCCAGAGATCATCAAATCCAATCCCCCTGTCAAAGCGGGATCAGCTAGGGCAGTCCCACACAGGAATGCAGCCAGGTGGGTTTTGACAATCTCTAGATTGTCAAAACACAAGCTCGGTGAGCAGCCTGTTTCACTGCAGCCTGTTTCACTGCTCCATCACCCTTACCATAAGCAGATGTCTCCTCCTGTTGAGGTGGAGCCTCCTGTGTTCTAGCTTGTACTCATTGTTCCTTGTCCTATCACTGGGCACCACTAAAGACACTTAATCTTTCTTAACACCCATCCTTCAGATATTTAGAGATGTTGATAAGATCCCCTCTCAACCTTCTCAAGATTAAAAAGTCCCAGGTCTCTCAGTCTTTCTTCATAGCAGAGATGTTCCATTCCTGTAATCATCCTTCCAGCTCTCCATTGGATTCTCTCCAGCAAATCCCTGATTCTTTTGAATTGGGGAGCCCAAAACTGGACACAGTATTCCAGGTGTGGTCTCCTCATGAGGGCAGAGTAGAAAGGGAAAAGAGCCTCCCTAGATCTGCCAGACACAATTTTCTTAATGCACCCCAGGATGATGGTGGCTCTCTTGGACAGTTTTCAATGAACATGGATCAGCTTTGAGAAAAAAACAATTTTCTTCTGCCAGATTAGTGTGAAACTTGTGAATGATCATAACATATCCCAAATGACACCACTTATAGTGATGTCCCAATGATATTCTTCTCTCAACATGACCTTGGACAGAGAAAATGTCTGAACTTCAGGGAATGGGGGAGTTGTGGCAGCAGGGGTGGATGACTTTCTCTTTTTTCTGTGTAAATGCAGATGTGGGTAGATGTGAATGGCATGAGTAGGCCCTTAGTTTGTGGGTGTCCAGATTATTATCTTCTCTTTTGTATTGCTAAATCTATTTAAATAGGCTGAAAAATGTGTGTCAGTGGGAGTTTTTCCTTCGCTCCTCACACTCATGAAGCAAGAAGAATTTCTGATGTAACCAAGTGCTCTCCCACATGCGCTGACAGCCACCCACTCATTGCAGATATATGTAACTAAAAAGAAGGGAGTAAGCATAACAAAAAGGAAAAAAAAAAAAAGATAGAAGCCAATTCTTCATAAAGAAGGGAAATACTGCATCCCTGAAAAGAGGGAGCACAAATACTGTGACTGAAATGTCATCTGATATTCAGTAAATGCTGGTATATATGTATTTATAGGGGGAGGGGTGTGTGTGTATTTCAGTTAAACCTGAATCTTATCCACGCACTGGGATAAGTTTTTAAAACACGGCAATTACATTCTGGTCATGCACTTATATCCAGTCTCTATACATCCTTCCCATCTTCAACCTACTCTCTTGTCATCACCTTGCAAACCATTCACACTTACCACTCATGTGAGCGATCATTGACAAAGATGCAGATCTTTGTTGCTGAAAGAAAAACTACTGGTCTTTCTAGGATGTTAAGGCCAAAAGACAAGTGACCTTCTACCAAAAAGAGGCTGTCCTGAAACCATTTACTGTTCTCTGTGTAGGACTGTGAGATTATCTAGTAAGCATACATGTCTAACACTTTTCAATTAAGGGAATTAAAATGTGAACCAAAGACCAAATGAATGGAAATATAACAAATATACAGAAACTTGTCTTATTAAAATAACTCTTACAAATACCTAAACAAAACTTTATTTCTCTGTCCTTTTGGGGTTTTTTTTGTATCCAATTTATTTACATCTCAAGGTATTTTTTAGAGTATGCAAATGTAATGTGTTCCACAAATCAAACCTGGCAGCTTATAATCACATCCTGCTGTATATGATTTGATATTCATAGACAATCATTGTCACTGACAAAAGTGTGTGTGTGGGAGAAGTGTCTATCATTCTGCTGTGCAAATTAATCAGTTAAAAAATATGCATGAGGGTTCTCTAAATAGAAGTGGGTATCAATAGATTTTCCCTAAGGAAGATAAAAAATTCCTTTTCTGTTTGTTTCTCCCTGTCTCCAAGTTGGACTCTTTCTTCAATGTTTATCTTAAGCCTTGATTTGTTTAATTTTCCTGCCCCTGTCTTTTTCTAAACCAGTACATTTAAATATGAAAATATATACTAAATGCAGAGTATTTTAGTATATCATGATAATTTTTCAACTGGGTTTCTAGAAGTACGTTCTTCAAATTAAATAAATGCTCTACAGAGAGATTTCTAGAATATTTTTCTTTTTCTCATAAAGTTTCCATTTGAAGATATTGGAATAAAAAAATTCTACTGCTTGAAAGCTGTGATTTCATGAAATCTCTTCTGTTCTTAGCCTAAATGTGGGCAGTATTTCCACTTACCAGATTGAAATATTTGCTTTGTAACTCCTAGGAAGGCTTCCTTTTCTTTTTTTCTCAAACAGAACAAATGCCTGACAATTTTAGTGGCTTTTTATGAAGAAGTCACAGTTACAGTGGACAAGGGAAGGGCAACTGATGGCATCTACCTGGACCTCAGTAAGGCATTTGACTCTGTCCCACATGACATCCTGGTCACCAAACTGGAAAAATATAGACTTGATGGGTGGAGCACTGCTGGATAAGGAATTGGCTGGATGGTCACACACAGAGAGAGTGGTGATCAAGGGCACAATGTCCACCTGGAGACCAGTGACAAGTGGTGTCCCTCAGGGGTCAGTGCTGGGCCCAATGCTGTTTAACATCTTTGTCAGTGACATGGACAGAGGAATGGAGTGCACCCTCAGCAAGTTTGCAGATGACACCAAGCTGTGTGGCACAGTCGACTTGCTAGAGGGCAGGGATCCATCCAGAGGGTCCTGGACTGGTTGGAGAGGTGGGCCCAGGCCAACCTCATGAAATTACTGTGTGCAGTTCTGGAGCCCTCAGCACAGGAAGGACATGGAAGTGTTGGAGCGGGTCCAGTGGAGGGCCACAAAGATGATCAGAGGGCTGGAGCAGCTCTGCTATGAGGACAGGCTGAGAGAGTTTGGGCTTTTCAGTCTGGAGAAGAGAAGGCTTCGAGGGGTCCTGATAGTAGTCTTCCAGTATCTGAAGGGGGCCTACAGGAAGGCTGGGAAGGGATTATTTACAAGGTCTTGCAATGACAGGACAAGGGGCAATGGGCTTAAACTGGTAGAGGGAAGATTTAGACGGGATGTTAGGAGGAAGTTCTTTGCAGTGAGGGCGGTGAGGCACTGGCACAGGTTGCCCAGGGAGGTTGTGGCTGCTCCCTCCCTGGAGGTGTTCAAGGCCAGGTTGGAGGATGCTTTGAGTAACCTGTCCTGATGGGAGGTGTCCCTGCCTATGGCAGGGGGTTGGAACTAGATGATCCTTGAGGTCCCTTCCAACCTTACCATTCTATGATTCTATGAAAGGGAAGAATAGGAGAGTTTTTGTGTCGATAATATTTTTAGGTAAGAAGGTAAATCATTTACAATCAGCTGTATGGAGATCTATGTCTTCTTCCTTGCCAGAACTAACCTTGTTCTTTCTATCCAGCACTCTTTCATCTAAATTTTGCGCCCACCATTTTGATTATAAGACAAAGGACTGATGTTTGATGAGGACATTCACTCACAGTCTCCAGTGTTGTTGTACATCTTGAGAAGTAATTGATCATCTTGCCTTCATAGAGATTCCTTTTCCAGTATGAAACTCATGGTTATATTTTACTTATTCAAATGTTTTTTTTCCTGTGGTGAAGAAGTAAGCTTCCTTTTATAGACTAGGTCATGGATACTATTAGGAAAGTCTACTCTAGTGCTCAATAATTAATATACTCCAGACCATATTATTCATCAACATCTAAGGGTTTCAGAATTTTCTTCAAAAGTAAGGTTGCACTATAAGCTATAGCCTCTGTCTTTTGTAAGTATGACAGCTTCATTGTATTACAGTTTTTGCTTTATTAAACTGCCTCTGTCTTGACTCATGAGTTTTTCCCATCTTATTTTCTCCCTTTTCTGCACTGCTGAGGAGGGGAGTGATAGAGTGCTTGGTGGACATGTGACCTAGTAATTTATAAACTATAATATACAAGGCAATCCCTCAGCAAAAAAAAGGGAACACTTTTGGTATAAAGAAGAGATAAATGGCATAATCATAACTTGTTCATGGTTGGTTGACACATTCATTGTCTAAAATTAAAGTTCCTTGTACTATAAAAATGAATTCTGTTGGCTCAGGAACACACACAGAAAATCCAGTCCATCCCCAAATTTCTGAAATTCTGAATTTCACACATGACTGTGCAGCAATACTCATTAGCAGTTAATAGGTTCTAAATTTGGAATATGCAAATGTGCAAAGACAAAAAGTGGCTTAATGAAGATGAAGATCCTTGCTGTCATTCTTTTTAGATAAGTATTGGTGAAACACATCAATGTTTTCATTTGTTTTTTTTTTTCACTAAGTCAGAACTAATGATGGATCACTTTTATAAGAAGGAAAGTATGTGTCCCTGAATAGTCAGTGCACTGCTCCAGCAAACATAATGGGTCTTATTAGGATGTGTTTGTAAAACAATGACTCCAAAAACTAATGTGGCAGAGAGACAAATGTGAACAGTACAGCAAAAACTCAAGGAAATACAAAGAGTTCCCTCTGTATATTATAAGTAAGAACAGGATTTTTATTCTTTTCTAATGGAGCATGGATGTGGTTCTGAGAAACACTAATTAGTTGGAACTGTGCTAGATATGGAGTAATTCCAGAAACACTCAAGTGCTGGTATAAGCTGAAGAGTGCAGTCAGTGAAGCACAGTAAAGAAAAGTTGATGGCTTTTTCTTCTTAACACAATTTTAACAGTCAGGCAAAACACCTTTTCTATTAAATTCTGGTTCTTACACCACATCCCTCATTCTAGTCATTGATTCAATCCACCAAAATATTAGTTTTGACCACAAGATACTCCGTTGCAATCTAAATAATTAAAATATCACTTAAAGGATCCATTTATTCAGGCATATGGAGGTTGCATTTTTGTTGTTGCTGATGTGAGTAAATGTCATGGAAAGAATTCAACATGATGCAAACTGGAAAGTACTGGACTGAGTTTTGGAAAAGGAAACGGATTGTGGAACTTAAAAACAAAAGAAATGGGGATTGTTTTCTGTCTAGGCAAAGCATGTTTTGGTTGAGATAATATTTCCTAGTAGTTTTCTCCTAGTGGTGCTGATAGAAAGATTGGGACAAGAATGTACTCCATTTAAAATCAGTTACTTGTGATTTTTTTTTTTCCACTTTGAAAGACATGTTGTGCCTCATGTATAAACAAGTAATATTTTAAATTCTGGATACCCATAATTTAACCTGCACCATTGCATTTCTCTTCAGTAAATTCAAGACTGTAATGCTCTTGTGAGTCTACTACCATGAAAAAAAAAAAACATCTCAAGTTGCTTTCAAGATGTGTGATATCCACATATCCCCTTGATTTAATTATGGTTTGCAACTTTTTATCTACATCACAGAACTGAATTCTAGCAGTGTATTGGAAGAATCAATTGTATTTCTACACTTCCAGGCACCTGGGGAAAAAAAAAATGGCCAAGGCAGTGTAAACCAGCTCTTTAATAAATACTTCAAAATTTTGTAATTATAATTTCTGCATAGCTAAACCTTCTAAGATCGTGTGTCATAGTCCCACCACTATATAGAAGGGTTAATAAAAGAGTGGAGTTCAGCTGGGACACTTAGATTTTCAGTGTCCCTTCATGGTTGGATGCAGACAGTTACACACATGCAGTATTTGTGCACTGGTCTAAAACTGCTTAAAGGAATAAGTGTTTAGTGTAAACTAAGGTATGTGTCCTCTTGTAAGGCTTATTGGCTCAAGTTTAGCGCTGTTCAGATGTGGCAGTCCAACTTAGAGCTCAGTCACAGCGGACACATGGCTTCTGCCCTCAGACATTTACCTTCAGACAATGTGCCCTAAACATTTGATTCTTAGCACTGGTATTTCATATTTGTGTTCTTTGGAAAGAAATAAAACTTTGCTCTTCAGATAAGTTTCCTGTAATGTTTATGTCTGGTGAGGTCAAAGAAAACATTTCCTCCATTACTGGAATTCAAGTAAGTTCATGTGGCCACTTAAAAACTATGTATACAAGTGATGGGTTATTTCATTTGTGTGCAGTTGTGACAAGTTTTGTGCATTTGTAGCTGCACACGCTATCACTAAATCTCAACATTTCCATTTTAATCTTAATATCCCAATGTGTGGCCGTTTGAGTTAGATTCCTACCTCAGACTTAAAAAAAAAAAATTAAAAAAAAAATTCAGAACAAAGAAGCTTAGAAGTGGAAGCTTTAAGGCAAACATTTTGGGGATAGGCCATATAATGGCAACAATGGATAAGTTAATATAATTTCATTGGAGTATCAGTAGTTTTATGTCTGGAAGCACAGCTTGTACTTTCCCCCCTTGCTGCTTTGGCTGCTTCTCCTGCTCCTGCTGCTATCTTCCCCTGCTGCTGTTTTGGCCATTGTTGCTGCTTTTGCTGCTGCTTGACCCCTTCCCCATCTTCCTTCAGGTTATTATATTCTTGTAGTAGTTGCATTTTCCTCTATACTGTTATATTTGGTTTAAACTATAAGAAAATACATATTTTCCCCCTGACTTCACAAAAAAACCCCAAACAATACGTGTTGTGGTGAGTTTATTCTACCAGGGGAGGGACCCTGATACACAATGTCTTAGCATGGTATTGGAAAAAAATAATACAATCTCTTTATCCAGTACTTAGACACCCTATGACTTCAGGATTAAAAAGTGATGCTGAAACTGTTCTTATGAAAAAGAAAGACAGTACTTCTCCTGCAGTTAGAAAAATGTGATCATTAAGAGATGAGGGTGTCACAGACTGAATTGAACCTTCTATGGTTATTCCTACCATGATTCAGTTATGCCAGCTTCAACACTGAAAGTGTTAGCTGGAGCAAAGTATTGTGGAGCTTGAAGTTCAGATTGCAACATGGGAGGCTTCCTGTTCTGGTTGCTACTTCTGGGTTCCAGCTTCTTGGGTGTTGGCTCTTCTCTGGGATATGGGAGAAGAATCAGTGGGAGTTGCGTAGCCGCTGGGTTTGGATTTCTATTTTATGTTGTTTTGTTTTTTCCCTGTGTATTTCACTGTGCTGCTTCTGCAAATAGGCTAAGCTGTGATCATGCATTGTATTATTAGATCAATTAGACTATTAGCTGTAGGGAAATATTCTGTATTAACTGGATATGCGAGCAAATCCAAGCTGTGCTAACTGCAAAATTGTACGCTGAAGTTTCACAGTTTACATGAAGTTTATCTGAAGGGCTAAGGACACCACCTACAAAGCGACCTCCAGAGGAATAAGAAAAACAGCTAAGCAGGAAGATCAAAATAAAACTAGAAGATCAAGAGCAAAACAAGGGGCATTTTGAGCTGATAGTGATGCACCAACTTCTTGGTCTCTTACAGTTTGTGCCTTAAATGAATTAGATCAATCACAGAATTCCATGAGCGTTTGTATCTGAGCTATTTGAGCCAGCTGTTTGGGGCAACAGCTTGTCCCTTCATGATTTGGACCAATTTCTTTGTAATGGGCTGGCCTGAACAGTCTGTTAGAAGGGTATGTAAATGCATGTTCATATTCAATAAATTTGCATTGGCATTGCTTGGATCATATTGATCTATGTGTGGCTCTGTCCAGGATCTCCCACCATTGGCTATGTCCCAGGTACTAATATTATCAGCTTGGGCAGTTACAGATTGTGCTTAGGATATCTCATGTTATCCTAAACTCTTACCTCTTTATCTCAGCCTTGACTTTTGTGTGTTACTCTTCTCACTTTGTTGGAGGAGCAGGTAGGATAGCCATTGCCCTAAGTTATTACAGATGGAAAATGTGCAATATAGAAAATTCACATATTGCGATTGACTAATTAAAAAAAAAAATACGGCTAAAAAAAGGTATTTTGAATTTTGAACATTTAACTCATGACTTTAACTAAATCTTAGTACAAAAGGCAGTTCTTCCATAAACAAGGTGCATTTTTCTACGAATACATGAGAAGTTTGTGGAAATCAAGGCTTAGGAAGTTCCATGTAAACATAAGGAAAACTTTTTTCACAATGAGGGTGATGGAACACTGGAACAGGTTGTTCAGGTGGGTTATGGAGTCTCCCTCTCTGGAGATATTCAAGACTCGCCCAGATGTGTTGCTATGTGATCTGGTGTAGGTGATCCTGCTCTAGCATGGGCATTGGGCTATATGATCTTTTCAGGTCATTTCTAGTCCCTAACCTTCTGTGATTCTGTGATTACAGGCACAAGGAAATCAGTCCTTGATAAAATTCAGTGGGAATATCTGTTCAGAGAACAGAACTTGGAAAGTAGCCTAGACACATGAACAAATCTCACTTCAGTGTCCAGCTGTTGCAGTGTTCAATAACATAAGAGAAAAGAGGCAGTAGACGGAAGTAAAGCTGGCTAATACATTTCACACCTTCATGAACTCCCAAGCCCACAAGTAAGTGGAATTATTTACTAGGGAAGGTAAAAAACTTTAAGTGCTAGGAACAGAACCAATGATCTAACTTTAACTGGACAGACGGGTAGAGTCCAAGGGGATGGTATTCAACAAATCCAAGTGTTGGGTGCTGCACTTTGGCCACAACAACCCCACACAGAGCTACAGGCTGGGGTGGGAGTGACTGGAGAGTAGCCAAACAGAAAGGGATCTGGGGGTGCTGATTGACACCCACCTAAACATGAGCCAGCAGTGTGCCCAGGTGGCCAAGAAGGTCAATGGCATCCTGGTCTGCATCAGGAATAGTGTGGCCAGCAGGAACAGGGAGGTCATTCTCCCCCTGGACTCTGCAATGGTTAAGCCACACCTTGAGTACTGTTTCCAGTTCTGGGTCCCTAAGTTTAGGAAGGATATTGAGGTACTTGAATGTGTCCAGAGAAGGGCAACGAGGCTAGTGAGAGGCCTCGAGCACAAGCCCTATGAAGAGAGGCTGAGGGAGCTGGGACTGTTTAGCCTGGAGAAGAGGAGGCTCAGGGGGGACCTTATTGCTGTCNGGTGGAGTCGCAGTCCCTGGAGGTGTTCAAGGTGGATTTGGACGTGGAACTTGGTGCCATGGTGTAGTCTTGAGGTCTGTGGTATCGGGTTGGACTTGATGATCTTTGAGGTCTCTTCCAACCTTGGTGATACTGTGATACTGTGATACTGTGTGATACTATTTTTCCACGTAGCAAAAAAAAAAAAAAAAAAAAAAAAAAAAAAAATCTTTCTGACTCAGTAAAAATTGTGAGAACTGAAAACATAAAATATGATTATGTAGTGTAACTTGCTCCAATGAGATATACAGATTGAAAATATTACCTTTTTTAACAACAGTCCAAACTGTGTCAAAAGAAATGAAGGTCCTTATTGCAAACAGCAGTTAACAGTAAAGCAGAATTGCCACTGTCATGCACATAGGAAGGATGTCTATGCAAATATTATGAAGGCAGGTTTTAATATTGCACAAAAGTGATTTGCAATGCGACCAAGAGCTTTTAGAGTATTCAAATCACTAAAGTTTTCTACATAAGAAGTGACTATGGAATGATAAAGTCATAGAATTATTTGTGGCACTCCAGTGATAGACATCCCACCACATTTCTGTGGTGGCTGCTATATCATAATTTTTCTGGTAGACAATGGCTTCTAGTTCCTTGTGATTGCCGTGTTGCATGTGTTAGTATATATATCCTTCAGTTGATCTAACTTTTTGTAGTGGTTGTCCCAGTTTCTGCCCCATTGCTCTTAGGTGTTCCTGTGCTATCCTTGGTCTCATTTCTAGACAACCCAGTTTTGTGGCCTTTCACCTTCAAACCTAGTTTAAATCTCTTTCGGTGAGTTCTACTAGCTTCTGTGCTAGGATCCTTTTTGCCCTCTGAGACAGATGTATCCCATCTGTTTACAGTGGGCCTGGTGTCCTGTAAATCAAGCTAAGATTAAAGAACCCAAAGTCCTGCTGGAGACATCAGACTTGGAGCCAGGCATTGATCTCCTGACTCTTCCTGTTTACTCCTTCATCACATGCAGGGAGGATAGATAAGAACACTGCTTGCATTTCCAATTCCTTAACCAGATACTGTAAATCCTTGAGGTCTTAATTGCCCTTGCTCTTCAGAATCGAGTAGAACGTGACAATGACCCATCTCTTATTCTTAACTGCAGAGATTTTGATATGGGGTCTAGAATGGCACCTCCTCCAATCTGGGTGATCCATCACCCTTGTCATTATCTGCATCCCTTCACAGAGCAGTGTATCTATTTTGCCAAGGCAGCTGGGAAGATGAGGTAGTTACTTTGGGGACATGTCTGCAGTGCCTGTTGTGCCAGTCAGGATCTTGCTGTCATTCCCCACTATCTTCCGAGTCACTGCATTTAGTCAGGGGATGAAAGGGCAGGTAGCTCTCTATAACCCGAGCTCTGTTTGCCTCTTGGGGCTCTCTCACAGGAAACATGATGTGATTCCAAGAATCTAGCTCTTCTTCACATTCCCTGATGGTCCTCAACCTGCTTACCTCCTCTCAGAGCTCCATCACTGAGGGAAGGAGGTCCTCTACTTGAGCATACACCTTTGACGGGTGAACTCTCTGCTTCCATCTGACGTTGGAATGTGAGTGGGAGAAGGATATAAAATAAAAGTATAAAATATAGAAACAAAAAATATATAAAACATAAAAATAAAAATCTTAATATAGGATTGCTTAGTCACTGAGGTACTGTGTTACACTGTTACTAGGGAGAAGACAGTTTCACAAGTAGGATGCTTTAAGAATAATCTATATTTTCATAGCAGAGTAGGATGCTGATTTAGGTCAGACTGATATAAAGTGAATCACTGCCAAATTTTTATCATGCCTTAGATACATCTGCTGACTTTTTAAGGCGTTATCTGTCTGAAAGATCTTGGGATGCTATTCTTGTTAACTTTGGTTAGAGTTGATTTGATATAATGATTTATGGTCTCCTACATAAGTAAGCTATGGCATGTGATGGTCTACAAGTTCACTTCTGTTCACCAGTAAGACCCAATATAAAAAGACTTAGAGAGAAAAATGTAAATAGAATTCCTCCTCAAATCTGCTTCATGGAAACCTCCCTCCTCTGTCTCTGATCACTACACAGAAATCCTTATCCACATCACCCCATTCATCTGTTGCCATTACTTTGAAGTCCCCACTAAAATACCTCATGGAAATGCTGAACCCTGCTGGATATCAGCCTTTAACATTAAGGTGCACTCCACTGCCCTTAAGGTGCACTCCACTGCCCAGCTGTGTCTTAACAGTTTGTGAGTTTGGAGTCAGAAGGAGTCCTAGTGGCTGGATTTTGGTTACTTCACTTTTCAAAGATTAATAGATTACATTGCGATGGAAGGGACCCTCAAAGGTCATTTTGTCCAACCCTCTTGCAGTTCACTTTCAACTAGATCAGGCTGCCCAGGGCCACATCAATTCTGATCTTGAATGTCTCCATGGACAGGATCTCAATCTCATCCCTGAGCAACATGTTCCTGTATTTTATCACGTTCATTGTAAAGAACTTCCTCCTTATGTCCAACCTAAATCTGCTCCAGTTTCCCTTCTAAACAGTCCTTCCTCAGTTTTCTTGTAGGTCCCCTTCATATATAGAAATGTATCTATAAAGTCTACCTGGAGTCTTCTCTTCTCCATGCTGAACAGCCCCAATTCTTTCATGGGAGAGGTGCTGCAGCCCTCTGATGGTCTTTCCTTAAGGAAGTTTTGCAGTGTTCTCCATTCTTTCTCATCTTCCACCCCTGATTTCTTTCTCCGAAGCTGACCATTTCTTGGCCCTAACAAGCTAGCTTCTTAAAGTGCTTATTCAACATTCTCAGATGAATTAATTATCTCTTGGGCATACAATAAAATAATAATGCAATACAACAACAATAAAACAGTTCAGTAGCTTTTCCTTGATGTATGCTGCTATCTGGGGGTCCAGAGTTGGTAACAGTAAAACTACAAATACAAATTATTTTCTCTTCCTTTCCACGTGGTCTAAGAAAGATGAAATTATAAGTACAAGTAATATGTGCACAGAAAGCTCCTGTCTGTGATTAAACCTTCCTTTTAAGAACAATACCAAGGCTTACTTTGAATAGCTCTGCAGAATCTAAAACTCAAGTAAGCTCATATCAGTGAAATAGATTGCTGGAACTGGTTTTAGATAAGAAAACAGGTGGTTGAAAAGGAAACTGCATTGGTTCAGTGGTCAGCAATTCAGGTAAAACTGCAGTTTTTCACTGTTAGATAATAAATGTTTTAGATCTCCTTAACCATGATGATCAGCAGAAAAAAACCCCCGATATGTTTTGGGCAAGTGTAGACAGACAATACCCACCTGTATCTCAAAGTGGTCACATGTGAGCCAGCTCAAATCCTGAAGGTGCTTACCCACAGTATTCCATCTATGGGCATGAGCCAGCAAAGCGCCCTTCTACAGAATGCTTGGATCTGATTGTGTCCTCTGAAGTAGAGATGTCTAGACTAGTTCTTTGGCGCTTTGTACAGAAATTACATTAAACTAAGGGTATCTCTGGTTCAAATGACCCTCAGAAACACAAAGACTTAGCAGCCAGAAGTTATTCTATTTTGTCTGCTTTTGCCCAGATCTTATGAAATACATTGAAATTCCTCATGGTTTCCATCTGAAACCATTAAGAAAGCCTTCTAAGTAAGCAACGTTCAGCCAAGAATGTACCAAAAGCTGGACAGACCTCAAGAAACACATTTGTAAACCCACACAAACTTCTGGGTTGTAACAAAAACAAGTGTAGAAAATTTAGCTAAATGCCAGCTTTTGTAAAAGGCATTTCTTGTAACTGTAAAAAAGAATTATTTGTTTGATGGACAGGATGTCATGTTTTAACCCAAGAGATAGCAACAGTTTAATAATAAGAATAATAGTAATAATAACAACAACAACAACAATATATGGTGCAGTTACTGACCACCTGCTGACTGATGCCCAGTCAGTCTGCCCCTCCTAGCCTGCTCCCCCCCTAGTTTATGGGGGGAGATGAGAATGATGTTCTGTGGTATGGAGTGTCCCTTTGGATAATTTGGCTCAGTTCCATGATTATGCTCCCTCCCAGCTTATTGTGCACCTTGTCACACATAGTACTGCGTCAGCTGTTACAGAATAAAATTAATCCTATCCCAGATGAAACCAGGGCATAGCATCTGTTACATTTGCATGAGCAGTTCCTGGACTGTTTCACAACTTGATGGCAATATCCCTTTGGTTTTTTGGTGTTGGTTTTGTTTGTTTGTTTTTGGTTTGGGGTTTTTGTTTGTTTGTTGTTGTTTTTTTCCCCCCTCATTATCTTATCATATTTGCATATGCAAGAGCAGTCTGCTACATATTCAGAAAAACAGTCTCCTGGGACATGAAGAAGTAGTCCATTTTGCCTTGTATTTGTTCTCCAATTAAGCCTGTAATCTTATGAGTGAATGATTCTAATATAATTAATCAGAACTGCATGCATCCGAATCACTGCTATGGACAAACAGTAATGTGATTGTGTTTGATTACTCACAGAACAGCTAAATCTGGCTACAGCTGTAGAACTTGTAAGATGTTAAAAATAATGGCAAAGGATATCTGGGTTTTGAGAGGAAACTTTAAAAAAATCAGCAGAGATTGTCTGCTTGCTATTAGCTGCATGTGCTGGGCTGGCATCCAAAACTAAATAAGTGTTTTCAATCACCGTAAGCAGCTGATAAAGACCTTTTGATCTATTTCTTCCAAGTCTAAAATTAACTGTCTTTTGTCCTTCAGCATATGTAGTTTAAATATACATATTCAACATATTTTTAAAGCTTAGACATCCTAGAGAGTAAGAAAAAGTTGTTATAAAATAGTTCTATTACTCTGCTAAAAAACAGAGGAAGAGATGTATTGAAGGTCTTGACTGTGCTATTCTTCCTTGGGTTGAGACAGCATTTAGCAGAACAGGTTGGAATAGGTCACCACTCTGCCAGCTGGGTGAATGCAAGAGTATAGGATTATTTTTATGCTGCACAGGTTAGATTGGGAAATATGCAGGGTTTTGATAATCCCAAGCCTTAAAATAAAGTTGTACAATAAGACTTCTAATAGTGCGCATCATATGGACACCTGATCTCACCATCACAAACCCCCTACACAGAATATCTTCTGAATGTTGGAAAGGAATAGATGTGTCCCTATGCACATATCTAAATTGTTTTTCTTTGTTCACCAAAATGTTTTAATCTCATTCTTCAATGCATAGCAAAATGAACAAGTCCATTTGCTGAAAGGAATGCATCACCGAGGTAGTGGCAACATCACAGCTGGGAACTGATGTCTTGGTTTAGTGAAGCAGCGCTGCAACTTGAAAATCGTTTTGAATAAGGAAGGATATGTATTAGGAAACAGACTGATCACTGTATTCTTATTCGGGTTCATGAACATAATCCAGGATTATATAATATATGCATTATGTGGAAACTGCAATTTTACAAACTGCATCAACATAAAGAGGTAATTGAATTCGTAAGAAACTCTTCAAGGGAGAGGAGAAAATACAACAAAATGGGCAGATTGGAAATGGAGTTGCTGTTTTACTTTGGCCTTTGTGTTTACCCCAGGATGATTTAGCACATATTTTCATTTTTCTGGGTGCTAACTTTACAATATCTTTATCTGTTCCAGTTTGTGTGACCTGAATTTGCACTTAATGCAAGAGAATTTCAAGTCACACTGAAAGAATATGTACATGTGGCCAAGATGTTCAAAACTGTATAGCAGTTAAGAAAGTTTGTACTGACAGACTTCAAAGAAGTCTGTCTTTCAGAGAGTGGATTCTTCCTAACATGGGATTAGAACTTTAAGTGCCTATAACCAACTCAAATTGCAAAGTAAAATGGAAAAAAATTCTAAATCCGATCAAGAAAATGATGAAAATTAGCATAATTTATCCTAGTTCTATTAAAGATAATTAGCATGATAGAAATAGGTTAAGCTGTTAGTTCTTGAAAAGCTAGATTGCTGGTATCAGCAACATTTCTAAAATCTGAGTTGAAAATGTTGATCTCAAGGATGATGTCTCTAAAGCTCTGTCTCAACAGCTGCTCAGGGCTTAGAATTTGCCTGAGTACCAAGCAAAGTTATTTGTTTAACATTACTAAGTTTTACTAAATATTGTTGCCCATTTGACTTATTGATAGATATCTGTTAGAAACTGGCTGCAGCCACCTTTGTTAAGCACTGATTTTCAGTGATTCATGAACTAGATAAAAGAGATAAGAAATTGTATCACAATCTTTCCTAATGGACCTTATGAAAATACAAATACCTTATTTACTAAGTGTATTTAATACCAAACAGTTTCCATTAAAAAACCCCACAAAAACCCCAAAATAACAAACAAACTTTTCTTTGTTTATTACTGGGAACTGTTGTATCTGAATGCCCTGATTAAGCCTGAGCTATTTTTGGTGAAGTAGCATGTTCACCCTGGTCTGGATCAGGAACAGTGTGGCCAGTAGAACAAGGGAGGTTATTCTGCCCCTGTACTCAGCACTGCTCAGGTCACACCTTGAGTACTGTGTCCAGGTCTGGGCCCCTCAATTCAAGAGTGATGCTGAGGTACTGCAATGTGTCCAGAGAAGGGCAACGAAGTGGGTGAAGGGCCTGGAGCACAGCCCTGTGAGGAGAGGCTGAGGGAACTGGGGGTATTTAACCTGGAAAAGAGAAGGTTCAGGGGTGACCTCATTGCTGTCTACAACTACTTGAAAGGAGGCTGTAGACAGGTGGGGGTTGGTCTCTTCTCCCAGGCAACTGGTAACAGAATGAGGTGACACAGTTCTCGAGTTGTGCCAGGGGAGGTCTAGGCTGGATGTTAGGAGGAAGTTCTTCACAGAGGGAGTGATTGGCATTGAAATGGGCTCCCCAGGAAGGTGGTGGAGTCGCTGTCCCTGGAGGTGTTCAAGTAAAGACAGGATGGGGCACTTAGTGCCATGGTCTAGTTGATTGGCTAGGGCTGGGTGATAGGTTGGACTGGATGATTCTGGAGATCTCTTTCAACCTGGTTGATTCTACGATTCTATGATTCAATTTGACTAGTGCATGTGTATGTGGATATTTACTTGTAGTCTGGTTAAAGTCTCCTCATGAGCATGGACTAATAAGGTGGTTTAAATGGTTCGTGATGGATGACTTCTTTTGGATAGTATCCAAATCTGGAATGCAGAATAAGAACATTTACATGAATATATCATAACACATTTGTAAGGTTACATTATTTATTTTTCTGTGTTTCTAGATGACTGATCCCTGACAGAATGCAATTATTGACTGTGACAAACATTTGTATAAGAACTACCTGCCATGAAAGATTCTTAGATTTGATAAATTGGTCTAAAAGAACTTTGAAAATTCTATTAATTTTATATACTGTCTTTTTCTTTTGTAGAAAGGTCTAACATCAATAACAGTAGTTAGAGCACACTTTATTTGTTCATTAACAGAAGGGAATAAAAAGTATTTTATTTTGTCATTCCTAATTAATGAAGATACTATCCAGAGCAAAATAAAAATCCAAATGACAAGTCTGCATAAAGACAGTCCTGCTTCTTTCAATATGGTATATTTTCGTCTTGGTTTTACTAGGCACACATTAATTCCTGCTCAAGTGGCATTGCCAAGAGAAAAAAAACCCCATTTTTACTTGTCACACCACTGCTCTCTTCATCAGCTTAGTCCTGCCTGTTTTTCATAAAATACTGTGCTGATATAATGCTGGCGGGAGAGAAGGAAGTAATCAGCAATGGTAAAGAAATAACTCATAGAAAGCACCAGAAGCTTGTCATGCTGGTGGACAGTGTGATCATGTAGCCAGCACCTGCAATGTCTTTTGATTTATAGTTTAAGTCATAATACAGAAGAGAAAGGAAACATATTACTCTCACTGACATTAAACTTAACATGTCAGAGGGATTGTTTGATAAACTACTCTATACACAATATGTAGATTTCCAAAAGTTCAGAAGGTTTTAAGGCCTTCTTCTCCCCTCACTCTTTATTTTATTTCTAGTAATTAAAAGATTTAATTTCCTTTAAAGTGTATTTGCAGAAGGTCTTTTAAGTTGTGTTCAGATTTTCAGGATTTAAAATGTTTCAAAGAAATCTCTTGGAGTTGTCAATAATTTTAAATTATGCAGAAGTGAATTTTCCAGAAAGAAAGGAAAAGTCATAAACAAACATCAAGTTTGTTTGACAATTATTTGGATATTCACATTCTGTCTAAATGTTTCTGCTCTTTGCCTTTCAACTCTGATTTGAAAGTAATGAAGACTCCTATAAACAAAAGCATTTTCTAAAGCAGTAAGAATCACACAGAACCACAGAATTAACCAGGTTGGAAAATACCTCTGAGATCATCGAATCCAACCTATCACCTAACCATTCTAATTAACTAAACCATGGCACTAAGTGCCTCATCCAGCCTCCTTTTAAACACCACCGGGGATGGTGACTCCACCACCTCCCTGGGTAGCCCATACCAATGACCAGTCACTCTTTCTGTGAAGAATTTCTTCATAACATCCAGCCTAAACCTACCCTGGCACAGTTGGAGACTGGAACAGTCTCAAATGGAACAGAAGCCATAGAAATCCTCCAATATGTGTAGGATTTTCAAATGGGTTAAAACATGTTGAGCCTCCAGATTGTAAGTTAAAAGTTTGGCAAAGACTGTGTCTAGCATCTCCTACTCCTTTTCAGTTGCTAATATAATTTACAGAAGCCAAATTCAAACAGCCTAAGTGACATTACCCTGTTGAGAAAGAGTAAATGAGTAAAAATTACAGCACGTTTTGTTTTACGCCATGGACCTCTGAAAATCAAAACAGAAAGCTAAGGGGAGGGCCAGAGGTGAAATTGTACTGTGCTTTGGCACACAGCAGAAACAGTTATTGCTAGCATTGCCAGTTATGATGTTTGGAATGAATATAGGTTGCTTGATGTCTGGCATCAGCCACTGCTGAGGGTAATGGCTTAAGTGGGAGATTGTAGATTATTATACAAGTCATTGTAAAACTAACTGCTGCCCCATTCAGAACACAGGTTTCAGTTCAGCTAGGAAAAAGATCTTTATAGCGTGGTCTCCAAAATTTGTGCTTGACTGCTACAGTTACATGCAAGGGAACTATTTACTTCCTGTGAAGTGCCTTATCAAAACAAATGGCTCTATGCTATTTGCTCATGAGCATTTATGCAGACAGAAAACTTTGCATCACTTCAAATCTTTTCTGCAGTATAAATGCCATTGTATATTACCAAGACTAGATAGGAGAATTACGTATTTCTTTCTGATACCAGACGGTTTGACCAAACTAACTTTTGAAAGCAAAACTGATGATCTGGTGAATGGAAGTTTTACTTTAAGAGTTTCAAGATTTAGTTATTAGCAGAATCTCCTTAATACAGAGCATCTGGAATCAATTGCTTCTTTTCCACATGGATACTAAGCATGTCAAACAAGATAGAAACCTGAACAAAATCCTGACAGGTTTAGTTTTACTAAAACTAAACCTAAATCAAGTCAATAAAAGTAATATCAAGGTTTCCTTCATATTCTCCAGTTTATCAGACAGACATGAAACTCTTAAATCAATTTTTTTATTTTCTCTTTCCTTTTCTTCATGTCACACATTAAACCTTCTTCATTTTTCTCCCAATATGCTATATCCTTCTTCATATTTAGATTCTGGATTGCATTCTTCTTCTCTCCCTTTTGCTGTGTTCTTCACAACTTTCAGAAGATGGATTTTTTTTTTTCCACATTACTGTGCTGTCTGCTACTGTTGCATCTTTTATTACTTTCAATCTAATGTAATGTTTTCTATGCCTCTGATCAGCCTGTTCAAATTCTGGTCACTGAGATTTTTATTTGTGTCTTCGTGTTCTAGGTAAGTACAGTTTTTAAGGTACTCTCCTCAAAGAGAAAGTGGATTTATTATTTTCCTTACAACAAAATCACTTTGATGAATATTAAACCAACAAAAAATTAATTTGATACAGATTGATACTTTGGAGTTTCCTAGGCTGGATATAATTAGGCAATCATCTCCTTATTTTAATTGTGTGCTTTTTTTCTGGGAAATATATATTTCAGTCCCACTACATTTGTATATATTGTATCATATTAGAACTGTTTTAATGTTACTATCCTATAGGATTTTACCAATTTATGCCAGCAATAAAGCTTATCAAATTAGTTATTATACATTGTATTAGCAATGATTTGGTAAAAACTCTGGCAGCAACTTGATTATCTAAACACAGCCATGTAATGTTATGTTTGGATAAACCATGGTATTCTGCCAACACCCTACCTCCTAATCCAGAATGGCACAGGACTCAGACCACTTATTGCACTTCAGACAACATTATGAAACATCTGTGTTTATTTTGGATAGTTGGATTGTTCTCTGTGTCTCAGATATTAATCTAAATTAATATCTTAATTTGGAGCTGGATCCCATCCTTACTCACTGCATATATTTTTACAGTATTAGAATTCTCTCTGGTTTCATGTTTTGGATGGGAAATAAAATAGGAGCCCTAATGGAATCTGGCTAGCAGTTATTTCCTGCTGTTTACAATTTTATCTACTTTAAGTAGGACTATGCTGCATTTCCAGTTTTCCTATTTATAATTTGCATTTATTGTGGTTTAGTTTGTAAAAAGAATTGACTATCTCTGAAAGCTGTATTATTATTCCTACTTTATTTCTCTAGCTACATTATTTCTCCATTGTACCTGCACACAAGCATGTATGATCAAGTTTTTTAATTGAAAGGAATTAATGGATCAATGTAGGAAAGAAGAATTGTCCTATATAACTGATTATTTTTTTTTCACAGTTGATGGAATAATAATTTTGAAGTTTGTAACTGCTACATATACATGCAAAAAAATCTCAAGAATAACATACATCATAGAATCATAGAATCATAGAATGGTAAGGTTGGAAGGGACCTCAAGGATCATCTAGTTCCAACCCCCTGCCATAGCCAGGGACACCTCCCACTAGTACAGGTTACTCAAGACCTCATCCAA
>VWZE01009689.1:289404-306734 GCA_013396675.1 Eubucco bourcierii
TTTAAAGCCAACATGCAGTCACCTATTTTCCATTGCTGCTGAACTGGATTACCACCTGCCTTACCTCCATCCTTTGAGAGGTTGCCAACATTGTACCAATTTAATGCTATACCCCACTGTGTCAGGAAAGACATGCCTCCCCAGTCTCACTGTCAAATGAACACTTGTCCACATCCCCTAATTACTGCTATTATTAGGAAAGAAGGTTAAATGTATATGTTCTATTGCCTGTTTTAGTTTTGCTAAGTTCAGTTATGCTACCAGGAATAAAATAAAAATTTAATCGAAAGATGGCTTTAGACTCAGGTCTCAGAATTTATTTGTTACTTTTTGTAGTGAATTTTACGTTAGCTGTGTTAACATTTACATTCCCAAATCACAGTACAAAAGGAAATAAGCATGTTGAACAAACTAGGAAAGGTATCTCTTCCAGTAAATATGACATAAAACTCAAGTGCCCAGAATGCTTTACAGGTACAGAAGAATACTAAGGGCATTTTTCTCCAGGACAAGATCAGGACTATGAGAAAGTTGGAACATGGGCACACCTCTCATACATGATGACAACGACAGGACAAGGGGCAATGGATTTAAACTGGAAGAGGGGAGATTTAGACTGGATGTTAGGAGGAAGTTCTTTACAGTGAGGGTGGTGAGGCACTGGAACAGGTTGCCCAGGGAGGTTGTGGCTGCTCCCTCCCTGGAGGTGTTCAAGGCCAGATTGGATGAGGTCTTGAGTGAGCTGTACTAGTGGGAGGTGTCCCTGCCTATGGCAGGAGGTTGGAACTAGATGATCTTTGAGGTTTCTTCCAACCTTACCATTCTATGATTCTATGATTCTATATTTTTGTACTCAGGTAAGTGGTTACTTCTAGGAACTGTGGCCTTGCAAATGGTTTACAGAAGATGATAGGTCAAGGAGGTTGTTCTTCTCAGTGGGAATAAACTAATTCTTGCAAAACTTTCTAAGATATAATCAAGTTTTCATTCAAAGTGTTGCTTGAGTCTTGTTTGTTTCCACTATACTTATGACCTATATATGCTGGTCTTTGCAGAAGACAAAATTTGTATTTTCATTACTTCACAATGGCACTAAGAAGGTGTTAAATCACAGGCAAGACACTGAGACTCAGAGCAGGTATGTCACTCCACATAGCAGCTCACCATAGAGCTGTTGTCCTTGGTTAACACATCCTGTACTCACAAGCCCTTCCTCTCTACATAGAGACAGTAGGGGAAGTGACACAAAAAAAAAAAACCCCAACTCTCTGGGTCGAGATAAAGAGAATTTAATGAAATGATGAGATGAACAATTACCTTAGCCTATTTGCAGAAAGGCACAGCAAAATGCAGGAGCAGCAGCATAAACCAGTGATCTCCCCCACTCCTGACCCCTGACTAGAACAGTTTCTTTCTTCAGTCCAGACTGGAAAAAAAATTAGTAAAAATGTTTAAAATGGCTGTTTTATTTTAGTGTTGAACAGGAACTTTACTGGAGTATCACTTTGTTCATTCTCAGTATTGCCTCTATAACATTTATTGCAAGACCACTCAAGAGAGTTGGTCTTGTATTCAGAATTCCTCAGTTTGTGCCAAGCAGGCAAGAAGGGATGTCAAGGGAATGCTAGGAAATTTACCAGTTTGGTTTTATGATCAAAGTGAGGAGATTAATACAGATCTAGCTAGTTAGGTGCAAGATATTTCTAAAAGATGATCCAGTGTGTTGAGTGGGCATATACTAATAAATGCACAGTAACTGATAACAGGCATAGGATAACCCTTACAGTTTCTGCTGCCTTGAAGTTTATGTGCCTGATTCAGAGCTGTGTACTCCTCTTGTGAGGTTAGTTTCTGATGTCAAAGTTTGAACGTAAAATGCAGATAGAGAAAGAGAAGGAGTTGGAAATAGTGCCACATTTCTCTGTAGTAGTCAGGTGTCTGTGGTTAGGCCATACCTTGAGTACTGTGTCCAGTTCTGGGCCCCTCAATTTAAGAAGGAAACTGAGGTACTTGAACATGTCCAGAGAAGTGCAACGAGGCTGGTGAGAGGCCTTGAGCACAAGCCCTATGAAGAGAGGCTGAGGGAGCTGGGATTGTTTAGCCTGGAGAAGAGGAGACTCAGGGGAGACCTTCTTGCTGTCTACAACTACCTGAAGGGTGGTTGCAGCCAGGAGGAGGTTACTTTCTTCTCTCAGACAACCAGCACCAGAGCAAGAAGACACAGTCTGAAGCTGCACCAGGGGAAGTTTAGGTTTGATGCGAGGAGAAAGTTCTTCACTGAGGGAGTCCTTTGGCCTGTAGGGTAGGATTTTACAAACCAAGCAGATACTCTTTTCAAAATACGGCAGCATCTATACATGAATGTACCCATGATAAGCATTCTTCAGGGACACCAGTTAACGAAATACTGTAGTTTGTTTTTCCTACTTCATGTAGTCTAAATGCTGTACATTCACAAGCTATGAATCTTTTATTTCTGTTTATTTCCTATATCCTTCATACTACCCACTGTCTAGTCAATTACATATTCCTGACTGAAAAATACTAACAACAACAACAACAATAATAATGACGATTCTCTCTTCTGCTCCAAATTTCTAGGCAATACTTCCAGAGATCACCAAGGAAAGGGTATTAAACCTTTTGATTACAGCTTGTAAGTCTAAATTTAGGTATCCATTTTTAAAACATTCTTCATTCAATTGTAACATACAGAATTAATGCATTAATTCTTCATTAACATATCATCTAATCTTAGATGTAGAGTCAAGCTTCATATTCTGGAGACTTAACAGCCAGCAAAGTTGTTGGAATAAAAATTAGTTTTAAATATAGTTACAAATCAAGATACGATTTACAATAGACAATTTGCTAGATCTTTCTTCTTCTTGACCATATTGCTGAGATCATGTCATGGAATTACCTTGTTTTCAGAAAGCTTCATTTGATCACCCCTCTTAACTACAGTTTTCTGAATTACAAACTTACCAGCCTGCTTAGAGGTGTGTTTAATGCTAAAGTATAATTCTGCTCACCTCTATGGGTCTGGGCTCCAAAGATGTTACTGATTATGGCAAGAGTAGCAGAAAGGATGTAAGTGCTAATATTTCTTATCTTTCTTATTTGTTTCTTCCATCTTATCTATTTAATTTCTAAACACAATGTCCTACACTAAAGCCCACCTAAAACCAAATCAATTGTGAACTGAGAATTTACATAGTTTATGTAACTCAAAGCACTCCTAACTTTAAAGCCACTCTACCTTTTCATTGTTAGCACTGTATTTTTCACTCCTGGTCTGTCTGTCACTGACTCTAACCTATGATTCATCCATTTCCAACTAAGCCAGCATTTTCCTTTATGTTCATTTACAGACTGACACTGAAAGGCACAAGAAAACTACATCTGTAATGCAGTTCATTACACTTCCTGGCAGGATGTGACACTTGATTACTTCTTCTTCCTTTACACATAGTACAACTATTTCTGTGGGCTCTCATGTTTTTCGAGTGATTTTCTGTAATAATTATTTCCTATCTTCCTGAAGTCTATGTATCATTTGTCATTTCCAGATGTAATTTTCAGTTAAACTAAAATCTTGAATGACACCGTATGTAAATTGGCCTCTAATATCAAGGCTTCCCGTAAATTTAGTAGAAACTGATCTAAACTTGGGATTTAAGGCAACTGCTGAGTACTGTGGAACCACTCTCCTACTCTTATTTTCTTTCTTCAGAACTAGATCCAAATATCATTAGCCTGTCGACATTTCTGTGTCAGTCACTTCACAGTTCATAGTAAATGAAAAAAACAAAGGTTAAATAAATTTTCCTTGGTTTAGTTCCTTGCTTTATTGTGTAATCTACTGTTTAATAACTAACCTCTTCTCTATTATGAGGAAGGCCTGGAAACAACTTATGTAATTTAAGAATTGATTTTACCATGTGTACAGGTATTATGAAACCAATGCATTACAAGTGCAGCATGTCCTAATAGCATGCTTGGCTTGTACAGTGTAGCATTCTGTTGGTATTACAATGAAATATTCAGAGGTTGCGATTTTATGCGTTACAATTTAGCACGCACTATTTTTTCTCACAAGATTTTTCTAAACACAGAAGGCCTTCACTACACAGCTTTGATTGTTAACTTTATTTGAGAATGTATCTGTCCTCACTAGTACAAAGTAAAAGAAGCTGTTGGTGATACCAGCTGCTCCTACATAAAAAAAAATGAAAGGGTTCAGTCAAGCACTGGAACATCTCGACAAACTAGTGTCTTGGATTACTTTGTATGTTCAAGAGCCTCATAATTTAAAATTATTTATTTATCCAATGTCTTGACCTGTGAATTCACAAGTAATTTTTAAATTCAAGAAATACAAAGCTTAGTGTTTTTATCATGACAACTTCTGTTTCGGCACGAAGCTCCTGTTCTGTGATTTTGGAAAGGTGCATATGGCATTTTACAGCTAAAATTCTAAATAATAAAAATAGTACAACTATCACTACTACTACTGATTTCTTATAATTATCTTACATTATAGCTATAATATAATGTATTATTGTAATTACTTTTATTATAAATACTCTAGCTACCTAAGCTAAGACAAATGCTTGATGTTCTGCAGAAAGACATTGCGGTAAAGAACACACACTTTCAGGTTCAGTTCCATTGATGTTCATTAATATCTGCAGGTTCTAACTGATTTTGAGGGTTGAATCTGAATACACTGACAAAGAAAAGGCTGGAGGAAGGTAGTGTGATAGTCTACTGGCCCATGATCACAGTGGAAATTGGTGCATTAGTCCTTAAGATAACTAGTGGAGCTAGAAATCAACTTAGTGTTATAATAGAAGAAGGGACCTCAACGATCATTTAGTTCTAGTTCCCCCCTGCCATGGGCAGGGACACTTTCCACTAGATCAGGTTGCCCAGAGGCACACCCAGACTGGCCTTAAAAGTTTACAGGGATGGGGTTCCATCATCTCCCTGGGTGACCTGTTCCAGTGTCTCTCAACCCTTATGGAGAAGAATTTCTTCCTAGTCCTATCACTACCCAACATCCTAAAAAAAAAGCCCATCATCTGCTTTCTTGTAGGCCCCCTTCAGATACTGGAATACCACAATAAAGTCTCCTTGGAGCCCCAACTCTCTCAGTCTTTCTCCATATGAGAGATGTGCTTCAGCCCCCTTATTATCCTTGTGGCCCTTCTCTGAACATGCTCCATCCATGTTTTTCCTGTAATAGGGGCTCCAGAATTGGACAAAGTACTCCAGATGGGGTCTCACAAGAGCAGTGTAGAGGGGGAGAATCACTTCCCTTGGTCTGGTGGCCACACTTCTCTTGATGTAGCCCAGGATCTGGTTGGCTTTCTGGGTTGCAAGTGCACAGGCAGCTCATATTGAGCTTCTCATCCTCAAGTCCTTTCCTTCACAGTTGCTCTCAAGCCAGCCCTTGCCTAGCCTATATTGGAGCCTGGGATTGCCCCAGTCCAGATACAGGACCCTACACCTTGTCTTGTTGAACCTTATGAGGTTGGCATGGGCCCACCTCTCCAGCCTGTCAAAGTCCTGGATGGCATCCCTTCCCTTCAGTGTGTCAGCTGCACCACACAGCTTCATGTCATCAGCAAACTTGCTGAAGGTGCACTCAATGCTACTGTCCATTTCACCGATGAAGATGTTAAACAAGACTGGTCCTAATAGTGATGCTTGAGAGACTCCACTTGTCACAGGTCTACACTTGGACATGGACCCATTGACAGTCACTCTTTGGGTGTGGCCATCAAACCAGTTCTTTATCCACCAAATGGTCCATCCATCAAACCCATATTTACCAGTTTGCAGATCAGGATGTCACATGGGACAGTGCCAAAGGCTTTGCTCAGGTCCAGATAAATTACATCAGTTGCTCTCCCCTTGTCTATTCATGCTGTGACCTTGTCATAGAAAGACACCAGGTTTGTCATGCATAATTTGTCCTTGATGAAGCCATGTTGATTGTACCAAATTACTTCTTCTGCCTCCAGGAGGATCTGCTCCATGATCTTACCAGGCACAGAGGTGAGACTGACTATAGTTTCCTGGATCATCTTTCTCTTTTTGAAAACGGGAGTTTTCAGTCCCCACTTTTTCCAGTCAGTGGGGACTTCCTCAGACTGCCATGACTTTTGCAATGTAACAGAGAGCAGTTTAGTGACCTTGTCCACCAATTCCCTCAATACCCGTGGATGTATCCTGTGGGGTCTCATGGATTTGTACACTCTCAAGTTCCTCATGAAACTGATCTTCACTTACAACACGCAGTTCCTTCTTCCAGCTCCTGTGACCCTTTCAGTTACTGGAATGAATTCTGCTCTCAATTACACCATCGTAAGCACTGCAGGTTGCTATCTGAAAAGGATGTGTTTGTTTCAGCACAGTGAAAACACTGGAACTTTGGTTATAAAGTGAAGAAATTTTATACCCAAGGTGCATTTTGTAGTCTGTCCATAACACACCTTGTCCTGTGCATGTGCTATGTATGAATTTTTGTGACAAAGCCTTTAATTGCAGTGTAAGTTTTCTGATCAAGATGTCATATATGATGTAGGATACACACAGACTCTCTCTTTGAATGGAGACAACTTTTATTTCTTTCTTCCAGTAAGACTAAAGGAAGGCTATACAGGTTGCAAACACAAGGAGGTTCTCCATACATGGAAACAATACAACTGGTCTTCATTTTCACTAGATGGTGCTGCAGTGCAGAGTACTTTCCTGAAACAAAACGAACCAAAACCCAAACCCGAACTCAAAAAACCCCAATGAAATCACCAAGCAAAGCAATAAAGCAAGTTGCTCTCAGAAGCTGCTGGCTTGCATTACACTGTTATAATTGGTAGAATATGGCAACAAGTATTTAGAGGGAGGGAAAAGAATCATTGGTAATATCAGTGTAACTCAATTAGAAATCTTAAAGAGTCCAGGTCTCTTAACTCAAGTTCTTTACAGAATTTGTGTGTCAAGTGGGTTGTAGATTAGAGAAGCAAAATACTGGGATTGTAATAAGAATGTTTCAGCAAAAAAAAATCATTGTGTTTTACAGTGTTCTGCCCTGGGTAATTGTCCATCCTTTCTTTATATTCCCAAGATAGTATCATTGTAGAAGACCTTAACAGTATGATACCTTTTCAACTTAACTATTTGTGACTCACAATTAGGGTTTTCTGTAGGCAGTCTTTAAGTTTGCTCTCCGAAGTTCCCTGATAGGCTCAATCCAATGCTCAGTAACCAGATCATGAAGCAATGTTTTCATTCAGAAACACAAAAGGAAAATGTACCTTCTGTAGCATAACATCTAAGAGGCTAGGACATATTTCTAGCAGCTGGAAGGCTAAGATATACCATCTTCAGCCTGATGAACACAGCAAGTAAATGCAGCCTTGTCTCCACAGAGAATGCTATAGATGAGGGTAGGGAAATGAGGAAGGGGAAGAGAGCACTCATTCCATTGCTGGGGTCACATCCATATACAGAGAGATTAAACAGCTTGCGAGTTGTGGAAGACTGGGCACAACACACAACTTCACTCTGTAGCTTATCGCTGAAAGTGTCCACTGGGAAGAAATTTGAGGAAAAAAAAGAATCACTCTGGGTTGTTATTCAGACATTCTTTATATGACTTTCATTAAGCTGTCTTAGATAAGATATGATAATTGCTGAGGAGAAGGACTAATACTCAGGCTTTCTGGGGAGCATCTGATTACTGATGGACATACTCAGACTCCTTCTTGCGCTCTTACTTGTGTTCTCTTCTCCATTTACAGTTGTGTCCCAGGAACAAAAAGTTGATTTCTGCCTTTCTCAACAGGGGTGTGAAAATGAACACTGGCCTTTGGGCTCATATTTTCAATTCTGAGATGCATGTCTATTTCTTTACCATTTCTAATGACCGTGTCCCATGTTTTAGTATGCTGTTCAAGTTCATGCCACTCTGAGGCACCTAACTATTATCCTGTATAGGGAATACACATATTTCATTCATATTTTGTTCCAGTAACTGGGAAGTTACCAAGAACAATTACTGAACTGGTAGAAATGCTGATGAGGAAATTTTAGTTGAAACATCTGAAAAGTGGCAGTAAATTGTATTTATCTATGAGGGAAAAATAATAAACAACAAGAACAAAACAAAACAGCAACAGCTCCTCAGAACTCTTTTAAAATGAGCTGTGGCAAATCCATCAGCCTAGCACTGTGTAATTTTTTTTTTCTTATTCTATTCACTCCTAACTGTTCTCACTGCACATTACTGGGCATCTCAAGTGTGACTCTTTTTTTCAGATTTATACTGTTGATGTTTTTTCTTTAGAAACACAGGATTAAGTATTAATAAGCTATCTATCATATGTATTTAGTAACAATCTGAGTGCCCGCATTGAAATCAAGGTTAAAATTGGTTTAAGAAAAATTGACAGTATGTCAATAGTTGGGGGAGGCTAAGTACCAAGAAATATGTTGCATATCTTAGAAGTGGCACAGAGGGGAAAAATGATGCATTGTTGTACATACAATAATAATGCAATGTACACACAATGTAGGCATATGTAAAGCCGAGGCATATATGCCTGGTGTAAGAATAACTACACAGAAGCTGATTTATCCATGTTTTAAATCTGATTCCATTAATTGCCAGCTGTCTGTGAGCTGGAAGAGGACTGCCAGTGGAAACAGCAAAACCAGATTTATGCCTTTATTTAATAAGGATGAATCAATATGCACTATGCATTTACTCATGCCCTTTTGTAATTGGTCCTTTCAAATTGTAGAAAATTACATAATTTTACTTAAATTATACGGGAAAGAGAGAGACCAAATAAGAGAAAGAGAGAGGGAGAGAGATTATTAATTTATGTTTAATTTTAATCCCTAAATGTAGTTAGATCACAGGATGTCAGGGGTTGGAAGGGACCCAAAGAAAAGAGATATTTTGAAATGTTTAAAGTTCAGATGAAATAGACAAAGGAGAAATGCTTTGATTACTTTATGCTGTAATTCCAAACAGCTATCGCTCATTGGAGTCTGGATCATAAAGAAAGCTGTCTAATGTATAAAGAAAAATACAGGGCATGCTGACATAAAAAGAACAAAAGGATCAGCAATTTACAAATATAAGGTCTTTTAAAAAGTTGGGATTTTAACTGACTTAATGAAAGACTTTCACATTTGTGCCAAACTATAACACCAGTTGTATTTTATGTGAGACTAAAGGTCATAAATGTTCTGCCTCCTAGGATTAAACTAGAACAATCCATATAAGTCTTTCTTAAAGTTTTGAGGAATAAGATCATGCTTCAGTAACAGCATGTTTAAAGGCACATCTAATCCTATTGGGAAATTGTTTGGTGAGAATCTGGATCTTGAGCACTGAGTAGAACACTTACCCTATGCTTTGTGTATAAGATCATAAAACCATAGAAGCATAGAATGGTAAGGTTGGAAGGGACCTCAAGGATCATCTAGTTCAAACCCCCTGCCATAGGCAGGGACACCTCCCACTAGTACAGTTCACTCAAGGCCTCGTCCAACCTGGCCTTGAACACCTCCAGGGAGAGAGCAGCCACAACCTCCCTGGGCAACCTGTGCCAGTGCCTCACCACCCTCACTGGAAAGAACTTCCTCTTGACATCTAGTCTAAATTTTCCCTCTGCCAATTTAAATCCATTGCCCCTTGTCCTGTCATTACAAGACCTTGTAAATAGATCCCTAACTTAAGCTGTGGACAGATTCTGATTCATAAGGTAAAAGCTGTCAGATTCGCTTTTCTCAGTCATCTACTATAGTTAGATAAGTAGAATACTTAACCTGATGTATGGAGGAAAAAACAAGGTCATTTAGGGATGTCATTCATGTTCATATGAAGAACAGGCAAGGTTACAAGGCCATGTCTGGTCTTAAAGGCTAATTTCTTTCACTTTGATCTGTTTCTTTATTTGTATAACATTTTTTCTTCCTTGTACACTTTGAAGGTGTAAAGAAGTGGAACTTTTTTTGGCTGTCAGCTATTAGTTTGGAAAAGACTTCCCCTTCAATGGAGTGTTGCCACTTTATGCAAGACCTCCTTCCATGTTAGTAGGGAGCAGTACTGTACTACAGGTAGCCTTTGAAATATATGACAAATTAAAAAAAAATCAGGATACTTTATGGTAAAAGTAAACATTAAAAGGTTAAATCCAAAATGTGATGAACTAACTACATTATGGAACTGTAAAGTGTTAATTCTGTTCTATATACTCAGCCTTCCTAATGAACCACAGGGATTTGTGAAAGTGTAAGTTCAGAGACAGTAAAGTCTTTGAGGGAATTCAATTATTTGTTAATAATAATAATAATAATAAATTATGGTATTTAAGAATATTTGGTAAACAGTTGAAAATTTTGTATCCAAAAGACACTTTTTGTATTGTCTGTTGTTCTTGGGTTTGGATAGCATTTTTAATTTACTTTGTTTAGCTAAAAAGACAAAGTGTTTTGAAATAACCAAGTTCTTGACATGCTTATGACATTTTTCCACTCTAGTATTTGACTTTTACCGTGCCCAGTGATGATCAGTAAGTGTAGCAGAATCACATTCCTTCTAAAAGGAAATTATGAAGAATTCTGACAATTCCACTGTCATCAATATATTTCAAACATACAGCAGCATCTTCTCTGAACCATTCAAGTTTTCTGCAGATCTGTGTCCTGTCAGATTTTTGTCTACAATAGTATGAGATTATGATTATTTTCCAAATTTTTAAGTTGATATTTTATGGCTACTTTAAAATGCCCACTTGTATAGCTATAAAATTGCAATATATAAAATACTTCGGCAATAAATTAATTAACTGAATGTAATAACAATGTCAATGTATTTTTTTTTTCCCAAAAACTACTACTCAAGCACTGCAGATTTCCACCCAAGAAAACTCAAACTGTTTATGCCTTGTCAAAATGGTAGGACAGAAATGATAATTTTGCTTTCCAGTGCAGGACACAGGTTTTGGTATAAATACTTTGTTCCTTTTACATATCCTTTTTGCACACATTAGGGTTTGACACCTTTGTTGTGTATGGCTTATTTCAACAAGGTTTTATGTCAATAGGAGTTTTTCCATGTACTTAAATGGATATAGGAAGAAGAGGACTGATTACGTAATTACAGAATATATCCTGTGAAACAATCTGAAGAATGGTTTAGCAGCTGTTTTGTAGGATGCTGGACTTTTAATTAAATTGTTTATTTTCCTGCCATGTCACAGATTTAGGACAATCACCTAAAAGAGTCTACGGACCTAAAAGAGTCTACAGAGTGCCTGCAGACCATCCTATACAGCATTCCCTTATAGTTATTCACAGGTAAAGGCCATACACTGCATAATTGGGTTGTACTGAGTGACTTGACACAACAAATCACCCAAGGAAAGTGTTTGTCTTTTTATACCAACCTTTAAGAGTAAAACTTCTCTCAACAGAGAGCAAAATACCCTGCAAAGACACCAAGAACTTTTAATTTGATTTTCTTATCTGACTGAAAAAGACCAAAAACTCCAGTTCATGAGTTTATGTAGGTGTTTAGAATGAGTTCATTATGTAACTTTCATCAGGAACGGTATATTGACTTTAGAAGAGGTATTAGGAGATTGAATTGCATCAAACCCCTGAGGAGGGCAGTTCTGTCCAATAAGACCTAGTATGTTTGAGTTTGGAACTGCTTCCTTATTGTCATTTACTTACAATTTTTTTTTAAAGGTTGCCTTCTGTAAGGCCTTTTGACTGTTAAGTCAAAAAGCCATCAGCATTTATTTGTGAAAAATCACACTTTGGGAAGGGAGGAGGAGCTGCAAGTAAACTTTTGATGGCAAAGCACAAATCTCAAAAACTAGTAATTTGGAAAGCACATTAAACTAGGGATAAGTAGGAGTGGGAAATCTAACGGTCCTAAATGTGAACAGAATTTGTCACTCAAAGTCTTTCTGTCACTCTTACGAAATAGTAATGCCTCATTTCTCATTGCAGTGTATCCTGTAGGTTTGTGTGTCTCAAAACATCAATGTAGTGATTCAAAACCAGCCACAGGCACTGAGTACAGCTTTTAGAAGAGCTGTACCAATTAGGGTAGCCTGGGGTAAAATGCATTAATTGAACTTCAGCATTGCCTGATAATACTTCAGCTTACATACATCCAAAATGTTGTTTTGTCTTTCATCAGTGGAAGGAAGATGTAAGAAAAAGAACCAGAAAAAAGTATGAAGTGACATTTTTCTTTCACCTTCATCCTCATTGCTTTTATTCAAAAAGCATCTCTCAAGCCTGAAAACAATGCTTTCCAAACAAGCTGGTCATCGGTTCATGATAGTGAATTACCACAAATTGCTAGCACATTAGGAACTGAAATCCTTTTTCCTGTTTTTCAGATTTTGTAAAGGATAAAATCCTGGAGCCTGATGTTTTCCTGAATGAGAAAAAAATACCGTCCTTCTGGAAGCAGACAGGCTTGTTTTCTGTCATTAAGATGGTCTGGAGAGAAAAAAAACTTAATTGTTCCTGTCTCTTCAAGTTTAAAATAGATCTCAGAAGCTGTTGGCATAACCTAGTCTACTGCTGTATCATTTACTGTCAAAAGACCTCTACTTTCTAGAGCAAAGTTTAAATTAGAGAATGTTATGTTTAGAAAGGAAAAGAGTAAAACTATAAAATTTTCTTCCCTTGTTATTGTGTCTTGAAGTGACTGGAGTTTCACTGTGTTTTAACACCTACTTGCTTTTTTCATTTTAACACCCTATAAAATGAAACACTAATGTCAGGCAAGTACAGAAGTTTTTTCTTCATGGATCTTCTTTATTGACTTTTGATGCCTTATCAATTCTGTGCATTCTTTACTGTTCTGTTTGTTTAAAATAAAGGGGGGGGGTATTGATTATTTGATTGGTTGGAGTTTTTATTAATTGCACATGCATGTTTTTTAAATCTTCCTTTTAATGTACTAAAAATAATATATATAAACCAAATGATTTTTACAGACTCTCAGAGGAGGTGAGGACTTGTCAGTCTCCTTGACCTCTACTAAGTAGAAGAAAGCCTCCGAATATCCACTCAGACACTGGTGACTGGCTGGAGAGCAGCCCTGAGGAAAAGGACCTTGGAGTCTGGGTTGATGAAAAGCTCAACATGAGCCTGCAGTGTGCACATGCAGCCCAGACAGCAACCGAGTCCTAGGTTGCATCAAGAGCAGCGTGGCCAGCAGGGCAAGGGAGGGGATTCTGCCACTTTGCTCTGCTCTTATCAGACCCCACCTGGAGTACTGTGTGCAGTTCTGGAGCCCTCAGCACAGGAAGGACATGGAAGTGTTGGAGCGGGTCCAGAGGAGGGCCACAAAGATGATCAGAGGGCTGGAGCAGCTCTCCTATGAGGACAGGCTGAGAGAGTTGGGGCTCTTCAGCCTGGAGAAGAGAAGGCTTCAAGGGGACCTGATAGTAGCCTTCCAATATCTGAAGGGGGCCTACAGGAAGGCTGGGGAAGGATTATTTACAAGGTCCTGCAACAACAGGACAAGGGGCAATGGGTTTAAACTGGCAGAGGGGAGATTTAGACCAGATGTTAGAAGGAAGTTCTTTCCATTGAGGGTGGTGAGACACTGGCACAGGTTGCCCAGGGAGTTTGTGGCTGCTCCCTCCCTGGAGGTGTTCAAGGTCAGATTGGATGAGGTCTTGAGTGAGCTGTTCTAGTGCGAGGTGTCCCTGGCTATGGCAGGGGGTTGGAACTAGATGATCCTTGAGGTCACCTCCAACCTTACCATTCGATGTTTCTATGGTTCTATGACTTATTCAAAATTTGAGGATACGAGAACTGTAGTCCACTGGTTGTATAATATAACTTGGAAGGGTATAGATAGACATAAGATCAAAGAAGACCAATACTGGAAGGACATTGTTGGACTCTAGGAGCCTGTTTGTATTCATAGAGTAAGCTTGTAAGTGAGATGGTTAAACTTCTAAGTTGACTTATACATGCTTTAACTGAAAGCTATGTAAAGGGCAAGGGTAAGTAGGAACTTGCTACAAGACTTCTGATTGGCAGACAACTTTGTGAAGGTCCAGAACTCTTAATGTTTTATGACCCCTGTCCATCAGTATTCAAGGAGAATGGAAAATACATCAACTGAAATGCTAAAATAAAATTGATAGTGGATAAAGATGAAAAAAAATCTGTCTCTTATTTTCTCTAAAGTCACTTTCTGTGTCTTGATGTATTTCAAAGTGAGAAAAGCTAAGTGCTTTCATTTTATAACTTTAAATTAGCAGAGTTGTGAAAGGACAAAGTGGTATAATCAAAACTACATCCACCAGAGAACATTCATAAAAGATGTGTCGATCTAAGAACACTTCATGTTACTATATTTGACTTCCAGATGATGACTTACCAAAATTCATAACCTAGATTTGTCATCCATGATCCCAGTGCATTACGTGCAGAGACACAAACGAGGGGGATATGCTAATTTGATATACTCAGCTGTATATCAATATACTAAACTGTATCTCACATCTATGGTGGAACATGTCTGTAGCATTCAGCAAGATAACTATAGCATTGAGCTTCAGTTTTAATCCTCTCAAACATTCATGTTACGTGTTTAAGTGTAGATGATCAGCTCACTTAAAGATTTTGCTCACCCATCATGTCCTCTAGAAAACTTGAGTATCGCTTTGGCAGCTGAAGGACTCGATCAGGAAATAGTTTCCTTCTCTGTCTGAGCACAGTTACATAGTCTTTGTGGCAAAATGCGCAGACAGTGTTCAAAAGGGAAAATTATTTCCCCTTGTTAGATGAATGCTAGAGTCACTGACCTTAAAGGTTCTGTCTCATGGATATTCTTTTTTTCTGTAGATACCACCCAGTTTAATTTTATTTCTTCAGAGTAACAGTATCAGCTAAAGAGATTACAATAATGTTGAATAGGTCACTTCAGTCCTAATCTTCAGTATAATGGAAGGGATGACAATAGTCAGGACAGATCAGATTGAGGACTTGGATTACATTTAACTTCTAACTTCTTGGGTAAATTGATCAACGACTCATCTTATGAGCCATGAGTTTCTGCTCTTTATAAAGCTAGCTGCCTAGAATTGATAAAGATTAAGCCACTATGTTCAGTGGTGAACAGAGAGCAAGTCATCTAATCTTGAAACCTGTCATGCACATTTAAGGAATCAAGCTGGTGAAATCTTATTTTCTTTAGAGGCTAAGCAAAGGTTTTGTGGAATGCTAATCTTTTACTTAGGAAGATGAATGTGACCTAAACCCAAGAAAATTTTGGAAGGCTATCAGATTGATAACTAGAGCATGTGGTTGACATCTAACAAAACAACAATAGAATTCAAAAAGTTAAATGTCTACTTTATGCTTGTTGTTTGGACTCCTGTTGTCAGTGGAAGATAAAAACACCTTACAGAGCTATCTATCAACAGTTCAGACATACGTTTGTTACAGGTTGGGATCAGAGGCATTCTGGTATTTCCTCTTTTTTCTTTTTTACCTTTAGACATCATAGATAAATAGCTTGCAATATATACATTCTGCATGACAAAAATTGATTGAAGCGAGTGTGTCTTCTGCGCCCTGTCTTTATTAATCTGTGAGTTGGATCTAATCTGGAGGCCACATTTCGGTGATTTCCATTCCAAAGTGTTTGATATTTAAGCTTTGCTGAGTGGCAACGTTTATGAGCTTGGACTTGGTGCCACACATGCAAATATGAGCATCTGGCCAACTTAGAAGGCAGACAGGAAACATCTGATCTGTTTTCTGACATCTCAGACTTAATGGGAAGGCATGTTCTTCATTCTTCATTCTTCTGTTCTACATCACTGGAATTAAGGCTGTGGAAAAAAAATATCTAAGTGCTTGAAAGTGGTTGGGCTGGACTCAATCAGGTTGCACAGGAATGTGTCCAGGCAGGTTTTGAAAATCTCCAGAGAAGGAGATACCGTAACCTATTTGGGCAGCCTGCTTCAGTGTTCCATCACCCTCAACACAAAGTAGTTTCTCCTTAAGTTCAAGTGAAACCTTGTGTGTTCGAGTTTGCCTAAGGCCATCCCTATCCTTGTGACCCTCATCCTCTCTATATCTATATGCATTGATAAGAAGCCCTCTCAGTCTCCTCCAGGCTAAAGAGCCCCAGGTCTCTCAGACTGTCCTTGTAAGAGAGAGATGCTCCAATCTTCCAATCATCCCCATGGCCCTCTATTGGACTCTCTCCAATAGTTCCATCTTTCTTGAGCTGGGGAACCAGAATTGAACACAATACTCCAGGTGTGGCAAAGGGGGAAGGGAACCATTGATCATAATTCTCTGTACTCTGTCATTCAGCTAGTTCTTGATCCAACATTACATTGTTTTGTCACATAGTTATGTATAAATTGTTATTTATTATGTAATGAATTTTAAAGTACCCGAGAGCAGATGCTTAATAAATGAAACACAGTAAACAGAGCATTTCGAATATATGAATTTAGTGCTTACCATAAAGCAATTTATAACATATTAAACTCCTTTTCAGTTATAATAGTGATTTATTGAAACCAAAATAAGCTTCTTTAACACAGTTAGTAAGTGCAACTGAGTTGTGCCAAGGAGTTTCTTACAGTTCATTAAGGTCAAATAACTTTCAGGACTAGAATATCGAACTCCGTTTCATTAATTCCTAATTATGACTTTGCCTCTCCAGCTACGGATTTAAAACTTCTTGTCAATGCACTTATCTTAACCTGAAAGTTTATTCTTTCAACTAGTCACATGCAAATGTTCATGAGAACCTATTCACTCTTGATTTCCTTACATGTCTATAAACCCAATGTATCATCCCTCCAGTCATTTAATGTTCTTTTGAGTTTAGATTTATTTAAATTCCTTCCAATTCTACACATTTTAAATGCAAATACAGAAGTGCCCTGGTTTAAGGCAATCTGCTTAAAAGCAAACTTCTCACACTGATCAGCTGTGCAAATGAGGGAAACCATGATGGTTTGATCAAACAACTGAATCACTACACCTAGCTGTGCACAGCACTACTACAATCCCTAGTCCCCTTGTGACTGGGACAAGGAGGAGAGAGAAGGATTTGGGAGGCAGAATGATAACAGGAAACCCTCTAGATTGAGATAAGAATCATTTAATGATAGTATACAAAACAATACAATGAACAATATTAGTTTTATGAAGCAGACAGGGTAACAGACAAAATGTGAACCTCACACTCAGTGAACAAAGGAAAAAAGAAAGCACTGCAGTCTGAAAGTGCGTGG
>VWZE01009689.1:307471-333375 GCA_013396675.1 Eubucco bourcierii
ATGAGCTTTTCAATACAGCTTTTCAGTAATACAACAACACAACTCCCCTCCCAGAAATCAGAGACCCCAGGAGGGGCTTCCAACCACCCTTCCACCTTCTCCCCACCCCTGTACCTTACCCCAAGGTTTGCCTTATGTGCAAGGTAAATTAGGAAGATCGGCCAAGGGGGTTAGAAGAAAAGTGGTTAGTGAGGATTAACCAGCAGAGGAGCCAGAGCCCAGAAGCTGCTAGATCACACCAGCAACTCCTGTTCCAGCAAGCAACAGACAGAGACTGACTTATCTGTTGTTTTGGGTAGTGTTCCCAAACAATTCTCCAGCAAGCGTATGAGTGAAGTAGACATCATGATGTTTTCCTTTCACAGCCTATAGTGCAACTTTGTCTATTAAAATATTCCAATTAGCCTCAAACCAGCACACCAGGAAAAGCCCAGAAAGAGTCACAGGATAAACTCCAAGTCCCATAAATCCCTTTTGCCTGAGCCAGCCCCTTCCTCCTGTGGAGATATTCAAAACCTGTTGAATGTGTTTCTCTGTGACCTACTCTAGGTGTCCTGCTCTGGCAGGAAGGTTGAACCATGAAGACAGCATGATACTGAATTATTTGTTTACACTGCAGCATGGCTCTGCCCCAACTATTTTGGCAGCACCAGTCCTGTCTTCTCTTATACTAATGCTGGGAAGATAGTCCTCCCTGCCCCTCATGGTGAGACCAGCCAGCTAAAAGCAAGACAAGAGGTCACATGACAATCACTGGTTATCTCACATTAGCAGAAGATACCTTTATTATACAAAATATACGTATTATTCCTTATGTTGTATGTGTTTGATATGCTTGGGTGCCGATTTAGAGCTTCATAATTTACTGTTTAGATTCAATGAGACAATCTCCACTTAATCTTAATCTTATGAGAGTTTCTCTAAGCCTGTACAGTGCTTGGTTTTTGGTTGTTTTGGGGTTTTGTTTGTTTCTTTGTTTGTTTTGGTTTGGGGTGGTTGGTTTTGTATGATTAATCTAACTTTGTATCAGTATTTTATTTCTCAACATTTTTAGAATACTATTATGCTGTAAAATACAATATAAAAAATCCTTGTATAAAAACACTTTCTCCTCAATCATGCAGTTAAATCTCTTCCTCATTGACTTACTTAAATCATAACTAAACTGTGGTACTTTCAAATCACAGATACAGAGGACATCTGCTTTACTGAAAGGTAAACAAAAGGTGGAGGGCTAAATTGCTCAGATGCGTATTTGGTAACTGAAAGAGTCAGAAGTCTCCACTCTTGGGCCCCTGCTTGAACCACTAGACACAAGCCCTCATGTAGTTCAATTTCCTATCAAATCCTGTGTCTGTAATTAATCTTTCCTTTAATAGAAAAGAAATTCCCTATAGACACATACGATTTATTTCCTGGAATATCACCTTCTGACCCTTTCCTGGAGGTCCTTTGAAACTTGAAATAATTTAACTTCATGCACCAAAGACACCATTACATTCCTTACTGATGAGATGTCATATACTTACAGGTAGCAGCAATTTCTTACATGGTGTGATTAAAGGACAGAAAAAAGTGAAAAATTAAGTCAGAAAATCACACGGTATCACCAAGGTTGGAAGGGACCTCAAAGATCATCAAGTCCAACCCGATACCACAGACCTCAAGACTAGACCATGGCACCAAGTGGCACATCCAAACTTGCCTTGAACACCTCCAGGGATGCTGACTCCACCACCTCCCCAAGCAGCCCATTCCAGTAGTCAATGACTCTCTCAGTGAAGAACTTTCTCCTCACCTCTGGCCTAAACTTCCCCTGGCATAGCTTGAGACTGTGTCCTCTTGTTCTGGTGCTGGTTGCCTGAGGGAAGAAAGTAACCTCCTCCTGGCTACAACCACCCTTCAAGTAGTTACAGACAGTAAGAAGGTCTCCCCTGACCCTCCTCTTCTCCAGGCTGAACAATCCCAGCTCCCTCAGCCTCTCCTCATAGGGCTTATGCTCGAGGCCTCTCGCCAGTCTCATTGCCCTTCTTTGGACACAGTTGTTCAGGTGTGGCCTAACCAGTGCAGAGTACAGGGGGAGAATGACCTCCCTGCTCCTGCTGGTCACACTATTCCTGATGCAGACCAGGATGTCATTGGCCTTCTTGGCCACCTGGGCACACTGCTGGCTCATGTTCAGGCGGGTGTCAATCAGCACCCCCAGATCCCTTTCTGTTTGGCTGCTGTCCAGCCACTCCCACCTCAGAAGGAGATCAGGTTGGAGAGGTAGTATCTGCCCTTCCTAAATCCATGTTGGCTGGATTGGCTGCTGTCTAGTCCTCAGCAACCTGAAAAACAAAGGCTCTTCTGTATGTAAAATATGTGTGTGTGGTGTGTGTGCGTGTGTGTGTGTGTGTATATATATATATATATATATATATATACATATAAATGTGTATAGGTCTTCAGGTGTTGATAACTAAAAAAAACCCCAAACTATAAAACTATAAATGGCTAATTTGAAATCATAATGTAAATGTTTGGTAAGGTAAAGCATGACTTCAATAATACTAATGATACATGCATATTTTATAACTGTGTTTGATGCTGTGCATCTGCCTCCTTATGGTCTTGAATGAGAGCTGATGGTTAAAATGAAAAGAGTTTAGGGAGTAGCTGGGGAGTGGCAGTATTAGGAAACCTGAAAGCTTTAGACAGGTCATGCAAATCTGTACAAATGTCATATTGTTCTTAGCACAGGGCCCAGTTTTGATAATGTGGTGCCTAAAATGCTCATGCAGAGGTTAGGTTTTCCAAATCAGATTTCAAGATGTTGGTAGAGCAATTGAGGAAAACTTGTTTGCAGCTCTTTGTACCAGACTTGGCCTCTACTCTTCGGCTGAATAAAGGATTACATTTTCCATTGCAGCATTCAGAAAGTAAATGTTCACTGAGAGTAGTATTTCTAAGGCACTGAATAGTATTTAATTTATGCAGTGATGTTCTTGATTCCAAAATCTTCATTGCAAGATGTGAATGCAGCTGTTCATAACGGACAAAGTAAGGGCAATGGATGTCATCTATCTGGACTTCTGCATAGCCTTTGATATGGTCCCCCCAAACATCCTTCTCTCTAAGTTGGAGAAATATAGATTTGATGGGTGCAAAGTTTAAAGGATAAAGAATTGTCTGGATGGTTGCATCCAGAGGATAAGTGGTCAATGGTTTGATGTCCAGTTGGAGATGGGTGACAAGTGATGCCCCTCAGGGGTCAGTACGGGGAAACAGTGCTATTATTACATTCATCAATGGTATAGACAGTGAGATTGTGTGCACCCTCAGCAAGTGTGCAGATGACACCAACCTGAGAGGTGTGGTCAATAGGCCAGAAGGAGAGAATGTCATGCAGAGGGACCTGGACAAGTTGAAGTAGTGGGTCTCGGTGAACCTCATGAAATTCAGCAAGGCAAGCAGAAGATCCTGCACTTGGATCTGGAACAATCCTCATGATCAATACAGGTTGGGAGACAATGAGATGAAAAGCAGCCCTGTAGAAAAAGGCTTGAGTGTGTTTGTGGATGAAAAACTAGACGTGAGCCAGCAATGTGCATTTGCAGCCCAGAAGGCAAATCACACCCTGGGTTGCATCAAAAGAAGTGTGGTCAGCAGATCAAGAGAGGTGATCCTGCCACTCTGCTCTGGTGAGACCTCACATGGGGTTTCTCAATACAAGACAGACATGGCCCTGATAGAGCAGGTCCAGAGGAGAGCAACAAGGTGATCAGAGGGTCAGAACACCTTTCCTGTGAAGACAGGTTGTTTAGAATTGGGATTGTTCAGATTGGAAAAGAGAAGGCTCTGGGGAGACCTTATGGTGGCCTTCCAGTAGCTGAAGTAAGCCTACAAGAAACCTGAGGAGGGCTATTTGCAAAGGGACGTAACAATGGTTTCAAACTAGAGAAAGGTAAATTTAGATTGGAAGTTAGGGAAGAAATCTTTACTATAGTGAAATATGGGAACAGGTTTCCCATGGAGGTGGTGGAGGTCCAATCCCTAGAGAGATCCCTAAGGCTTGATGGGGCTCAGAGCAACCTGTTCTGCTTAGGGATGTCTGTGCTTGCTGCAGTGGGGTTGAGCTGGATGACCTCTAGAGGTCCCTTCCAACCCAGTGCACTTTATGATTCTATGATTTAAAGTACACTGCAGGAGCAATTTTCTACCAACCATGAAATCTTTCAAGTATTTTCTCATGTACAAGCTGACTTAACAAAAATAGAACAAAACTTGCTTTAAACAATACTGTATTTGTCTAATGTAGAATAATAAATCCGCTTTACTGCTGTGAAGTATCTGATTAAATACAAAGACCAGTGTGATCTTTGGTGTTGAATTAATAGAAATGTTGATAATTTCCATAATGATGAACATTTTCATCAAGTAGAGTTCGAAGCAAATCAGAAGGAAGAAAGATTTAACAGACATCATCCCAGAGAATGCCAGCAACATGATCCACAGTCCCAGAAATGAATATATAAAACTGTCAAGTAAGGAAGTAGTGCACTGAGGAGGGGTTTAATTCTGCACATGATTCCTCAAATGTGTTTATTTGTGACATTATGTTGTCATTTTCCTTCCTGTTGCTGAAGATATGAACTGAATGATGACAGACAGAATACACATTTCTTAATCTGCTTGAGTAAAAAACATTCACAATTCTCAGTTCATTAATCTGTCTAGATACTAATTTGCATGCTTTGTCCAGGGAAAGTTGGTGGTATGCGGTAATTTTTCTAAAGATTCATACATAATTGCTAGTGATTGAATTCCTTCAACAAATTAGATATTTTTTATCTGTTACTAAATGTCAAGATCAAGCCACAATTTTAAATGTGATTCCCAGTAAAAATATCAGCCTAATTTTTTTTTTTTAAATCAGTAGTTCCTCTAAAACTTAATAGTCAAACTGTGATGAAGGTATTTAATCAAAGGAAAGGTCATAAAATTTTGTTTTCTCTTAAAAATTGAATCTTCTCAAGAAACTCTGTATTCTGCCTGTCATTTCTCTTCCCCTTAGTGACAGATTTGTGGAGATTTAAGGTGTGTGCTGTCACATTTTTGAAGATAATGTTTTTGTTCTGTTCCTATTGAGTGAAACTGGAAGAGTTGGAACAGAAAACAAAAACCTGTTCCCAGTTTCCAAGGATTCAATTGATGCAAATAATTAATACTCATTTGAAAATGTCATTCCTACCAGATTTTCAGGTAAGGATTACCTTGAGCAATTTCAACCAAGCCCCTGAAATGTAGACCATTTATTTGAAGACCATTATAGAGTCATTCAGATTAATAAATATTTTCTAGCAGTAACACCATAAACTTGTTTTAGAGGTGAATTTAGTGAGAGTAGCACAAAAGCTGCATCCCCAGAAAAACTTTCAAACATGCTGTTTCAGAATGAAAAATGCTTTTCAGGAAATAAGCTGGTGTGTATTCCTGCCAGATATTTGCAACACAACTTTCAAACCACACAACTCAGGGTGGCTCTTGTTTATGTTGCTAAATAAAGATCACCATACATGGAAAAATGGGGGATGGGGATGTGTGTGTGGGGGGGTGTTTGGGAAGGAGGATTAAAGGAGAATTTAGAAAATTTAGGTTACATGCACCTTTTCCCATTTAGCTACTGGTATCTTTTGGATGTGAAAACAAAAAAGTAGAATAAGGAATGATTTCTCAAAAGCTATAGCAAACTTTTGGGTAGAGTTTTGAGCTGTTAGGCAGTTAGTCAATTCCAGACTCATGTATATTGTTTTCTCAGGGATTTATAGTTGATCATTCCCTTTGAGACAAAGCTGGTCTTCTTAGGCAACAGCATGAATGTGATTTTACAACTTTGTTATGGAAATGGCTGTAGCTGCCACTGTAATTACTGTTCAGTCTCTTTTATAGACTTAGTTTCCAAAATGTTTTATAATAAGCTGCTTCATCTTGCACTGCGTAAGGAAATTACATTTTTCTTTATGTGTTCCTCTGTTTTCAGTGTGGTGATTACTTTTAGTTCATGGTGATTACAAGGTGTCAAGCTTATTATTTTTTTTCCAAAAGACAACCCATAAAAGAAACAACAACAACAACAAAACCAGAACAAAACAAAACAAAAAAAGGAGTGGATTTATTGAGCTATTGATATATCCACGTCATAAATACTCACATATTAGCTTTCATGACCTCTGTGAGTGTTCAACAAAAACCTTTTTTTTTTTTTTTTATTATTTTTTTTTCCCCTTTGTGGAAATCCCTTGAGCTTTTGTAATACCTGCTCCTTTGGCTAGACTTTCTTATGATCCTGGTCTTCAAAGTTGTGTTTTATGAGGAGACCACACTGTCTCCTTGTCTCAGTGTGCAATCTTTCCTGTTACCCACTCTAGGGGCCTGCTAAGCACGGTTGCTGCACACAGATTGTTTGTGAAGATGCCAAACGGAAGCCAGCAGCTCAGCTCAGCTGAAAGAGATAAAAACAACATTATTTCATAGCTATAAAAAAACCACAATAGACTTGTAAATGGTGCCTTGTACAAACAGGGCTTTTCTTCAGGAAAAGAATAGCTCCTTCAGCGGATACTGAGACATGTATTGTTCATTCTCCTCTTGTGCAATGAGTTGCTATTAATAGTTCTCTGCATTAGAAAATCTTACTATAAATAACATCTGAAATATATCCCCATAATACCATTTGTCCTTGATATGCCTTCGTTGGAACATTTGTATATTTACCATAAACAAGAGAACAAAACAAACGTGGATAAAAAAGGCTATGACTGCATTCAATGATTCAGCTGCTGGGACAGCTCTCATTTGGTGGAGAGAAGAAAGGAAAAGAAAGATATAAACAATAAACATCTCTTTGACTTTTCTCCAATATTCTAGCTAGACTAACAAGCAAACAGGCACAGCTTGACAGACAGATGATTGTCTTATCAACTGCAATCGTCTTGGAAAGAGTATATAAAATTCTCCTAAAATAGCTAATTAATTGGGAACTAGTCCCTCTGTTCTCTTGATATGGGAACTTTTTACAGCAGATGGTCTGTTCCTTGTTACAAACTGTGTATTAGTTTTAACTGGTTCCTGAAATGGAAGACATCACTTAGCAAGACCTTCCTGTAGGAAGATGCCGAAGGTTTATCTCAGCGGCTAAAGATTTGATGAGATTTTATAGAAATTTAATTTGTCCTTCTTTTGGTTCTTTTAGTTTGCCTAATGATTTTTTGGTATGCCTTTTGTTACTTCTTTTCATCTTTGAATGTGAGGAATATAAAATTCACCCTTTTCTGATTTTATTGACATTGATGTTTATTGTTGGAGTAAAACTAAAGAGACTGGATTTTAAACAACCATTTTCCTTAGCTGTGCCCATTAGCTGTTAATCAGAAATTTAAAAAAAAAAAAAGAAAGCAAATGTGTGTTTTCCTATGAACCTCTTAGATTTTCATGTTCTTGTCTCTTGAAAAATTTTAACTTAATTGTACCTTCTGGACATAGTGTCTCAAAAGAGGCTAGTTTTTTTTATTGTTTGTTTGTTTGGTTGGTTGATTTTTTGAAATAGAAATAAAAAAAGAATAGTTCTATGATAGGAGATGTCACTGCTGTTCTTCATATTCTCAGAAGACCAGAAAAGAAGAAAACAGTTTCATTTGGAACACGGAGGATTTCCTTCTGTCTTCTGAAATCAAATTTGCCTTATTCATAGAATCACAGAATGGTAAGGTTGAAAGGGATTTCAAAGATCATCTAGTTCCAACCCCCTGCCATAGGCAGGGACACCTCCCACTAGTACAGGTTACTCAAGGCCTTGTCCAACCTGGCCTTGAACACCTCCAGGGAGGGAGCAGCCACAACCTCCCTGGGCAACCTGTTCCAGTGCCTCACCATCCTCACTGCAAAGAACTTCCTCCCAATATCCAGTTTAAATCTCCCCTCTGCCAGTTTAAACCCATTGCCCCTTGTCCTGTCATTGCAAGACCTTGTAAATAGTCCCTCCCCAGCCTTCCTGTAGGCCCCCTTCAGATACTGGAAGGCTACTATCAGGTCTCCTTGAAGCCTTCTCTTCTCCAGGCTGAAGAGTCCCAACTCTTTCAGCCTGTCCTCATAGCAGAGATGCTCCAGCAGCTTCATGCACAATTCTGAGTTCACCTTTCATTGCTGAATTGGTCTGGATTTTTAGGCTTTGGTTGACATCCTTCTGAAGAAGCATTCCACAAAATCAACACTGACTTGTTCTGCAGCTGTTTGCCACAGATGTTTCATTTCTGCAGAAGAAAATACTCTTCTTGTTCTGCTTCTTTCCTTTCAGCTGGTTTCCTGCTTCCAGGGTCATAAAATACCATTTTAAATCACTCCAATGATCATCATGGTTCCTCCAGGTGTCTCTGCTGTGCACCTAAAGGAAGTGTGTCATTGTTTAAGGATAAACAAATAGGAGAAAGATGATATACTTCCTGAGCATGCCTCCATTTTTGCTTATATATCTTGAAAAATAAGTCAATTAGGTATCAAATCACACAATGGTACAGCAATGCAATATTCCAGTTACATCCTAGGTTTTCATCTCTGTTTTTCAAGTGGTCTCATTTGGCTGAGGTGTAATACATAACGTTAAAGCAAAACAGTGTAGTAGGGACAATACATGTCATTTTAACTCTTATACCCTCAAGTGATTCGACTTGCAAGCATCACATTTCTATACAGCAGCATTACTTTTCTAGACATTGTACAGTCTGTGTATGCAAGTGCTTGTGAAAATACAGTTCTTCAACACCTCAGCCTACAACAACTCTCTGGTACCAAGACCACCTACAACTCAAGTAGGTTAAGAAATCTTAACTTCTTTATTTCACACCTTCATTGGCCACCTACAGCATATGTAACCAAAAATGTACTGCCAGCCTGCAATTTAGCAGTTCAATGTTATTTATGTAACTGTTCAAGTATGCTTTTACCTGATGAAAAGAGACCACACCAGCAATGTTTTACCCAACAGAACCTGTTGAGTGAAGTCATTCATCTAAATCATATGAAATGTTACAGCAATCTTCAGATGTGAGTATATGCTAAATGGTATATTTGAGAGCTTTGTCCCCTTCATAATTGGATGATAGAGATGTGAAGCCTGGGTCTAAAAATCTGCTTTTACTCTTGCTTAATTTAAAGTAGGCAACTGGCAACTTTCAATAGCCTTTGGCCAGATCTACCATTAACAGAAATAGCTCGTCATAATTATTGTAATGATATACATGAGTTTTATAGCAATGTTTTATGTAACAATAGAATAGGATGCTCAAGTCTGAAGTGCATTTTGAAAATGTATTAATATCTCAATGTGTGAAATCGTTAATAGGTTCTGTACTTCTGTACTGAAAAATAATTATTATCTGAGGAAAGCTCTTCTCTGAACTAAATTGATATATTGCAGAGAGGTGATCACACCCATAAATCCATGGGTTTTTGAAAGGTAAGTCCTGACTGACTGGTGTTATCTTCTACAGTGAGGTGACCAGCCTAGTGGATGAGTGGGTGAGGCTGTGGACATTGGTAAACCCTTTGACACTGTCTCCCACACTATTCGCCTTCAGAAACTCACGGCATGAGGCTTGGATAAGCACACTCTGCATTGGATACAAAGCTGGACGGATGGCCAGGCCCAAAGTGTGGTGGTGAATTGAATTAAATCTATCTGATGCCCAGTTACTAGTGATGTCCCCCAGGGTTCACTGCTGGGTCCTGTCCTGCTTAATATCTTTATTAATGATCTAAGTGAAGAGATTGAGTGCACCTTCAGCAAATTTGCTGAGGACACCAAGCTGTGTGGCTATATTGATCTGCTAGAGGGTAGAGAAGTTTTACAGTGGGGTCTGGACAGGTTAAATCAACGAGCCAAGGCTAATTGTATGAAGTTCAACAAGGTTGTGATGGTTCGGGAGTTCCCCACTCCCCCCACTTTGTAAAACGACCCAGACTAGAACTCAGCTGGCTGGAAGTTAAGGACTGAAGCTCCATTTACAGTTCAGCACAATGTACAAGCAGAGATATACACTATAGACAGGAATAGTTACAGAAATATACAAGTGAAAGGTAATACAGAAACACAACTCCCCTCCCAGAAATCAGAGAGCCCAGGAGGGGCTCCCAACCACCCTTCCACCTTCTCCCCAACCCTGTACCTTACCCCAATGTTTGCCTTACACACAAGGTGAATTAGGAGGATCGTCCAGGGGAGTTAGAAGAAAGGTGGTTAGTGAAGATTAATCTGCAAAGAGGAGACAGAGCCAGAAGCTGCTAGACCATCCGACACGCTGTTCCCCCAGAGAGAGACAGACTGTGAATGCCTTATCTATGTTTTGGTTTCCTTTACCCAAACATCTCAGTAAGCCTATGAGTGAAGTAGACATCACCATGTTTTCCTTTCACAGCCTATAGTGTAATTTTCTCTATTAAAATATTCTAATTAGCCTCAAACCAGCACAAAGGCCAAGTACCAGGTCCTCCACCACACTTGCAACAACCCCGTGGTAAGGTACAGACTTCTGGATGTGTGTTGGAAAACTGCAACTTTGAGAGGATCCTGGGTTGGTCAGCAATATGCCCAAGTGGCCAAGAAAGCCAGAGATATCCTTGGCTTGTATTAGAAACACTGCAGATACCAGGAACAGGAAAGTGATCATCCCTCTGTACTCAGGATTGTTGAAGCCACATCTTGAGTATTGTGTTTAGTTCTGGGCCCCTCACTATAGGAAGGACATTAAGGTGCTGGAGTGTGTCCAGAGAAGGGCAGTGAGGCTCTTGAAGAGCCTGGAGCACATGGCCTATGTAGTGCATCTGAGGGAGCCAGGGTTGCTTAGTCTGGAGAAGAGGAGGCTGAGCAGAGATCTCATTGCTCTCTACAGGTACCTGAAGGAAGGTTGGAGAGAGGAGAGGGCCAACCTATTCTTGATGACTAGTGATAGGACTACAGGAAATGACTACAAGCTGCACCAGGTGGGGTTTAAGTTGGATGTTAGGAACTATCTCTTCACTAAAAGAGTTATCAAACATTGGAATGGTCTGCCCAGGGCAGTGGTGGAGTTGTTATTCCAAGGGGTGTTTAAGTGGAGTGTAGACCTGGCACTTAGGGACATAGTTTATTGTTGACCCTTCAATGCTGGGTCAAGGGCTGGACTGGATGATCTTTGAGATCTTTTCCAATCAGGTGTATTCTGTGATTCACTGATAAGTAATTTTCATCACAGTATTTTTTATTCTGAACTGTACTCTTGAAACAGGAACTGTTGCATAGCTATAAGAGATCTACCTAATATTTGTAATCTATATCTGAATAATGATTTTATTTATTTTCCTTTAAATTTGGATTGTGCATTATAGTTTTCTTGAAACAGGTTCATAGAAACAAAGGTAACACATTCAAAATTCATGTTTTAGTAAATAACACCAAATTTTTGTGACAGGATCTTATACCTGCTGGTCTTGTGATTGACATATATTGGTGAAGCATGATGAAGATTCTGGTACACTAGAAATAGATGTTTGTGGATATTGTAAGTGTCTATGGTAAATAAAGGTATTCCCAAAGCAGACAGCTTGTCTCTGTTTAAACAAAACAGAAAAAAAAAATAATTCCAAATGAAATCAAGCACTGATGGTAAATTGATACTGTAAAGATTTGTTTATTATTGTCAGTCAAAATGCTTTACATATTTGTTTATGTGGGAACTAAAATCTATTAAAGATCTTGAAGAAAAAGAACTCTTCAGTGAAGCATTCTGCTTTTTCTCAGATGATGAGTGATACTAAATATCGAAATCAACATCAAAAATAAAAGTATGTGGAATATAAATAGACACAGATTTTTATTGTGGGAGATAAATACTTATTGGAATGAGTTCAGGATGATGTATTATTCATGAACTGTATTCCACAAGCAAATTATGTAGTTTTCTCATTTAAATAATGGCAAACTTACTTATGTTGCATGCTGTAGCTAAATAAAATGAAAATGATACTTCTGAAGAATTATAAAAATAAGTTTGGATTATTATTTTTACTTGTCATATTGATAAAATGAATGCCTTGCTTATCCTGAATCTATCTAGGGATTTGAAGAAGACATAAACCCCTAATTTGATCTAAGGAAGGTTTACACTGTTTTTTTTAAAATATCATATTTTAATACAACTAAACAGTATACAACAACAATACACAACTTGAACTCTCCTGCAATGTATCTTTACATCACCCAAATCCTGATACATATTAGAAGATTCTGGAGCTCCTCCCTAATCTATATTTTTTAAAGTTTATTTCTTAGGAAAATTAGAGGGAATGAGGAGGATGAATGAAAAGCATCCAGTACCTGCCTTTACATCATACTCATGACTGTGTGGTCTGTGCATGCTTCTCACAGTCCCATGGTTCATATCTTACAGTAAAAGATCCTTCCCGCAGGTTCCAAATCTCATTTCTCCTCCATGCAAAAAAACCCCACCCAAACAAGCAAGCAAGCAACCCCCACAAAAGACTACAGGAAAAAACCCCATCCGAACAACAGCAACAACAAAAGCAACAAACAAACAAAAAAGTCCAACACATTTTTATGACATTTGTCCTCGCATATACCTGATAGTAGCTTTCCAGTATCTGAAGGGGCCCTACAGGAAGGCTGGGGAGGGTCTATTTACAAGTTCTTGCAATGACAGGACAAGGGGCAATGGGTTTAAACTGGCAGAGGGAAGATTTAGACTGGATGTCAGGAGGAAGTTCTTTGCAGTGAGGGTGGTGAGACACGGGAACAGGTTGCCCAGGGAGGTTGTGGCTGCTCCCTCCCTGGAGGTGTTCAAGGCCAGATTGGAGGAGGCCTTGAGTAACCTGTACTAGTGGAAAGTGTCTCTGGCTATGGCAGAGGGTTGGAACTAGATGATCCTTGAGGTCCCCTCCAACCTTACCATTCTATGATTCTATATAAACGATTGATATAAAACTGTTCACTGTGTGAGATTCTCTGGCAGGTGGTCCCCTATAAGAAATTCTCCTAAACTGCTGAAATAGCAAAACTTTGAAAAGACAGATACCAGTATATGGAAGTACAGAAGGACAAATCTAAATCTCTAGGAAAAGGGAAAGTTGTTCCATTCAGATGGGGCATTGCTTCCCTTTATCAAAATCTTAGAGAAGCCCAAAGAGATTTTTGTTTACTTACTACTTATCAGACTCATCCAGAATTTTGTCTTCATGCTTAAAAAAGTAATTTTGAGAGAGGAATGATTAGTGTCTGCTAATTATTTTTCCTTTTCTTGCTTAAGCAATCTTGACTTGCTTACGTAGACAGAAGGAGACCCCTCAGTATCTGAATTGTCCCACTATTGCCTCAGACAGCAAGCCCACCCATAAACCTCTCCACGAATGTGTCTTGTGTACACAGTGCTCCAGACTATGTTTTAAAACACTTGATATTTTCATTAGAAGTCCAGCACGTGGAGAGATAAAAGCCTTGCCATTTATAAACATAAACTATTAAAGAAGGAAAAGTTACTGAGGAGGTGTGGGAGGGAAATGAATAAAATAAAGAAACATTAAAAATTAGAATGGATTGATATGTGTATAATATATTTTGTAAATTGATTTTTAAAATAATTACTTGTAGATTTCTGCTTAAAATATGGGAAATACTTTCTTCTTCTGTCTGCTCTAGATATGCAGACTGAGTGAAGAGGGCAACATAAAAGGAAGCTTCTGTTCTTGCTTACCTCTGTCTGGTCAGTAGACTTCCAGTTCAATAGCCAAAAGACATGTATATTTAGAGCACGTTGGATTTCCTGCATAGGTGCTGGTCATATATGCACAACAGGTAATATAACAGATCTGCTGCAACCCAGAAGATTTGAACTACACACTGCAAGGTGCATGAGCCCATAGATGAATCTAAGATTTCACTTAGTGGTCCACTGGATGAACTCAATACTGATCTTGAATGCCAATTCCTCTTTCATAGTATGGTTCTAATTACCACAGTGTCTCATTGATTAAGATATAAATTATGAAGTAAGGAGAATGAGGTTGGGGGTTTTTATGTTTGTCTGGTTTGTTTTTTTTTTTTTTTTTTTTTTTTTTTTGGTTTTTTTTTCTTCTGTTTTCTGATCTGCTTGAGAAGTAGAATGGTTGTACAAATGGATCTGGACAGGCTGGGTCAATGGGCCAAAGCCAGATGTATGAGCTTCAATAAAGAGGTTGAGTGAAGATCTTATCACTCTCTTCAACTACCTGAAAGGAGATTATAGGAAGATTAGTATCAGTCTCTTCTATCAAGTAACAAGCAATAGAACATGAAGAAATGACTTTAAGTTGTATCAGGGGAGGTTTAAATTGGATATTAGGAACACTTTCTTCACTGAAAAAAGTTATTAATCATTAGGATAGGCTTCCCAGGGAAGTGCTTGAGTCACCATTCCTATTTAGAAGACTTGTAGATGTGGCATTTAGGAATATGGTTTAGTGGTGGACTTTATTGTTAATGTAGAAGACTCTGAAAACATTTGCCCAGTAAGAAATATTAATTGCAAATGGAACTACTAGTGATGCACAATAAAGTTGCTTTTTATAAAAGATTGCATTTTTGTTTAGGTTTTTATAAGATTTATAAGACAAGCTCCTTCAGAATTCATCAAGAGAAAATGCTGGGGTGATGTTTAAGCCAACTACTAATTTATTTCTAATGAATTCACATATTTTATGTGGGTAGCCTGAAATAAAGAGTCTGTGTATATCCATGCAGTAGATCAATTCACTCTTAGATTCATGAGTGCATGCTTTTGCAAGAGTAGGCTTAAGAAATTTTTCACTATTTTCACTCACTAACTATTACTGGAATCTGTTGCATGCTCTTGGAGATACTTTGTCTGGTCAAAGTAAAGGTTTGGGGTGGGGGGTGTGTGCATTATTTTAGGTCTTTTCTAGACCACAAGTTTTAAAAAGAAGACAGCACTTCCAGATATTCCTTATAATATCTGGTTTATAACCCAGTTTCTTGCTCATTTACTACAGAGACGTACATCGGTGAATCAGTGAATTGGTGGTCAATGGCATGAATAAAAATCCTAGAATCTGACCCTTTATATATATATCAATAGTTCCTCTTGATGATGATAGATAACAGATGCAAAAAAGGGCTAAGAATATAGTCATGTCTAGGTGCAATAGAATTATAATTGTTCTATTTTTAAATTTCTCCTCATTTTAAAAGTATTTTAAAATAGTCACACATCTTTATATTGTTGCTCTGCTGCTGTCATTGTTCTACTTATATACTAGCCTTGTGACTCTAAAAAGTAGTGAGGTGTGTGCTGTAACTTGGAAAAACAATGGAGGATAAGCTAGAGACATAGCTAACTTCAACTTCATTTATACATATAAATATAAAAAAGGAACAGTTTAGCTCCTATGTTCTTAAGCATTAGACTAATATCACTGTTCTAAGAAGAGATTTGGTCTTATAAAGTGGTTGAAATCAGACACAGTCCACAGTCCTCTACACAACTCCCAAACAGAAAGAGATCTGGGGGTGCTGATTGACACTTGTCTAAAGATGAGCCAGCAGTGTGCCCAGGTGGCCAAGAAGGCCAATGGCATCCTGGTCTGCATCAGGAATAGTGTGGCCAGCAGGAGCAGGGAGGTCATTCTCCCCCTGTACTCTGCACTGCTTAGGCCACACCTTGAGTACTGTGTCCAGTTCTGGGCCCCTCAATTTAAGAAGGACATTGAGGTGCTTGAGCGTGTCCAGAGAAGCGCAATGAGGCTGGTGAGAGACCTCGAGCACAAGCCCTATGAGGAGAGGCTGAGGGAGTTGGGATTGTTTAGCCTGGAGAGGAGGAGGCTCAGGGGAGACCTTCTTGCTGTCTACAACTACCTGAAGGGTGGTTGTAGCCAGGAGGAGGTTACTTTCTTCTCTCAGGCAACCACCTCCAGAACAAAAGGACACAGTCTCAAGCTGTGCCAGGGGAAGTTTAGGCTGGAGGTGAGGAGAAAGTTCTTCACTGAGAGAGTTATTGGCTACTGGAATGGGCTACCCAGAGAGGTGGTGGAGTCAGTGTCCCTTGAGGTGTTCAAGGCAGGTTTGGACGTGGCACTTGGTGCCATGGTCTGGTCTTGAGGTCTGTGGTATCAGGTTGGACTTGATGACCATTGAGGTCTCTTCCAACCTTAGTGATACTGTGATACAACCAAGCACTGATAACAATTACAGTATTTATTCCAGGACTGGAAACTTGCTTGGACATCATTAAAAAGAACGTGTGAGGATAGAAAGCAAAATGCACAAGTGCTGTAAGAGATCTTTTTAGTATGGTCTTGACTGGATCTGGAGCCTATTGTGCAAGCTGCTTAAATATTAAGAGACAGTCCTTGTATTAGCTTGGAGGCATGCAAGTAACCCATTAGCCTACATATGACACTTGACAATTTCACTCATTATTTTCCAAGTAATTTTCTTAATGAAGTAAAGTATTAAGACAAGTGCAGCAATATGAACTGTATCTAGCACACTATCTACCAATGGATTTTAGAGCATGAGAAATGTAAAAGTTTTCAGGCATCTGTGAACAGAAGTTACAAGGTGTGGAAAATGAATCCTTTTGTCCTAAAGAGCTTTCAAGCAACAATTCCTTTCCTAAGGTCTTGCTACCTTTATTTCATAATCCCAGAAGACAGCAAAGAAGTGAATGTGCACACAACCTCTTCCAACTCCTGTTTCTTAGAGTAGATGATACAGACAACACAGATCTTTTACTGCAAGGCCTGTGAGTAAGCTGAAATCATGGGATCATCTAGTCAATGAGAGAAATTTATTGAAATGGAAGTAGCATATCTTATTAATTTGTGGTTTTGTTGGAGTCATCTTTACCTAGGAGTTAGTGCCTTATTTTGAGCAGAATACTGAACTCAGATAAAGAATGATATAATTAGCAAATTTCCCCACTAAAATTATAATGTACATTATAGTTCTTTTAGTTTATTTGTTATTTTCTAATTAACTGCATTATTTCAAGAGGACTAATGCTGTTTCACAATGAGTAATATCAGAAGCAGGCTGTTGAGCTCTAAGGAAGACAAAATCTTCCTTTCTGTTTATATATAAAAAGGTGGAGGCAGTCTTTGCTTCAATAAAAAGTGTCTGTCTACAGGCACACAATCAAAGTAACCCAAGGAGATTTAGGGAACACCATTGGACCACAACAATCCTATGCAATGCTACAGGCCTGGGGATGCGTGACTGGAAAGATGTCTGACAGAAAGGATCTGAGAGTTCTAATCATCAAGCATCTCAATAGGAGCCAGCAGCATATTCAGATGGCCAAGGAAGCCAATGGCATCCTGGTTTGCATTAGAAATAGTGTGCAGCAGGAGTAGGAAGGTGATCGCCCTTCTGTTCTTGGCACTGGTGAGGCCACACCTTGAGTATTGTGTCCAGGTTTGGGTACTGCAGTATGAGAGAGATGTTGAGGTGCTGGAGCAAGTGTAGAGGAGGGCTACAAAAGTAGTGGAAATCCTGGAAAATAAATCTTATGAAGAGTGACTGAAGGAGTTGAGGCTGTGCAGTTTGAAGAAGAGGAGGCCAAGGAAATACTTCATCACTGTCTACAGTTCCCTGAAAGGACATTGCGGAGAGATTGGTGCTGGTCTCTTCTCATGAGTAATTAGTGATAGAACAAAGGAAAATGACCTCAAAGGCTGAGACTGGACATTAGGAAAAACTTCACCACTTGTGTAGCTCCGATGTGACACGTCGACCCAGGAGATCACGGACGCGAGGCAAACCCTCCGTGGCTCTCAGGAGGTTGTCGGAGCAGTCAGCCCCTGGGCGAAGCAGGATCCCGATTTCTGGGTTGGAGCAGTTTGATTGGCTGTGAGGCTCGGCCAAGGGCTCAACTCTCGACCTAGAGCGGCGGGCTGGCAAGTCCCGGTGTTGCAAATTTGCCGCAGGGTTGTTTCTTGTTCTCGGTCAGCATCAAACGGACTGGGGTTCAGACGAGCAGTTGTACCCCAGCGCGGGGTAAGCCCTGCAGTCCCCTGGTTCAGTGCTACAGACAGACGGGGTCAGGTCCATCCTTTGTGGGGAAAAGGCAAGTTCCCCACTATGTGATGCCAAGCAATGCCAACAGGGAGCAGGGAAAATAATAACTGTAGAAGCAGTGAGTAAAATTAATTGGTTTGGGTTTTTAAAGAGTTTTGACTGACTGTTTTGACCAATAGCAACAGACAAAAAACATTCCTGGAACCAATCCCAAGTCACCTCACCAAAAAAGGGAGATGCAGAAGACCAGCACCATGACCTTTGTTTACCAGAAACAAAGCAGGTTTTATGGTGACTCCAAATACGGAGTCTCTATGGCACACTGGAAGGCGCCAAGGTTTTTGTCTGCTTTCCCGCTTCTTCCACCCGGGAAGAAGGGGAGAAGGGAGGTGGGGGGGCAAGATAGGTATTTAGGTATAATTTAGGCCTTCCACCACAGTTACTCAAGGCCTCGTCCAACCCGGCCTTGAACACCTCCAGGGAGGGAGCAGCCACAACCTCCCTGGGCAACTTCTTCCAGTGTCTCTCCACCCTCACTGGAAAGAACTTCCTCCTGACATCTAGTCTAAATCTTCCCTCTGCCAGTTTAAACCCATTGCCCCTTGTCCTGGCATTGCAAGACCTTGTCAATAGTCCCTCCCCACCCTTCCTGTAGGCCCCCTTCAGATACTGGAAGGCTACTATCAGGTCTCCTCGAAGCCTTCTCTTCTCCAGGCTGAAGAGCCCCAACTCTCTCAGCCTGTCCTCATAGGAGAGTAAAAAAGTAGAGATAGAGAGAAGAAAGATAGAGAGTTACTTTTTCAGAGAGATGAAAAAGTAAAACACACCTCTCCTTTGAGGAAAAAAAAAATTACACTTAAAATCAGCTCCGGTGTTACATGCTGAGTGTCACTTCTCTGCAGCAAAGGAAACAATCCCACAGTATTTTCATTTTTCTACTTAACCATATTTTCAGTCTGTGTTCTTTGGGTCATTGTTTTAAACTGCTGCTCATTTTCAGAGTCTTTCATGTTCAGAGATACACAGGTTTACTTGCAACATGACATTGATTTCACAATATACTTTACAGAAGTATTAAGCACAGAGAACTCATTATCTCCTTAGGGTCTTTTTGCTTTTGTTATGAAGTCTATTTTCCTGAGAGGAAAAAATTTTAAGAGTACATTCCTTTTTCATTCTATTAACGAAAATCCCCTGCCCTTCTTTTCCTTTCTTTCCTTTTTTTTTTTTTAAGCTCTTTGAAACCTACAACAACTATTCTTTACAAGATGCAGTAAAATTAATACCATTAGCTGCAGTCTGAACAGCATCTGACCTTTCAGAAAGAAATTGGAGTCTTTTCTTAATCACAGCCTTCCTAATTGCCCTTCTTTTGACAAGGGTTGTTGCAGTTATGAAGCATTTCAGTCTACTGGTCTCTCTAGGCTATTTGCTTCAATAAACTCAGTGTCCTTTTTCTATAAACTGGGAGATATATAATCATGTTGACAAGTCACAATATATAGTTGTTAAACATATCTCAGCCTAAATCACATCTCACTTTTACAGTAAAAAGGAATATTTTTAACAGATACAGATATCCATCACAGGAAATCGTAAAAGGGAGAAAGAGTTGTTCCTTGAACAAACATTCCTAAACAATATTTTAACACAAATATTATGCTACAGAAGTTGTATGGCTTCTTACACAAAAAAAGGCACTTCATTACTGAATTGACTTTAGAAAATGAAATTAAAATAATAAAATCTCATTAACCTTTTTATGGACAATATCTTGACATTCTCATTTGTTGAATATTCTTGGGTTTTTTGCTATATCTTTCTCATGCTGTTTCACATAGAACTTCAGAATTAAAAGCCTCTTTTTTTTTTGTCATAGGAGGAAATGGTAAAGGGATAAGATATATAATGACTACTTGCACATTATGGCAAGTAGAAATAAAAGTGGTACAAAAATCACTCTGATTTGAGACGCTAGTGAAATATTTAATGAAATCTCTCATCTGGCTGTTCTAGACCTGTATCTTACCTACCCATAGCTCTTCTACCTTGTCTTGCCTCTGACAAAGTCTTTGTGACGATTCCTTCTCAGAGTAATGAGGACAGGTGTAGAAAGGTGAGACTATATCTCTTTAGAATCCGAACTGAAGTGCCATCCTAACGTCACAGTGTCCTCAATATGACTTTTTACTGATTTGGCAATATTACCCTGGATCCATAGACAAAGAAAGCCTGAGTCCTGAGGGGTTGAGAGCAGAATGTGAGTTTTTTTAACGGTGTAAGGGAAATAGCACTAATAAGTAAGTGCTATTAATAAGTAAGCTAAAAACCCAAAAACCAACCAAGCAAAAAAAAAAACCAAAAAAAACCCAAAACCCCACACAAAAACCCCACTACGTTTGTGTATTTTATTAATTTCCAACAATTTAATGCTGCCTCACAAAATCCTATTCAGTCGAGCAAGCAATTTTTCTTTTGACAGGCCAGTAAGATATCATTAATTTTTCATTGTCATCAATCACCATCGTAAAGGCCGTCTGAGAAGGTTTTGTGCTTTGACTGGTAATTTGTCATGACAATTTTGCAAGGCTGTTTTAACGCCTTCTCTTAGCTGATTGAAAATGTCTTATTTACTTCAATTAGTTTTGCCAGTGAGACGCTGTGGCTTTATACAAAATGAATTGTTAATTGTTCCCTAAAGCCTAGGTAGACACCTGCTTTTCTATTAAAACACAGATCAAACTGCCTATGCAGTGAGGGCTAAAATTAACTCAATTGTACAGGCAAATCAGAGATACTTAGAGTTTTCTAATTTGTAATACAGTCAGTTTTATTTGACATAAAGTAATTTCTGATTTGCAGTTATTATCTTTGCAAAATATAAAAAACCAGAACAAGTGGAAGATAGGTAGTTTTTACTCACTTGGTAGATAATACTATATTAAATGTGTAGATCTGTATTGCCTTATGTGGTAGGGGCTTCATAAATCCTTTAGTAAAACTGGTGAATTAAACTACTTTTCAATGAGATTTTTTTTTCAGCTTAACTATATCTCTTTATAACATATTTAATACCAACAGGTGACAGAGAAAACAATACAGAAGATTTAAAAGTCTGCATTAAACGTCTTCAAGGCCCCACAGTCCAGTCTCTAATAATGTGGTGGTTTTGTTTTCTGTACACACTGCTTGCAATTCTCGTAATGACATTTTCACATGATGAGGTTGCATCAACATAGTATGGAAAAGAATTGTACACAGATGATTTCACTAGGTCACCAGCACATTCTGCAGTTGGCACGGGGCCATAATTAGTGAAATTAATTAGCCTTAGGAAACTAAGCCATGTGACCTATACTTTAAAACATGTACTCGTTGCTATGGCAGCCCAAAGAGGAGCATGTCTCAAGCTGTTAGAGTCCCTGGTTTCTTCTCATAATGAACAGCTACAGGATGTGGAGCTGTAGATAAAGCAAATCCATTTGTTGGACATGACAAACTACAACAAATAATAAATGAAGTGACAATGGTACCTGAATGAATCATTTGACAGAAATCTTAACATAACATTTAAGCTTAGCAATGAAAAGTTTGACTATTATTAAACTTTGGGCATTCTCAGTCTCATGGCACTGCTCAGAAAGAGTACGGGCTGTGCTGTTTTCAACACAGCCTGTTTGAGATAAAGACGTGAGATATAAAGAGTTTGTCAGGGAAATTGTTCTGGTTTGAGGCTAATTGGAATATTTTACTGAGAAAAATTAAATCCTTAGCTGTGAGAAGAAAGAAAAACAACAAGAGTAACCTATATCACTCATTCTTCTGCTGAGAAGCACAACTAGTCAAAATATAGATAAGGCACTCACTGCTCACACACTTCTGAGTTAGTTCTCAGTAGTTGTTATTCTGTTCCTTTCACTCCAGTAGTCTGTGGCTGTTTTCTGCCTTAATTCTAATAGGACCTAACCCTTTATCTCCTCTAACCTCCTTGTCTTTTTGACATCTCACCTCAGATCTCTCCAGATTTGTCAGATGAGATATATGGGGACTGATCTGTTCATTTCTGAAGGGAGGGAAAAAGGAGGGGAAGGGGTGGGGAGGCTTGGGTTGGGATCTGCCAGTCTGATTGTTTTGGAGGGAATTTCACGTTTCTGTATTACTTTTAGCTATATAACTGTGTATTGTGTGTGTGTGTGTGTATATATATATATATATATATATATGTTTGTAAATTGTGCTAAGCTGTAAATATAGCTTCATCCCTTAACTTCCAGCTGGCTGAGTCTAGTGTCTAGTCTGGGTGATTTCATTGTATGTGTGTGAGGGCAACTCCCAAACCATCACATCTTATTTTCGGAGCCGAATGTGGGATTTAAGACATCCAGGATGGCTTTACTATCCTGACTGACCAAGCTAGTGGCTTTCTCTGATAAAGTGACTATGTCAGTGGATAAGGGATGACCTATGCATGCACTCTATTTGGACTTCTGCAAGGCCTTTGACATAGTCACCCACAATGTCCTACTAAGCAAGTTGGAAAGATATGGATTTGATGGGTGGACTAATCAGTGGATGAGGAATTGACTGGAGGATCACATCCAGAGGGTAGTACTCAATGGCTTGAAGTCCAGATGGAGCGCAGTGACAAGTGGTGTCCCTGAGGGGCCTGTACTGGGAGCAGCACTGTTTAATATTTTTATCAATTGAAATATAAATATACAGTGTGATCGAGTGCACCATCAGCAGCTTTGCAGGTGACACCAAGCTGAGCGATGCTGTTGATACACCAAAGGGACAGGTTGTCATCCAGAGGGACCTGCACAAGCTGGAGAGACGAGCCCAACTGAACCTCATGAGATTCAACAAGAGCATATGCAGGGTCCAGCACCTGAGCCAGAACAACACTCACTATCAATACAGACTGGGGCTTGAGGTGATAGAAAGCAGCCCTGTTGAAAAGGCCTTGGGAGTGCTGATGGACAAGAAGCTGGACATGATCAGAGAGTGTGTGCTTGCAGTCCAGAAGGCCAATGGCAGCCCGGGCTGTATCAAAAGATGTATGGCCATCAGAATGAGTGGTGTGATTCTGCCACTTTGCTCTGCTCTGGTGAGACCTCACCTGGAGTACTGTGTCCAAGTCTGGAGCCCTCAATATGGGAAGGACATAGAGTGATAGAGCAGGTCAAGAGGAGGGCCACAAAAATGATCAGGGGGTTGGAACACAGAAAAGATGAGGCTCTAGTGAGACCTTATAGCAGCCTTCCAGTACCTAAAGGGGGCCCACCAGGAGGATGGAGAGAGACTGTTTACAAAGGCGTGTAGTGATAAGACATGGAGCAATGGCTTTAAACTACAGAAGAGTAGATTTAGATTGGATGTTAGGAACAGGTTCTTTACCCTGAGGGTAGTGGAACATTGGAACACGTTGCCCAGGGAGGTAGTTGGGGGCCCATCCTTGGACATATTCAAAGTGAGGCTTGATAGGTCTCTGGGCAACCTGATATAACTGAGGATGCCTTTGCTTACTGCACAGGGTTTTGGGCTAGATGACCTTTGGAGGTCCCTTCCAACCCAGAACATTCTATGACTCTATGATTCTGATGTAAATGAGATCATACAACGGACAATTATTTTAGCCTACTTTGCAGAAAAGCAAAGCAAAACACAGGAGCAGCAGCAGAAGCCAGCAAACTCTCCCATCCCAACCCACCCATGTCCAGTAAACTCTCCCCGTCCCACCCCACCCAGGTTCACATCCTACAGCTCAGCAGAAAAGAACCACACCCAAGACCCAGAAACTGAAAACTGGAAGCTTCTAGTGTTACAGTCTGAACTTCAAGCCCCACAATACTTTGCTCTAGCCAGCACTTNCTCTATGATTCTGATGTAAATGAGATCATACAACGGACAATTATTTTAGCCTACTTTGCAGAAAAGCAAAGCAAAACACAGGAGCAGCAGCAGAAGCCAGCAAACTCTCCCATCCCAACCCACCCATGTCCAGTAAACTCTCCCCGTCCCACCCCACCCAGGTTCACATCCTACAGCTCAGCAGAAAAGAACCACACCCAAGACCCAGAAACTGAAAACTGGAAGCTTCTAGTGTTACAGTCTGAACTTCAAGCCCCACAATACTTTGCTCTAGCCAGCACTTTCATTTGAAACTGGCATGACTGCAGCATGGTGTTTGAACACCAGCAGCAAATTCAACTCAACCCACAACAGAGTGAAGTAAATGCAAGGTGATTTTTTTCTCTTGACTATATTACTTTCCTTGCTTACATTGCAGATTCTTCTACACCCAAACAAATCAAAGGTTTCTGTCAGGTTTGGCAGAAAGGCCTTTTTAATTTTTGACTTATACATTTTAAAGGTTCCCATTATTTTCAGAGTATTCCTGTATACTTTAATACATTTTTTTCCTTTCTATTTCTCTGCCAAAACACTGATCACTAAAACCTCTATTAGGAAAAAAACCTTGTTAAAATGATGATAAAATGTCAGTAGGTGATGCATTCTCATCAATGAAGAATTTAATACTTTTTTTCAACAATGTGAGATGGCAAAGTTTTTCCAGGTGCGTGTTCAAAGACATTTATCCAGGAAAAATCATACAATCTGGGGGTAGAAGGCATTAATGTTTTGGGTTTTTTTTGTTTGTTTGTTTGTTTGTTTTTGATTGTAGAAGGATTTCATTTAGAAGAAGTTGTAAGAAAATTCTGCACATCGTCCAAAGTTTGTGCTGGCTGATACAGAATTTCCTGATGTTGGGATTTTAAACAGTATTTTCTGCATTATTTTGACAAGCATGACCTTAAGCATTATTAGCCAGCATCTGTAGCTTAAGAATCATTTAGAGAATATTTACATAATGAGATAAAATCTCTAGGGTGAGGACATTCTTCCACTGTGTTATGCACACTACATATGTCACCGTTTGGCAGTGACAGAAATAGTAATGAACATATTATTATAACATTGATGTTGTGGTATTAATTTGTCGGTAGCTGTTATCCTCAATGTATGTTGTTACATAAGATTAATATTTCTATTTTCCAGAATGAAGGGGAAAACGATATAGAATCATAGAATTGTAGAACGGTAAGGTTGGAAGGAACCTCAAGGATAATCTAGTTCCAACCCTCTGCCATAGAACCTTACCGTTCTATGATTCTGTGGTACTCTGAGAGGCTGATCAGCTCTATGGCCCAGGGATGACTCATCAATTCAAGTCAAAGTAATAAGCTTTCCCTGGGGAAAATCTTATAGACTGGAGATGAGGGTGGGAGCTACTGCATACACATGTATGAGCCTCATTATGGGATGCAGTAGAAGTATCAGTGACTGGAGTAGAGCTGTGGCTTCAGTGGCTCATATATCCAGGTGCCAACAATGTGTTCTGTTAATTGACCTTCATACTCATTCGCTGGAGATGGGAAAAAGATAAGGAAGTTGATGCTGCTTGCAAGTATATAATTTGTAATTATATACATTGTCTAATTCAGGAATAATGCTAAAAAGGGTTTACAGCTTAAATGTTTAAGTAACAGGCTACCAAAAAAGGCAGAGTATGTGAGAATTTTTGCCAAGCACTTCTATTGCTAATCACAAGTACTACTTCCTGCAGCAACGCTATTTTGTTATGTTTTGACAAAGCTAAAACCAAACCTTGATTTCTCTAACACAAAATTACTCACTTGCATCTCGATGCTAACATTACATGATCACCATTTTGTCAATATATTTGAAGAAAATTAGGATTTCATCTGAGGTACTTTTTTTTTTTTTTTTTTTTTTTTTTTTTTTT
>VWZE01009689.1:333390-346283 GCA_013396675.1 Eubucco bourcierii
TTTTTTTTTTTTTTTTTTTTTAGGTCAACCATCCTCACATACAGCTAAATAAAAACACATCTGTATAAACTATTTATAGGGTAAAGAGAAAAATGTTCCTAACAATTCATCAGCCTCTAACTCTCAACCTTCAGGTTCAAAAAGACATCGTTAGGAACATTTTCCCCTTTAAGGAAATTTCTGTTGTTTTGAATAGCAATTTTATCTGCATAAGAAATATGGAGAGAGTACTTAAAGCAAAATAAGGCTGTCACATTCAACAATCATTTTGTCCTGCAAGACCAAGGTTTACACTTGTTTCTCTTTTGGTGCCAACAACTTCTTTTGCCAAATCACAATCCATTTTTTAACTACTTAAGATCCATCTTTCACTTCTTATCTCATGTATGCAAGCAAAAGAAGAGAAATAGGTAAGGGGAGATCAAGTGATTAGCAGTGGAAAATAAATAATGTCAGAGCTAGCAGGTCCATGTAAATGCCTGATTAGAAGACCATCATCAAGTTTCATTAAATAAACTATATATGTGGGTGCTTACATGCCAACAACAAGGGATGTGTGCTATGGTCATTTATTCAGCTCACAGGATCAAATGATTTATAATTCTAGTATCAATACAGTTCTCTTCATCTTTGAAATGTTTCCCAAACACTGTCTAATTAGAGAAATCTAATGTCAGTTTAATTATTTAGTCCACCCTGTGTGATTACTAAGTGTTTTATAAATAATTCTTGTGTAGAAAAAAGGCACAAGGATATCAATATTGGGACTAAAACTCAAGATAAGGCTCAGCAGCCTCCCTCCATGTCTTGTCTCCCTTCTATGACTGTAGCAAGAAGTTAAATGTAAATATTTAGAAATTTAACTGAGCTGCTTCTGAGCCCGGAAGAGTCCAAAGTAGCAATCAGCTACTTCTTGGCAGTTCTCCAGCAACTCTCCAATACACCCCTAAAATCTATTATTGGATCAAACTGATGTGTCTGGCTCCACATTTAGTGTGCTTCAGTAGATTCCTGAAGACCTTTGTCATGGTTGCAATTTGCTATACTTGTCTGTAACCTGCCTCTAGCAGCACCTTCACTTCTTTATACCTGCCAAGTGTTTAATCTACTACCATTAGTTAATAATGTATGGGACACCAGACATAGCCTGGGATCACGTGTGAGACATTCCATATGTTTTTGCTAAGAAACTTCCTACAACAGAAGGAATAGGAGAAGTTACAGCTTTTTTGACAACATATATACAGATCCTCTTATAGTGATGCATGGATTGCACTGGTTTGGAAAGGACTCCCAAAGTACAGCTCCCATGCAGTGAACAGGGACACCTCCAACTAGATCATGCTGCCCAGGGCTACATCAAGTCTGATCTTGAATGTCTTAAGGGATGGGACCTCAACCACATCCCCGGGCAACCTGTTCCAGTGTCTCACCACCCTCACTGCAAAGAACTTCCTCCTAACATCCAGTTTAAGTATCCCCTCTGCCAGGTTAAACCCATTGCTCCTTGTCCTGTCATTGCAGAACCTTGTAAATAGTCCCTCTCCAGCCTTCCTGTAGGTCCCCTTCAGATACTGAAATGTAGCTATAAGGTAGGAAGATTATCAGAGGGCTGGAGCACCTCTGCTATGAGGACAGGCTATGAGAGTTAGGGTTCTTCAATCCGGAGAAGAGAAGGCTTTGAGGACACCGTGTAGTAACCTTCCAGCATCTGAAGGGGGCCTACAGGAAGGCTGGAGAGGGACTATTTACAAGGTTCTGCAATGACAGGACAAGGAGCAATGGGTTTAACCTGGCAGAGGGGATACTTAAACTGGATGTTAGGAGGAAGTTCTTTGCAGTGAGGGTGGTGAGACACTGGAACAGGTTGCCCAGGGAGGTTGTGGCTGCTCCCTCCCTGGAGGTGTTCAAGGCCAGGTTGGAGGAGGCCTTGAGTGAGCTGTACTAGTGGGAGGTGTCCCTGCCTATGGCAGGGGCTTGGTACTAGATGATCTTTGAGGTCACTTCTAACCTAAACCATTCTATGATCTATGACTCTATCCCCAGAAGCTTCTCTTCTCCAACCTGAACAGCCTCATTTTTTTCATCCTGTCTTCACAGGAGAGATGCTTTATCCATTTAATCATCTTCGTGACCCTCCTCTGCAAAATTTTCTTTACTGAAGGGTAGAACAATACTTAGAGTGATGGAGATGTGCTGGAAATGACTGTCAGTTGTCCAGTATTTTGTTGCCTACAAATAGGGAGATATGGAGAAAGCTCTCTGAGAGCATGGGAGTAGAAAAACTATGACTCCTAACTGATGGGCATTGTGCTTCAGACCCTGCATCAGAACCATAGTGGTGTTAACGAGAGGTGACATTACATATTACGTAAAACAGACTTCATGTCCACAAATGTTTGGTACTCTATACATGGCAAGGGCAGTTTTCATCTTCTGTTGCTATATTTACAGAATACAGTGTCTAGACAAGTTGTATACATTTACAGAGAATGAAACAGCTCAGCATAGGTAAACCAGTACAGTGCTGAAAGAATTACAGCAACAGTACTGTGACCTGCTCTCCTAACAGGCTCATACCACACTTACAAAGATATATTTCTTCTGATTTGGAGGTTAGTCTGATATTCCTTCAGCCAGTTTAAGCTTATGGAGTAGAATTACCAAAGCAGATTGAAGACTCACCTGAACTGGTATGTCAGCAAATACCAAAACTGATTTGTTAATTTTGGTTTTTTGGGTTTTTTTTTTAATTTAAAATGTGAGGAAGGGACAGGATGCAACAATTCTCATGAAAGTTCTCTAGAAAAATAGCTATTGCTAAGAATCTCTAACTTAATCTTCCTTTGTTCAGGTTTGCATCATAGATTGGGAAATCTTGTGTATCCACTGGGAGCAAATTCCTGTCTTCCTAAGGGTTTCACTGCAAAGTAGTCAGCTAATTGGATTGTTTCTGATGGGTAAAAGCACACATTTCTTGGAAACACTTCACTTTGTTTCCAAATGTATTGTGACATTCCAGATTGAATGAAATTCTCAGTTAGTTTATCTGGGATCCTTTATAATATTTGACACATGCTTGTCATCACCAAGGACCAAAATAGAAAATAGCTTGGAAAATGACTTCTTATTCCTGAGACACATCAAAACATTAGGTGTGATAGTCATTAAGTCTCCTGATGTAGAGGAAATAATAACAAAAATGTTTTTATTGGGAAGGCAAGTGGCAGGAATCATGAGGCTGTACAGAAAGCATAATCTTTTACTGGAATGTGGCTTTGCACAGTGCTAGGAATTGCTTACTCATGCTGAGCTGCCCCTGGGAGTCATACTTTTGTTGTGGTCACATGCTTGCAATCACCATGGTGTAGTACCTTTATCAAAGCCAGCTGGTGAATAAAAACACTGTGCTTTTTAAATTAGGGCTTGTGATAGGAAATAGAGTTGCTTCATTTTCTGTAGAATAATGAGCTCACAGAAAGTACTACCAATGCTCATTTGATTATGGTTATCACCTTCCTTATATTGCCTTAATTCATTCTTTAAAATGTCCTGTTACAATGTGCTTATTCTTACAAAACAAAATATTAAAAAGTACTCTTAAAAATACAGAAGATGGTTTATCAATCCAGCCCTTTATTTTCTTTGAAGGTTAAAAAAGAGAATACAATGTATTGCATCATATTGTACAATAGATGAAAAATTGCTCAGATTAGTAGTCTACCATAAGGACCAGGACTCTTACCTTCTGGAAATAACTTTCACACTACACTTAAGATTAATGAATTTTTTGATTTATAGAATTTTATTCAGTGTGCCAAAAGCTCACAGCAAGATATCTGCATGCATCAAAACACATTTCAGCCTAATGCCACTTCCAGGAATGTAATTAGGACTTTTAGAAGTGGAAAGTAGAAAGTTCTAAGGATAAATTTTCAGTGACTATAACATCACTTCAGAATGCTTATGGAGATGAAGGCAAATCTTTTCCTGCATGATACAAAATGCTTGTATAAACTTTTTCATAATTACATTTCTGTGATTTTGTGATATCATGCTGGATACAGAGACATAAATAAAAAGACTACAAGCAAACATTCCTGAATCTCTTTGTGACAAACAAACAAACAAAAAACAAACAAACAAACAAAAAACCCACCAAAAAAAACCAGAAAAAAAAAAAGAAGAAGAAAAAGAAAAAGAGGTTAGCCTTATGTTAAAATTGACTTGGCAAAAAATGGTGGAGATCCAGCAGCACCCAAGTTTGACTTGATACTCAGAGATCATTTAAAAGTTGTGGAATATCGTGTTCTGTTCTATAAAGTCTTTTGTCACTTGAATAACACATCAATTTTACAATGTAGTTCTTAGCAGCCACTGGAAAGAAAGTCCATACTGAAAACTGTTGAAAGAACCAGTGCAAGATTTGCTAGGTGTTTTCCTGGTTTGTGTTGCAGTTCTGGAGCTCCCAGCACAGGAAGGACATTGAGGTGATGGAGCGGTCCAGAGGAGACCACAAAGATGATCAGAGGGCTGCAGCAGCTCTCCTATGAGGACAGGCTACAAGAGCTGGGGGTCTTCAGCCTGGAGAAGAGAAGGCTTCAAGAAGACCTGATAGTAGCCTTCCAGTATCTGAAGGGGGCCTACAGGAAGCCTGGGGAGGGACTATTGACAAGGTCTTGCAATGACAGGACAAGGTGCAATGGGTTTAAACTGGCAGAGGGAAGATTTAGATTGGATGTTAGGAGGAAGTTCTTTCCAGTGAGGGTGATGAGACACTGGCACAGGTTGCCCAGGGAGGTTGTGGCTGCTCCCTCCCTGGAGGTGTTCAAGGCCAGGTTGGACAAGGCCTTGAGTGATCTGTACTAGTGGGAGGTGTCCCTGCCTATGGTAGGGGCTTGGTGCTAGATGATCTTTGAGGTCCCTTCCAGCCTTACCATTCTATGATTCTATGATTCTGTTGTTTCTATTATTCAATAGCTTGAATATCTCTAAGTGCAATGACCCCATTAAAAATGTATTCTGACACCAAAATAGTATTACAAAAAGAGTCCTCCAAGTACCAATAGAGCAGCCCCTTTCATGTGAATAATTATTCTGATAAACACTTGTGGCTGTCTCTTCAATAGTTTTGGAATATAGAGATAGATGTGCTTACAGAGTGAGTGCTTACAGATCCTTGTGTTCATACAAAAATTAGAAAGAAAAGGTGTCATTATCAAATTATAACTCACTCTGCCAGAGCTGTAACTAGGGAGTTATAGGTCATATTTCTGGTTTTGATCTCTCTGCATCTGTTTATAATCAGACATGCACGTATGTCCTTTTAGCGCAATTAATGTGCAAGAGATTTGAAGCGATGGAATTTGTATCAGGATTGAGAAGGAGGGGTAGGAAAAGGAAACTAAAATAGATCTCAACCTGCTTTTGCTTACCTCATTTTACTCCTTGACAAAGCATTTTCTGAAATCCTACCTGTTATAGATAAGTAGGCAAATTGCAAATAGACATAGAACATATTTCACAGCATCACATTAAACCCAACTTAGGACAAATATTATGACTAAAAGGCAAAGAACAACTGCATAGTTTCCAATCACTTTGAGAAAAGGCATATGCTACCTCCTGAAAAGGCAGCAAAAGAATGATTAACATAAAACTATACCTTTCTTACTGATTAGAGACTACTCTCAATATTGGAATAATAGGATGAATTAGTGCTTCAATATCATGAAGTCAGAGCCTGCCTTATGAAACAGGTGGGTGTACTTCTGGTGCTATCTCTGATAGCCATGTCTCTCTGAAGGTTATCAGTTAAATATGTAATCAAATAAATATGGTTACTCACTGATCTGACTTTTTTTTTTTTTTAAGAGTAAAAAACGTGGAATGTGTATAACTCTTTCATCTAAGAGAAAGTTTTCTGCTGAAGCAGAATCTATGTTAGACTGATTCTGAGCAGTAGGTTAAAATGGTCTGCATTTTGTTCCATCTAAATCCATGTGCAGCTGGATCAAGTATTCTTTGGTGCAGGACATGCAATTAAAATCATAAAAGAAAGTAGTCACTGGATATCCTGATTGGCTGCTAGAGATTTCAAACCATAACATGTATCTGGCATAAGATCAAGTGTCACATATTGGATGCTCATCACATGTCACATACCAGGATGCCAACTGCTTTTCATTTAACCAAGCAATGCATTGGCCTTCTCCCAGCAGCTGGCTGATACCCACTCAAAATTCACAGGTTGGTGGGACTGTGATCTCAGCAATCTTTTCTTCCTCATTTTGCTTCATCTTTTGCTCATGGCTTTCCACCCTCCTTTATTCTTATTTCAGTGGTCTTTGTTAATTTTTTTCCTTTTGTGCAGATGTTTCTTCTACCCTTCTGTACTTCAGAATCCCTTTTTCTCTTCTTTTTCCCCCCCTTCTTTTCTTTTTTCCCTCTATTCTCTTTTCCTTGTTTAATTTACGTCTTTTATTTTATGCTTTATTCTTCTAGTTTGCTGTTGCACTCCCTCAATTTCTCCTTTTTCAAACCAGTGGGATCCAACACACACAACATTTATTAAACAGATATTATCAATACATGTACAATATCCATGCCATCTGGAGAGAGTGCTGTGATATGCTGTGGTTTAAAACGAACTGCTTTAAACTTCCTTCGCTTCGAGAGTTCAATCATTCTGGCCATTAGTCAGTTCTTCTAGTAAGACTGAACTGCCAAATTGCAGACTGCAGTTACTGCTAACTTTTCCCTGTTCCCTAGGGTTATATGCTAGCTTCCTTAAATTCTTTATCTTAACAAAAAGACTTATGCTATTTTTTCAATCACAGTATTGATGAATTTAATATAATTTAATATAAAATTAATGTAAAAGCTCATCCAGATTCACATGTAATGTTTTCAACACAGACTAGAGTTATGCAATGATTTATGCTGGTATAATTATTTGAAATAACATTTTTTAAAAAATTACATTCTATACAAGGTAATTTAATACATTGCATTAGTATCAAATAGTATGTAAATTTAAAATATTTATATCTCTATATAAACTAAAATAGACATATTAACATTCTATTAAAATAAATTATCAAATATGGGGTGTTTATAATGTTCTACATTAATTAACTAGTAAGTTAACTAGTGTGTTTTCTGTAGGGAAATCAAAATCTAGTACCTATGTATACTGTACTTCAGTACGTCTTTTGAAATTAAACTTTTAGAACAAATCCAGAGCTGCTCCTACTTTAACACACTCTAATTCAGTTGAGATAGCTTCAGTTCTGCCTAGAGAAAAAAAACTCTCTTCTCTGGTTCTAGGAGGTATTAAAATTGTTGTACTGCCCCTATTATGCAATTACACCCACCATTTTAACAGTATAGCTGTGACACATCTATCTACCATAATGCTCACAGCACTTACTTTTAGATCATTGCATATTTTCTCAGCCCATTTTCTTTTCATTATTCAATAAATATTGACTGCTTGATGCTATGTGATTAGTGAATAAAACAGTGCTGTATTATAGAATCATAGAATCATAGAATGGTAAGGTTGGAAGGGACCTCAAGGATCATCTGGTTCCAACCCCCTGCCATAGGAAGGGACACCTCCCACTAGTACAGCTCACTCAAGGTCTTGTCCAACCTGGCCTTGAATACCTCCAGGGAGGGAGCAGCCACAACCTTCCTGGGCAACCTGTTCCAGTGTCTCACCACCCTCACTGGAAAGAACTTCCTCCTGACATCTAGTCTAAATCTTCCCTCTGCCACTTTAAACCCATTGCCACTTGTCCTGTCATTGCAAGANAGCCCTCTGATCATCTTTGTGGCCCTCCTCTAGACCCAGTCCAAGACTTCCATGTCCTTCCTGTGCTGAGGGCTCCAGAACTGTACACAATACTCCAGGTGGGGTCTGACGAGAGCAGAGTAAAGGGGCAGAATCCCCTCCCTTGCCCTGCTGACCACGCTGCTCTTGATGCAGCATAGGACTTGGTTGCTGTCTGGGCTGTATGTGCACACTGCAGGCTCATGTTGAGCTTTTAATCAATCCAGACCCCCAGGTCCTTTTCCTCAGGGCTACTCTCCAGCCATTCACCACTCAGCCTGTATGAGGAAGGAAACTAATCCCAGAGCTGTGAAATTTGATATTTTCCTGTCTGAAGTTGAACAAACCCATTGGAAGTTCTTACTGAAATGTTCTTATGACCATTTAAGAACTAATCTTGTGCACCCTAAATTTTCTGAGGGCTATTACCCACTATTTTTACAGTCTTCAGAAGCTGTAATTAGGTAGTTTAGAAATATTGTACTTAAGATCTCAACAGCAATCAAGTTCATGGAATCCTGAGAAGAGAGAAGCTACAGGTAAGGTGAGATGTTTGCTCCTGAAAACGGATGGCATTTGAGAGTGTTTTCGGAGTTTTCAATGTTCTTCCCGAATTTGCAGAGGGTAAAATTTAAGTGAAGGAATCTGGGCCAAAAGGACCTCCTTGAACAGTGTGAACCTTTTGTTTTTGTTTTGTTTTAAACTAAGACTGTCATCTGTTTCTGTAAGTGTTTTTTTGGGTAGCAATAATGTGCCTTACAATGTGAATTAAATGAGATCAGTTCTGTCTTAAACCTTCTGTGTGTATAGTGGCAGCATGTTTTACCAGCTGATACACTTCGAGCAACTAAGTACATTTATTAGTTGTCTGTGTTCTAATCAAATGAGCAAGTTATAGCAAACTGACTGATCCTAGTCTGTTTCACCACACATCCCATAGCTTGAGTCTGTTTCACCACACATCCCATATTGTATAGAAACATCCAAGGTAATGAGTTTCTCAATATTATAATGTTATTAGTCTTCAAACTAAAGTCTGGAGAAGTCTTTGGGGAAATAGGGATCAAAAAAAAAAAAAAAATGTTGACCTAAATTACAGCTTTCTTTATAATGGCACTACCAATTTGTCAAAGCTAGAGTGGTCACAAACTTGGAATAATAAAACATTTGCCCTACACCTCCAAAAAATATTCACTTCTTCTTCTATTACTATCAAAGTGATAGTAGAACAGACTGGACAGACTGGAGAGCTGGGAATGGAGGTTTAACAGGGACAAGTACAGTGTCCTGCATCAGGGGACGAATAATAAAATGCAGTGGCACAGGGTGATCTGCTGGAGAGCAGCCCTGTGGAGAGGGACTTGGGAGTCCTGGTGGAGAACAAATTATCCATGGGACGGCAATGTGCCCTTGGGCCCGAGAAGGTCAATGGGATCCTGGGGCATATTAAGAAGAGTGTGTCCAGCAGATCAAGGGAGGTTCTCTTCCCCCTCTACTCTGCCCTGGTGAGACCTCATCTTCAGTACTGCATTTAGTTTTGGGCTCTCCAGTTTAAGAGGAACAGGTATCTGCTGTAGAGGGTCCAGTGGAGGGATATGAGGATGATTAAGGGACTGGAGCACTGCCTGATGAGGAGAGGCTGAGAGACCTGGGGCTGTTTTGTCTGGAGAAGACTGACAGGGGATTTTATAAATGTTTATAAATATCTGCAGGCTGGCTGTCAGGAGTGGGGGAACAGGCTCTGCTCACTTGCTCCCTGTGATAGGACAAGTAGTAATGGATATAAGTTGCACCACAAGTGGTTCCACCTCAACACAAGGGAGAACTTCTTTACTGTGTCACAGAACACTGGTACAGGATCCCCATAGAGGCTGTGAAGTCTCTTTCTCTGGACACCGTTAAGGCCTGTCTGGATGGGTTCCTCTGTGACCTGATCTAGATTGTACAGTCCTTCTCTGGCAGGGGGGATGGACTCGATGAGCTCTTTGGGTCCCTTCTGTATTGAGTTGAATTTAATCTTCTCCAGAGACTCAACAATATAGCTAAGAGAACCAATACAATAATAGGATGCCTTCCTCTCTCCTTCCCTTTTGGAAAGAAAGGAATTACGTGTAGAGAGGGAAGGGATAAAGCACCCAAGGAATAGTCTTGCTTCGATTTGGAAGTTAAAAGAAAACTTTAACAATAAATAAAAGGTATTTAAGGTAGGGGAGTTACAAAGGGGTATAGGGAAGGGAAACAAAATGCAAAAATATATATACAATCAGATTGATGGCAATGGATGGAGGTAGCTTCAGTAAGTTGTCTACCATGTGGTAGAATGGTGATGTGGTAAGACAAGGAGCAACAGGAACACGGTTGCTGCTATCAGGCAGGCATAAAGAGAGCAAGAAACAGGAAGTTCCTGTATTTTTATAGAAGGCTAGACAGGAAATGGAAGTGGGCTAACCACTACACCTGGGGTCAGGTTCAGACTCACCTCCCCAAGGAGGGTTAATCCTTTATACTTTCCAACCCCTGACATCCTGTGATCCTGTGAAAGACATCTGTAAAGCCAGATTGGATTAGCATTTTATTCATAGATAATTTGTAAGTCTACAGTTGTCTCCTGTGACTGACTGCCTCTTACCTGATCATTGCCTTTCAGCCCTAGCAAATTAAGTGGGTGATTAAAGACATATTAAAATTTCTCACAAGACCCTTTTTCCTGCTTTTCCTTCACTTTCAGGTGAGGTGTGTATGTTCAACACTGTCCTGACCTCATGTAGAATGTCTTCTAAGCCTCCTTGATATAATCTCAGTGACTGAAGTAAATAATTCCTACTTAATCACGAACGTTTTAAAAAAGACAAACTTGTATCTGTGAAAGAGTTTGCACTACTATTCCACTCCTCTCTGAACAGTGGGAGAAAATAGAGGAAAAAAAGAGAAAGTAGTAGGTGTAAAATATTATCTCAAAAATGCTTCATACAGGAATGCAGAAAAAGAGTACAAGATCAGAAGGGAAAAAAAGTCAGTAGGGGAAAAAAAGTATATTAGACACAATCTGAACATCTACGTAGATGATGTTTGTATTTAAATTAGATATTCATGTCTCCCTTTATAGTCACTCACTAGAGAAAAACAAGGCCTACTAAGCTGTGATTCAAGTGACCTATTTTTAGATTATTACATAAGGATGAGAATGAGATATGGCAGAAATTCTCTATTTTTTTCTTTTGGACTACAAAGGGAAACCTGACAACCAAATTTCAGATGATTGTACTGATACTGCAAATATCTAATATAACGTGATATCAGTACATAATATTGAAAAGATGGAATGGTATGTAAATGGTAGCTTTCTTAAAATAAGAGGATAATTAAGGTAATGGGGGAGGGGGACACACACACACACACACACACACAAAAAAAAAAACAAAAGCAAACGAAAAACCCCAAACAACCCTGCAGAAACTTTTGTGAGTTTTCATCCCTTTAAGCATCATTAGTTGTTTAAAAAAAAAAAAATTAAAAAAAAAAAAGACTTCCAGATCAAGGACCACAAGTGAAGATCTCTAAGATCTTAAGTCTTGTAATGACAGGACAGGGGGCAATGGGTTTAAACTGGCAGAGGGGAGATTTAGACCGGATGTTAGAAGGAAGTTCTTTCCATTGAGGGTGGTGAGACACTGGCACAGGTTGCCCAGGGAGGTTGTGGCTGCTCCCTCCCTGGAGGTGCTCAAGACCAAGATGGATGAGGCCTTGAGTGAGCTGTACTAGTGGGAGGTGTCCCTGCCTATGGCAGGGGGTTGGAACTAGCTGATCTTTGAGGTCCCTTCCAAACTTATCATTCTATGATTCTAAGAAGGTGAGTGCAGTATCTTTTAAGGAAACATATGCTAATCTAATTCAAGACTGTAATATTCACAGCATATTGATCTTGCTGTGATCTTAGTTTAAGAAGAATGCTTGCCAGCAAGAAATTGCATGTGACACTGAAAGAGACACAGAAATAAAGAACATTAATGCAACAATTACAGGAACAAAAATAAAGAAAGCATTTTCTGCTCTAAGAAATGTTTTGATATTTAATGTGGCAGTCCTACGCAGAGATCTTTTCTTGCTAGATTCAAACAAAACTGTTCATAAATAGCAAAACTGCAACCCACCAAAATGTACCAATGTGTGTACAGTGTACTGATACTTTCTTGCTACTTTCACAACCATTACAAATGATGCAAAATTAATAATCAATATTAATTTTGATATCCAGGCAGAGATTGTTAATAACTATGAAAATTGCTTATATAAGTAACTTTTTTTTTTCCTTCCTTATATATGTACTTATATCTACCAAGGCTATCTTTTTTTAGCTTTAAAATTATCCTTTTCCATCCATGAATATCATCCTTTTAAATAATAGAGCTGTTACAAGATGTTATGAAAAGCATGAACCTGCAGTTTAACAATGCAGTGTAAAATCACAACTTGGCTGCTGTGGGACTTCATCCGATGATCTGTCACAATTCATGGGCCATTTGTTTCAGTAAATCTCCTTGATACATGTGCTGGTTTGAGGCTAATTAGAATATTTTAATAGAGAAAATTACACTATAGGCTGTGAAAGGAAAACATCATGATGTCTACTTCAATCATATGCTTGCTGAAGAATTGTTTGGGAACAATAACCAAAATATACAGATAAGTGAGTCTCTGTCTCTTGCTGGAACAGCAGCTGCTGGGGTGATCTAGCAGCTTCTGGCTCTTCTGCCGATTAATTTTCACTAACCACTTTTCTTCTAACTCCCCTCCTAATTTATCTTGCGTGTAAGGCAAACATTGGGGTAAGGTACAGGGTTGGGGAGAAGGTGGAAGGGTGGTTGGGAGCCCCTCCTGGGAACTCTGATTTCTGGGAGGGGAGTTGCGTTTCTGTATTACCTTTAACTTGTCTATTTCTGTAACTATTCCTGTCTATAGTGTATATCTCTGCTTGTACATTGTGCTGAGCTGTAAATAGAGCTTCAGTCCTTAACTTCCAGCTGGCTGAGTTCTAGTCTGGGTCATTTTACAAAGT
>VWZE01009689.1:346697-368331 GCA_013396675.1 Eubucco bourcierii
CCCCCCCCAGTAAATGTGCAATTACATGAGACCATATAGGACTACATAATACTAGAATGGCAAATGCAACAAATGATTTGACATATACTCAAGAGAAGACCATGTATTTTCCATGCAAAGAAGTAGAAGGCATAAACAAAAGACAGAAAGATAAGGCTGAGTTTGTCACTAGTGACAGGTATTTTTGTAATGAAGACAAAGAGATAATTAAGAAAAAATGAAATATAAAAGGCATTCTCCAAAGGAATTACCAGGCCTATAAAGAAAGAATGACTCTTGAAAGAAAAATGGCTACATGAAACAATGATTTTCATGAAAAGAAAAAAGACAATCTTCTGATGTTGCAGAATTGGTTTCTATACCTAATTTACTGGACTCTGCATTTGTTGTGTTACTTTGTGGCTGGTTTACATTTTTCTTATACTGTGTTTGGATTAGATTTCCTCTAAAGAAAAGTTCAGTCATGTGTGTGATCTAATGGTTGTATACAGGTACATGATAGATTATGGTTGGACTTGATTCTAAGGTCTTTTCCAACCAGGTGATTCTATGACTCTATGTGTCAGCATAGGTTCCCCATACCTTTTTATATATGATTGGATCAAACTCATATCTTGCTATCAGTTGTGTACACACTGAGAAACTAGCTGACACAAGTTTATTTGTTATCTGCCCTGAAAAGTGCAGGAAGTTGATATTTACTGTACAGTAGAAAAATTGCATTTTCTTTATTATTGCTGTCCCAAGATATACTCCAGAATGATTCTTCCCTGATTCAAAAGTGAGACCATTGTCAGAAAATCCATAAACTAGATCTATTTTTAGTTGTTGGCAGTAATAGTAATTTCATGATGGATATCCCTGCTTGCTAATTGCATCTTTTATGTTGCACTGTCTCCCTTAACATCCCCACTGACAGATAAATGGACTTTGAGGTGAATTGAAAATTGTCTGCTTTGCCAAGCAGAGAGTTGTGATATGAGGCACAAAGTCCTGCTGGAAGTTCAACAGTAGCATACCCCAGGAATCAATAATGGGACCAATATAGATTATCGTCTTCAGCAGTTACTCTGATGATGACAGAGAAGGCAACCCTCAGAAAGTTTGCAGATGGCACAAAACTGTGAGCAATGCTCAGTACATCACAGGGATGTGATGTCATTCATAAGGTCCTCAAAAGGACAGAGAAATGGGCCAACAGAGCAACCAGGCAACCAGTGCCAGTCAACAGGTTATTTGTGAAAGGTAGGTCCTGCTTGACTAATCTCCTTCTATGACAAGGTGACCCTCTTAGTGGGTCAGAGAAAGGCTGGGGCTGATGTCCACCTGGACTTTAGGAAAGCATTTGAGACCATCTCCCACAGCATTTTCCTGAAAAAGCTGTCTATTCATGGCTTGGGTGAGCCTGTTTTGCTGAATAAAAAGATTGCTGGATGGCCAGGCCCAAAGGATTGTGGCAAATGGCATTAAAAATTGTAGGCGGAGAGTCAAAAGTAATGTTTCCCAGGGCTCAGTATTTGACCTAGTTCTGTTTAACATGTTGATCAAAGATCCGGATGAGGGGACTGAGTAAGTCTGCAAATGACACCACATCTTTGCAAGAAGAGCACTGAAGCTGATGAAGGGTCTAGAGGACAAATCTTGTGAGGAACAGTTGAGCGAATTGAGGTTGTTCTGTCTGGAAAAAAGGAGGCCGAGGGAAGACTGTATTGATCTCTACAACTACCTGAAAGGAGGTCATAGTGAGGTGAGTCTTGGTCTCTTCTCCCAAGTCTCCCAAGTCTCTTCTCTTCAGCCTGGAGAAGAGAAGGCTTTGAGGGGACCTGATAGTAGCCTTCCAGTATCTGAAGGGGGCCTACAGGAAGGCTGGGGAGGGACTATTTACAAGGTCTTGCAATGACAGGACAAGGGGCAATGGGTTTAAACTGGCAGAGGGGAGTTTTAAACTGGATGTCAGGAGGAAGTTCTTTCCAGTGAGGGTGGTGAGACACTGGAACAGGTTGCCCAGGGAGGTTGTGGCTGCTCCCTCCCTGGAGGTGTTCAAGGCCAGGTTGGATGAGGCCTTGAGTGATCTGTACTAGTGGGAGGTGTCCCTGCCTATGGCAGGGGGTTAGAACTGGATGATCCTTGAGGTCCCTTCCAACCTTACCATTCTATCATTCTATGATTCTAAGTAACAAGTGATAGGACTAGAGGAAATAACCTCAAAATGTACCAGAGAAAGTTTAGACTGGATATTAAGAAAAACTTCTTTGTCAAGACAGTTGTAAAACACTGGAATACATTGTTTTCAGATGTGGTCAAGTCACCATTCCTGGATGTATTTGAAAGACTTGTGGACATAGTGCTTAGGAACATGGTTCCTAAGTGGTGGACTTGGCACTGCTAGGTTAATAGTCAGACTCAATGACCTCACAGAGGTTTTTCCCAACCTAGTGGTTTTATGATTCTATGAAACCAGACTGTCAGTACCTTACCCTAAATGGGAAACATGGTCAACATTTCAGTGTGATTAGCCTAGGGGAAAGACTTTGTGCATGGATGGTAATGCTGTTGGAAATAAATAACACATTGGGGCTGTGATGAGTTGGCCTTGCCTGGCAACCAGATGCCCACCAAGCCACTCTCATTTCCCCTCCTTATCAGGACAGAGGGAGTATAAATGATGGAAAATTTTGTGGGTCCATATAAGAACAGGGAAGTCTTTCACTAATTCCTGTCATGGTCAAAACAGACTCACTTTGACAAAAATTAATTTAAATTGCCCATTATTAGCAGAATAGGATAGTGAGAAATATAACAATCCAAATTCTAAAACCACCTCTTCATTCTCCTTTTTTACCTAGCTCATCTTCATTCCTGAGTCTTCCACCTGTTCCTTCCTGAGCAGTGCAAGGGAGTGAGGAACAGGGGTTACACTCAGCTCATAACACTTCATCCTTGCCATTTTTTTCTTCCCAGATTTTTTCACTGCTCCATTATGGGGTGCCTCCTGTGGGATACTACCTTTATCAACTGTTTCAGTGTGGGTTCTTCCCACAAGCTGATTCTTCAAGATCTTTGAAGAAGCACAGGTACTTTCTAAGTGGTAAAGTTCATCAGCAACACACTGCTCTAGTGAGGGCCCCTCAGAGGTCCTGGATCTGTCTGACATGGAGGCAGCTTCCAATGTCTTCTCACGGAAGCCACCACTGCAGGCCCCTGTTACCTACACCGTGCCAAGAAAGTGCAGCACAGGGGCATTGACAATTCTTTAGTGACTACATAATCTAATACTGATCTGCCAATGTTGTCAGGGACGGTTGGCCAGTGAAGCTTTCCATTTAGCAGCAGCAGGCCATACCACAACACTGCATCTGCAGTTCATCAGCTCCCGTCCTTCATTCCATTACTCAATATTACAGAAGCCATTTCAACGGTCAGATCATATTTGTTCGCATATTCCTCACTCTGTGGCAAACAGAGGTTTGTGTTGTGACCAGCTGCCTGCCTTCCACAGACCAGCATGTCTCCCATTTGAGCAAGGCAACATGTCCAGTCTTACTGAATACCAGATGGTATGTGTTTGCAGACCACCATTAAACCACTGCCATCTCGTGCAGATCTGCACTAATTTGCTTTATTGTCACACACCCTCTTTCATCCCAGTCTCATTTGTTTTGTTCAGCGATGTTCAGAACCATGTATATCTTTAAGAACACTATTCATCTTGTTCCCTAAATAGGACTATTCATATTTTAAAATATACACTTATGCTTGAATCAGAGTCCAAATGTTACTCCTTCTTAGATCGCTTTTGGATTGGATCAAATCATGTTCTCACGAGCCTCATGAGTAATTGTATAAGCATGAATCACACATTCAACAGAACAGGACAAATCATCGGCTTTATTTGTTATGTAGATAGATCATCTGACTAGATCTAAATGTTTCTGAATGAATAATTGATTCTTGTCTACAATTACTGTTACCTAGTCTGGTTTTATTTGCTTCTATAGTCTTCTTTTAACAGGACTATAAAGGTCATTCAACATGATTATGTTTTATGAATAAAACTATATCTTTTAAAATAACAAGAGACTCGATGGAAAAAAAAAAAAAAAAAGGAAAACAGCAATGACATTGCCAGATAGAAAGATGTCTCCTTGTCTGAGACTTTACAGAATTTGTTCTCCCTTTTTACAGTGAGTCAAAGTTTTGTTTCTGTGGGAGAAACCATTACATATAGTATTCTGATTTTAAAATGTCACATATGTCAGCAAAGAAATCAATACTGCTTTGTGCAGATTTTGTTCTGGCTCTGCATTTACACCAACCCTCTGCCTACTCTTCAAAGAGCTGATAAATACCACACTCAGCTTGACTTTTAAGTCCAGCAACATTACCTTTTGTAAAGATTGTTTCCTTGTATCTGTCTTCCTTGGGTTTCTTATCAGAGTTTTCAGTCACTGCTTTACATTTTGAGCTTGAAGGGCATCCTTTGGCCTGGATGTTGTTTTCCACATCCTTATATGCATCGTCATTAATGGAGCAGAGTTTCTTTGCGAGCCATATTATTCCCTCTAATAATTTTAAAGCTTGCTTAAAATGACCATCTTTTATTTATAGATGTATCTTTATACTAGACATTGCCCATCTTCAAAAGCCATGGCAACAATTACACACAAAAGAATAACCAAAAGAGGTCATACTGTATGCAAAGCAGGTTTGCTTTTTTTATTTTCCTGTCCATTACTATATGAACAGCCAAGCTACTATGAAACACGGAGAGGGCACTGTGGAAAAGATCAGTGTTTCTTTTTCCCTTGCTANGGATTTATCAGAGGCATAAGAGTAGAACAGCTTTCTGTCGTTGTGTCTTTCTACTACCAAAGGAGCTGGGTGTAGAAGAAAACACAATTTCCAGGGCATTGTGACCATATTGGAGGTTGGCAGAGTGCCAGCTGAGAGGAAAACTAGCAGGATTTTTATTGTGAATACCATATAACAGTGAAGAGCTATCCTTCATTATGAAATAGCAACTCTGCCGATACACTGTGCCGCATAAACAATTTTAAATCATAAAAAGTGAATGTGATATTGTCTAGAAAATTCCTTTCTTTCTGTGTGGCTCCATTAGTTACTGATTGTTGGTTGCCCTCATTTATAAAAATAAATAAATTTTAAAAATCATTTAACCCACTTGCAGGTGTTTCACCTCCAGAGAAAAAACCGCTAGCTAGTCTCTCTGCAATATTACTTGTGTTGTCAGCTCCTCCTACCCTGTTCATGAAAGGTGTTGCTCTTGTAAATGTCTCTTCAGGGTGACTGGTTGCACTTTGCTAATTTGCAGTGAATCAGTTTATTACACATCCAGTTGTATAAGCTCTGAGGCACTGTCAGACTGCAGCAGTCTGTAGGTACACAGCTATGCAGGAAGGGTGGCTCATAGCATGTAGGGGGAGTGCTTAGGCTTAAGATGCAAAATGTTAACTGCTGACTCAGAGGCTAAGGACACCTACACAGTTTCATTTTTCACAGCTTTACAATTCCCTCTCTAGCACACAGTGTTTGGTTTTTTTTAATTTTTAAAACAATTTTTTTTTTGCCAGTGTATTGCTCACAATAATGTGTTTGTGCTTCACTACCATTTCTTAAGAGAGTAATTTTTTATTAAACTGTTAATCAAAATATTAATACATGGAAAATTTATGCAGTTCAGCTATTCAGAAGGATGCAGTGCTGGCTTGTGAGATAATAAATGTGTTGGGAAAGTAGTGATGAATGACAAATACTGTATTTAACTTCAGTGTATCAATTATACTGAGGATTACAAATAATTCATCGATTATCAAGCATCTCATATACATGAAGTGTTATTTTTTTTCATGCATGGTGCATTCAGGTTCAAACTTCATTGCATCAGCCAGCCTATTGGACATAAACCAAAAAAAGCTGCCCTGGGAACATGTGGCTCTTCCCATTTTGCCACTGCAGGTCAGGAAGTGACCTCTGGACCGCGATCATCAAGTGCCTATCACAGTGGAGCATCATGACAGTCAGCAAACTGCAGAACTGTGAAATGATTTGAGTTAAAATGGACCTCTGATGGTTATTTGGTCCAACCTGAAACTCTAGTCAAGGTCAGCACAGATCAGGTTACTCAGGGGCAGATGAGATCTTGATCTCTTCAATGAAAGAAATTTAGGGATTTTACAACCTCTTCTGCCTGACTGTCCTTATGAAAACAACATTGCCCCAGTATCTAACTGGAATTTCCTGTTGCAATTTGTGACTACTGCTTTTCATCCTACACTGCACACCTCTGAGAATAGTTTGCCTCCATCTTCTCTGTAGCAATGAGATCACATTAAACTTTTTTTCTTACAAACCCCTCTAGCCTCCTCCTTTAGGAACAAATCCAGTTTTCCCTCTTTGGTGGATCTGCACTAGACTCACTCAAGTGTGTCCATGTCCTTCTCGTATTGGGGGAATCCTAAAATGAAGAGAGCATTCCAGTGTTACAGGCTGAATAGAAATACAAAGGTTTGGAAATAGCATTTGATTTTACCTCAAGATACATACTTAGAGACAGTGATCCAGATTACCAAGACTGCAGAAAGTAAAAAATGGTAGGCAGCAATATTCACTGCACTTTGCCATTTGTTGTATTGCACACTAAAGCTGGTTATCTGACTCATGATAATTCTGTAGGCAAAGATGGCCACCACTGGATATTTTTTCACCTATGGTGTCTCAAACAGTCTTAAAGAATCTTAAGAGTGTAGACAGTGTGTATTGACTTTACTCTGCTCTTGTCAGACCCCACCTGGAGTACTGTGTGCAGTTCTGGAGCCCTCAGCAAACGAAGGACATGGAACTGTTGGAGCAGGTCCAGAGGAGGGCCACAAAGATGATCAGAGGGTTGGAGCAGCTCTCCTATGAGGACAGGCTGAGAGAGTTGGGGCTCTTCAGCCTGGAGAAGAGGAGGCTTCGAGGGTAGTAGCCTGGTAGTAGCCTTCCAGTATCTGAAGGGGGCCTACAGGAAGCCTGGGGAGGGATTATTTACAAGGTCTTGCAATGACAGGACAAGGGGCAATGGGTTTAAACTGGCAGAGGAAAGATTTAGACTAGATGTTAGGAGGAAGTTCTTTCCAGTGAGGGTAGTGAGACACTGGAACAGGTTGCCCAGGGAGGTTGTGGCTGCTCCCTCCCTGGAGGTGTTCAAGGCCAGGTTGGACGAGGCCTTGAGTGAACTGTACTAGTGGGAGGTGTCCCTGCCCATGACAGGGGGTTGGAACTAGATGATCCTTGAGGTCCCTTCCAACCTTACCATTCTATGATTCTATGATTCTATGACACAGTCTTTTCACACCTCTATTCAGAACATATTCACATGAACAACAATCAAATTAGAGCAAATAACATTTTGATATATCAGATTATCTGACTGGAGGTAAGAAAGGAAGTTTTATAAAATGGAGCCATGCTTAGAACTGGAAAAGACTGATTTATGACTGTAAAAACTGAAATTCTGGCATTATATGGTGAAACTCGTTATTTCACTTATGCAATGGCAATTAAAACCCCGGTTTAGTAACACAATGCCTGAAAAGGAGTTGTGCAACACAGGCAAGTTCAGTTGGAAAAAGGCCAATAGTAGAAACAGCATTTCAGTTGGTTTAAGTGTGAATGACTTTGGAGATTGCTAGGGAGTATTTCTGTATGCACTTAGATGTTTCCACTGGAAGATGTTCAAAGACTGCATCATGGGACATTACTTCAACAGGAAGGAAGGAACTGTAGTTCCATTCAAAAAGGTCTAAAGCCCAAGAAACTATAGTTAGTGACTGTTGGCAGCATAGTTTGTCTGATGGCAAGAGTCTTTTGTGGTCATTTACACACACACACACACACACACACACAAAAGAAAAAAAAGGGGTGGGGGATTTTCTAGTAGCCTTCCTCATCTCTCCATAACAAAACCATAGCAACTTCCATGTGAAGTATGCGAATGAACATGCTGCTGAATTCCTGTTTTGTAGGGGAATGGCTGGCAGTTTCGGATCTGTGGCCCTGACAACAATGATGCCTGGGTGTTTTTCTGTGAGTACAGGAGCAGTCTCATAGCCTCATGATATGAAGGAGCAGAAAGAACCATTCTAAACATTTACACTGACTGCCAGCATATCCTTTACTGTAAAACATTCCTCATTCCTTGCCTGATTTATGTCTTTAAATTGAGCTAGAAAGCTGAAGCTTTTCAGCATTCATGTCACTGCTGTGAAAAAGTACTTATGAGAGTCATCTTAACAATTCCACATGAATTACAAAAATCTGTGACCAAGCTATTAAGACACTTCACTGTCTTTTGTCAAAAAAAAAAAAAAATTGAGAAAAAAGAATAAAAGAAACAACCAAACAACAAGACAAAGCAAACATCAAAACAAGCAAACAAAAACCTAAGCAAAAGTCTACAGGAAAACATGGAACAGACAAAAACATTGTCCATTAGAAATACATCCACACCTACAGCATTCTGAAAAAGACAGAGCTTCAAGATATTAATGTTTACCATTGTCATAGGTTAAAAACCTGAACACAAAGTTGAGAACTATACTCTCTAAACAACACTGTGTGCAGTTCTGGAGCCCTCAGCACAGAAAGGACACTGAACTGTTGGAACGGGTCCAGAGGAGGGCCATGAAGATGCTCAGAGGAGCAGCTCTGCTATGAGAACAGGCTGAGAGAGTTGGGACTCTTCAGCCTGGAAAAGAGAAGGCTTCCAGGAGACCTTATAAGTATCCTTCCAGTGTCTGAAGGGGGCCTACAGGAAGCCTGGGGAGGGACTATTGACAAGGTCTTGCAATGACAGGACAAGGGGCAATGGGTTTAAAATGGCAGAGGGAAGATTTAGACTGGATGTTAGGAGGAAGTTCTTTACAGTGAGGGTGGTGAGGCACTGGAACAGGTTGCCCAGGGAGGTTGTGGCTGCTCCCTCCCTGGAGGTGTTCAAGGCCAGGTTGGACGAGGCCTTGAGTGACCTGTACTAGTGGGAGGTGTCCCTGCCTATGGCAGGGGGTTGGAACTAGATGATGTCTGAGGTCCCTTCCAACCTTATCATTCTATGATTCTATGATTCTAACAAACAATGAATCAGTAGTTGTTGTGAATTATTAACTCTCCAAAGAGATTAATTCTCCTTCATGTACCTCAGCACATGATGACTGAGTCTCTGCATATGCGTCTCTCACTTGAAATGTGAAATGGAGCACAGTGCATGGGATATGTCCAGAACAAAATTTGGTACAGTATTTATCTTTGCTCTTGGGGACATATCTAGGGAGTTCGCCTCTCTATCTCATGACTATAATTATGGCTCTCACTCACTTTTGATGTCATGAGAATGCCCTGTTTCACTTGGGCTATGACAATCAAATGCAGTAAATAAGTTTGACCTCCCCATCAATTTGGTTTTACATCACAGTCTCCTTTAGCTGTGTTTCATTTGCTGTGTTATTACCAAATTTCTCATTCTGCTCTATATGATTGATCTATACTATAAATTTCAATTAAAAAAAACCCAAAACTGTCTAGTTCAAACTTTTTCTGTGAGATGCCACACTTTAAGTTCAAAGGTCTGGTAAGTACAGAGGACTCTCCTACCTTTAAGGTCTATGGCTTTGATTTTCATCAACCACCAAAAGGCATTTACTGCCTTGCAAACTTGGAGACTGGTAACACTTTGGAATTAGATATAGAGAAGAAAATCTGAATTACTACAGAAAATGAAACATTAGCTAGGAAACAATGACAATAATGCTCACTTAAGAAGTCATTTAGTTAACCTAATAGCATTAAACACAATGACAACCATTCTCAGCAGTAGATCTGTAGATCTGTCAAGCTCTCATGTAGCGTATTAGGGTGTTTTGACTAAAATTAGGTAGTATCCAGAAAGGAAAATACTATAAATGCAGATCACTTGTTGAAATCAAGTAGGGTAGATCCTCTGCTAGCATCTAGTGATGCAGCTTCTTAAAAAAACATCTGGCATGTTTTACCCCTGCTAAGGCTGCCTTGGCAGGCCTTTTAGGGATACAAAAACATCAAGGAAGGGAGATGTTCTTCTAGTGTGAGGTTCTTCTAGAGAGAGTATCTCTCCTCTAGAGAGAGAAATGTTCTCTCTAGCAAGCACTATGCTCCCTAAACATGTAGTTAGTGAATATTTTTTCAAATTACTTCTGTGGAGTACACTCAAGGGCTTATAAAAGAACAAAGTAGTGACAAATGTGTTCTCTTGTCACTTGTTGGAAAATTGAGTTCTGTTCAGCGTTGCAAAGACAGAACAGAAAGAACACAGTGTGAACAGGAACATTAAGACCTGGAAATCTGACTTTGATCTCTTTATTAAACGCTAACCAGGAGCACTCTGACATTCTGTAAGGAGGCTAGATATTTTTAAAACTGTAGTTGCATATGATGATGGTTGTTACAAACAATAGAAGAGGAATCTTATTTGAAACTCCCAGCACTTTTGTTCCTCTGATACTGTACAACGAACATCTTCTTTCTGTTTTAGAAATGCTGTTAGGTTTCATAAACTAGGTCTACTGACAAGATCCTTTTACTTCTTTTTTTTTTTGTTTGTTTTGTTTGGTTTTGTTTAGTTTTGTTTTCCAGAACTTGTAACTATATGAATTAAGCTTTGTGTATATTGCTAGTAACTTCCTGCTGAGCCTGTCCTGTTCAATGGTGGACACCCAGTGCAAAGTACAGGAAAGAGAATGAAAAAAGGTTAAAAAAAAAAAAAAATAGAGGCTCTCTTATGTGGGAGGCAGTAGGTAATATATGTTCTGACACTGTCAAGAGTGGAGTGTGGTAAGGAAAATGAGTGGCATGATAAGGAAAATGAGTGGCATGAACAGTTCTGTCTGTGAAGAGAAATGAAGCTAATAGACTTTAAATTCTCCCACTTGGATGGTATATCATAGTATACTCCTAAATGTTTAAGCCTAGAAAAAGAAAGAAAGTGTGAATTAGATATTTTTTTTCTTTTTTTAAGGAACTCTGTGATATTTCTTAAAGTCTTGGAAAGTATTTTTAAGTGGTGTTTCCTTTAGTTGATTTCCTCCATATCTATTTTAAACATCCTTTTGATCTCTGAATTGTTTTCCATCTAAAAATAATTTCTGTTGCAGATTATTTGCATACTCCTGCATAAATGTATTATAAGTTAAGATCTTTAAAGAATTTGCATGTAAACCTAAGATGAAAGTGACCTATAATGATGAAGAAATTACATCAAGCAAAGCAAGTTAGCTTTATCTTAGGAAATAATATATCACTATGGGCAGATTTAGTTTGAATTATTGAAGTAGAATTGTTAGATATTAAAAGAACTCGGAGTGAGAGAGCCATAGTCATTATCCATTAACTGGAGTCTCCACATGTTACTATTTTTTCACATGACATTAAGGTCTTGTTCTAATCTTTTATTGCTAACTTGGATTTATCCACCCTTCAAGAAATTACATTTCAGATTAGCTCGAACTTTATTATGTCTTATATTTTTTTCCAAACGTGTAGCACAAAGCGAAGCATTAGAAGATTTTAGTCAAAGGATAATAGATAGCCTTCCTGGAAAATTCCTACATAACCAAATTCCATTAAACATTTTTGCTTTATGTGGGCTTTGAAATGCCCTACAGAACTTGACCACAGAGACTAGGATTCCATGAATATTTATATAAAACTTTATAAAAAGTATTATTGTTTTCCTTGAGTCTTAGCCCCTACTATCTTGCAAGGCAACATGAAGATTCTGATTGCAGAATTTACTCTCCTTAATAAGCCAACCTGATATGAACCAAGTGGATATATAATCTTCCAAAGTCTTCAGTGCCATCTTAAGTGAACAGACTGTAACAAAATCGTCCTGCCATCCAGACATTGAGACAATCAAAATAAATACATCTGGAGTAATGCCACACTAAGCAGACACTCTAGGAATACTATGCATAGGCTTCACATAATTTGAAAACACATCAGATTTTTTATACAAAGGAAAGAGCTACACTGGCTTCCAGATAACCAATACTGCACCACCAAGCCATGGTATACAGTCAAACTTTCAGTGACCTTCTCAGTTCCTTATTTTGCCTCTTAAGGTTGTATGCCATAATAATGTTTTACACACTTATTCTAGAGTAAGTATAATGGAACCTTTGTCAATTGTGTCTTTAGGTGCTTTCTGTAGTACACATGAAGAAAAATTAATATTACTTAATTTTAATTATGGTCTATACATCTTTGAAAACTACCTGTGCACACATTGCAAAAATAGAAATTAAAATAACCTGAAAAAAAAAAATAAACTGTTTATCAGAATTCTGTTAACAGCTAATTAAAAAAAAAAAAAAAAACCAACCAAAACTGAATTTTGTGTTTTCTTTTGGGTTGTTTTGTTTTGGGTTTGGTTATTGTTGTTGTTTTGCTGGGGTTTTTTTGTTTGTTTTTTTTAAGAACATGTATCTCAAATTTTTTTTTTTTTTGTGCTTTTGTCATTGTGAAACTGGGTTATTAAATTACATTGTTCATAATTTGCCTCATAAAAAGTACTGACTGTAGCTGCCAAATCAATGAGCAGTTTCATTAAGGAGTACATTGTTTCTGTGGTCTGTGTTCTGTGTTTGAAGTCAAAAGACTTTCAGAAGTTGAAGGTTTTTGTCTTTTTGTGTTACTACTTTTTTTCCCAATTCTGTTTATATTAAGGAAACATCTGTCCCACTCATGTCCTGCCATGATGCAGTTTGTATCATGTGTGGGGCTTGTGATGACAGCATTTGAGAGAAGACATGCTTAATGAAGTTTTTTGAAGATGTCGTTTATGTGAGCAGTTTGGCATGTTACACAGCCAAATTGTAAGGCAGGCTGCACAGTGAAATAGGGTATTAGCATGGGAAATGTAGATGCATTTCAAGGCAGGCAAGGATGCAGTAGAGTGATCCTGACAAACGCTTTCAATTCTTTACTGTAACTCATCTGTAGTGAAGTTTGTAGCAGGATTAATTTTAGAGCCATTTACTCCTATTTCATATACACAGCGATTACAGATTCACAGAATCTATTTGGTTTGAAGACACTTTCCAGATCATCCAGTCCAACCTCTGAGGTCATGGAAAAACTGGCTGGTCAGGACTTGGATGAACATACACTCTGCTGGATAAAATGCTGGCTGAACTGTTGGGACCAAAGAGTGGTGGTTAATGGAATTAAATCCAGTTGGCAGTTGGTCATAAGTTGTATTCCTCAGGGCTCAGTATTAGGATCACTTCTGTTTAACATCTTTATCAATGATCTTGATGAGGAGTTAGAGTGTACCGTTAGTAAATTTGCAGATGACACCAAGTTAGATGGAAATGTTGACCTTCTTGAATGTAGAGAGGCTCTAGAGAGAGACTCAGACAGATTGGATTAATGGGACAGGGTCAATGGTATGTGCTTCAACAAGGCAAAGCGTTGAGTCTGCCACTTGGACCACAGCAGCCCCATGCAGTGCTACAGGCTTGGGGAAGTGTGCCTGGAATGTTGTCTGGCAAAAAAGGACCTGGGGGATTCTAATTGACAAGCAGCTGAATATGAGCCCACAGAGTGCCCAGGTAGCAAAGAAAGCCAGTGGCCTCCTGGCATCCTGCCTTGTTACAGAAATAGTGTAATCAGCTGGAGTGTTTCTCTGAATCCATCCCATCACCAAAATTCTTGTAGTAAGAGGCCCAAAAGCAAGCACAGTATTCGAGGCATGGCCTTGCCAGGGCTGAGTACAGGGACACAATCACTTCTAGCATGTAAAACATTAACTTTGAGTCAGTTGACATTTCTCATTTCACCTTCTCAAGAAGCAACTTGTTTTTCCTCAGCATTTCTCAAGAACTTTGTGGTTGTTCTTAGCAGCTGACTGAAATGGATGAGAATTTGTGAAAATACCAAGGGATCATAGAATCATAGAATGGTAAGGTTGGAAGGGACTTCAAGGATCATCTAGTTCCAACCCCCTGCCATAGGCAGGGACACCTCCCACTAGTAATGTTAGATGTTAGACGTCAATTTTTGTGTCTGAGAAAAAGTTCAGCAGAAAGTTTAGATTATCTACAGAATAAGTGTGAATTATCTACTTAATTCTAATCTTACATCATTGACAGTATTCAGATCTCTCAGAATAAGCAAACAGACATTGGAGAAAAGCTGCACAGTAACACCTTCTGCAAACCATCATATTTCTGGTATATTGCTAATAGTACACTGGTCATGAAACCTAAAGGCAAAGTTGTTCAAAATATTGGCCAGTAAGTGATAGACTTTTTTTTTTTTCTTTTGACAGTACAACTTCTAGTCACCAAGTATCATGATCTGCCTTTCTACAAAATAATTCTCTTAGTAATCCAAGAACCATTTCAATCTGTGGCCCATTTCACAGTAATGTACATTTTAATACTGCAAGAAATGCAAAACTTCTCTGAGGTCATAAGACATTAAATGTATCAGCTGTGAAGTTTTTTGACTGCTATTAATGTCGAAGCTGTAGATCACAACGCTGATGGCGTATGCTTGAAATAGAAAATTGGGATTTTGAAACAAAATTTTTCCCATTCTGAGATTTTTTAGCACACTCACAACATAATTTTCTATTGATTCCAGTAAACAGTCTGTAATACAGTATTTCTAATACTGTGCTCTCAAATTTCCAAGGCATATGTTATAGATAACAGATTACACAACGTACGTTTTCCAGCCACGTTCAGTATAATGATTAGTAAAAATAAATGATGTTCTCACTACTGTTGGCACTTGTATGGTTTGTTGGAGCAGAGCTAGTAATGAGCCCTAAATTGCAAATGTGATATACATATAAAATGACCATTTTAGCTGATCTTCTGTATGTATTTTCGTTTATCATGACTGAGACTAAGATTGGTAGCTCTTAATAAAACTGTATGTCTGGTTCAGTGATCTGTGGACTTAAAAGTAGACATATTGCATCTGAAACTGACATAAATTGAGGTATTGTATTTGTAATTCTAGACAGCATAGTTATAATGCAGTCCTATTCATATAGTATGGCCTAAACAGACATCTATCTCACAGAATCACAGGATCACAGAATTGTAAGGGTTGCAAGCAGTCCCTGAAGATTGAGTCCAACCCCTCTGCCGGAGCAGGATCAACTTAACCAGATCATATAGGAATGCATCCAGGTAAACTTTTAAAGTCTCCAGAGACAGAGATTCCATCATCTCTCTGGGTGGCTTGTTCCAGTGCTCTGCCTCACTCAAAGTAGAAAAGTTGCTTCTCACATCTGGACAGGACTTCCTATGTTCAATTATATATCCATTATCTCTTGTCCTGTCACTGCAGACTACTAAGGAGAGTCTGCATCCCATCTTCCTGATACCAAATCCTTGGATATTTGCAAACATTAATAAGATTCCCTCTAGGCTTCCTCTTCTCAAAGCTAAACAGACTCAGTTTTCTCAGCCTTTCCTCATACGATGGATGTTTCAGGCTCCTAATCATTTTAGTGCCCCTGCGCTTGACTCTCTCCAGTAGTTCTTTGTCCTTTCTTGAGCTGGGGTGCCCAGAACTGGGCACAGTACTCCAGGTGAGGCCACATGAGTCCAGAAGAGAGGGGAAGAAGAACTTTCATCTATCTACTGGCCATGCTCCTCTTAATGCATCCCACGATGACATTTGCCTTCTTGACTGAGAGAGCACACTCCTGGTTCATAGTCATCCTGTTGCCTGTGAGAACTTCCAGGTCCCTTTCGTCAGAGTTGCTTTCCAACAGCTGTTCTTTCCCAGATGCAGTACTTTACACTTGCCCTTATTGAATTTCATTAGATTTCTCCCCACCCATGTCTCTAGCCTGTTGTGTGTAAGCCACCAGTAGAAATATCACAACTGAGGATCACCGTGTGTATGTATCCTTGCACTAGAATTACCTAACAAGAAAAATGTTGAATTCTAATTCTTTTTGATGTTTTAACAGTTAAAGAGATTGACACGATTTTTTTTCCTCCCTCTAAATATTGCGTATCGAAAGGAACAAAGCATTTTCAAAGTTGTTTTGCACATTTTTCTCCAACACACACTAGTTACAATTCATATTCAACCTTAATTAAGTTCCACATAACCTAATACAGTCAGTATGGATACCCTGAATTTTCATTGATCAAAAGATCTTTGATCAAGGTTGGTTGTTTGATTGCAATACATAACCCAGAATGTCAGTTGGTTTTTTGCAGATTCATTCCTCATAGGCATGACAAAATACACTGAAGATTTTGAACTTAACTCTCACTAGCACCTAAGCCTATACCTTTACTGTGGAGCAATTGGAATACATTTTTGGAGAGTGGTGTTTTCAACTGAAAAAAAATGCCAGACGTTCCTGAAATGTTATGATTACATTTTACCAATTTCCTGACTTTTGGAATGTTACATATTGGCCATTCTAGAAGCTTTTAGATAATTTACAGTAGGAATATATTCCAAAATGCCAAATATAGAGGTTTTAAACTACAAAAGCATGTTTTGACCAATGTTTCAGAGATAATTTTTAACCTCTATTTTTCTGGGGGGAGGGGATAGCTGACATTGATTTGATTGCAGACATTTGATTGTGATGATGTTGTTTTTCAATGGAAAATAAATCTGTTTTCCACACCTGGAAAGATTAAGTCAGTAGAAAAGATGAGATAAATTTACTCAGGATTTTGCTACACTTTCTCACTGGACCATTTCAACTTCTTTTGCTTTGATTGGTGTAGACTTTTTTTGGATAAGGCAATGAAGGAAAATTTTCAATGCAATTCGATTCTTTTTTTATGCCTGACAAAATAATCACAGAATGACAGAACCAACCAGGTTGGAAAAGACCTCTAGGATCATGAAGTCCAACCTGTCACCTAACCCTTCTAATTAACTAAACCATGGTACTAAGTGCCCCATCCAGCCTTCTTTTAAACACCTCCAGGGATGGTGACTCCACCACCTGCCCATGCAGCTTGTTCCAATGGGCACTCACTCTTTCTGTGAAGAATTTCTTCCTAACATCCAGCCTAAATCTGCCCTGGCTAAGTCCTCTTGTTCTGTTACTGGGTTCCTGGGAGAAGAGACCAACCCCTGCCTGGCTACAATCTCCTTTCAGGTAGTTGAAGAGAGCCTTGAGGTCTCCCCTGAGCCTCCTCTTCTCCAGGCTGAACACCCCCAACTCCCTCAGCTGCTCCTTGTAAGGCTGTGCTCCAGGCCCCTCACCAGCCTTGTCCTTCTTGGGATACGTTCAAGCATCTCAACCTCTTTCTTAAGTTGAGGGGCCCAGGAACTCAACACAGGACTCAAGATGTGGCCTAACCAGTGGTGAGTACAGGGGCAGAATGACTTCCCTGGTCCTGCTGTCCAAACTATTCCTGATACAGGCTGGGATGCCTTTGGTCTTCTTGGCCACCTGGGCACACTGCTGGCTCATGCTCAGTCACCTGTTGATCAGTACCCCCAGGTCCCTCTCTGCCTGGCTGCTCTCCAGTCACTCTGTCCCCAGCCTGTAGCACTGCATGGGGCTGTTGTGGCCAAAGTGCAGAACCCAGCACTTGGACATGTTAAAGCCCATGGTGTTGGACTGCACCCATCTGGTCAGTCTATCCAGATCCCTCTGCAGGTCCCTCCTACCCTCCAACAGATCAATACCTGCTCCTGACTTGGTGTCATCTGCAGATTTACTGATGCTGGACTCAATCCCCTCATCCAAATCGTTAATGAAGATATTAAACAGGACTGGGCCCAGCACTGCTCCCTGGGGCACACCACTAGTGACTGGTAGCCCACTGGATGTTGGCATTCACTAACACTCTCTTGGCCCAGCCATCCAGCCAGCTCTTAATCCAGCAAAGAGTGCCCTTGTCCAAGCCATGGGCTGCCAGCTTGGCCAGGCATTGTCAAAGGCCTTGCTGAAGTCCAGGTAGACTACATCCACAGCCTTCCCCACATCCACTAGGTGGGTCACCTGGTCATAAAAACAGATCAGGTTGGTCAAGCAAGACCTGCCCCTCCTAAACCCGTGCTGGCTGGGTCTGGTCCCCTGCCATCCTGTAAGTGCCCTTTGGTTGCATTCAGGATGATCTGTTCTATTATGTTGCTTGACACTGAGGTCAGGCTGACAGGTCTGTAATTTCCTGGTTCCTCCTTCTGACCTTCTTGTGGATGGGCATCACATTGGCAACTTCCAGTCTTCAGGGACCTCTCCAGTGAACCACAACTGCTGATAAATAATGGAGAGCAGCTTGGTAAACTCATCTACCAGCTCTCTAAGCACCCTAGGATGGATCCCATCTGGTCCCATAGACTTGTGAGGATCAAAGAAGCTCAACAAGTCCCTAACTGCTTCCTCTTGGATTACAGCGGGACTGTTCTGCTTCTTGACCCCATCTACTAGCTCAAGAGGCCAGCTGTCCTGAGGACAACCTGCCTTAGTATTGAAAATTAATGCAAAGAAGGTGTTAAGGTGTTACTACCTTCCCCTCCTTGTCCAATAAAGAGTGGAGGTTATCCTTGCCCTCTTTTTGTCATTAATATAGTTATAAAAACATTCCCAGCAGTGGCCAGTCTAAGTTCTAACTGGGCTTTTGCCTCTCTAATTTTCTCCCTACATGACCTGGCAGCATCCTTAAATTTTATTTCCTGAGTTACCTCCCCCTATTTCCAAAGTTGGTATGCCCTCAAACTCTGTACCTCTTCAGTGACCCTAAGCAATCTCCTAGTTGTTAAGCAGTATAATTTGTGTTACACAAAAAGAAAACACTTTTCAATGATGTGAATTAATTTGTTGGGTTTTTTTTTAATTCTAAAGCTAAAAGAGCAAAAACTTCAATCAAAAAAATGTGTCCTTTATTTTGTAATCAAAGTTCTGATTGATGAAAACTTCTCAAAATAGTTTGCCTCAGGAAAAAAAATAGCTGCAAGAGTATAAATACATAAAAGACATTTAAGGAGAATGTCAGTAGTTTTGAAATCAGGAAGAAGCTTAATGGTATAAGGTCAGCAAAGAGGGAATAGGAGTAATAATAAATTTAGGATGCTGCAAATTTCCTAGGTGTTTAGAAACAAAGAAAGACCTATTGAAAGGATCATAGAATGCACTGGGTTGGAAGGGACCGTATAGACATTGCTCTGAGCCTAGTCAAGTCTGATTTTGACTGTCTCTGCGTATGGGACCTCCACCACTTTCCTGGGCAGCTTGTTGGAGTGTTCCATCACTCTCATAATAAGAACTTCTTCCTAATGTTCACTCTAAATTGACCATTTTCTAGTTTAGAATCATTTCCTCTTATCCTACATGCTATTGTAAATAGCTCCTCCCCAACTTTCTTGTAGTTCCCCTTCAGGTACTGGAAGGCCAGTATAAGGTTTCCCCAGAGCCTTCTCTTCTCTAGGCTGAACAACCTCAACTCTCTCATCCTGTCTTTGTAGGACAGGTGTTCCAGCCCTCTGATCATCTCTGTGGCCCTCCTCTGGATCTTCTCCATCTGGTCCATGTCCTTCTTGTGTTGAGGACCCCAGAGCTGGACTCATTACTCCAAGTGAGGGGTCACCAGAGTAGAGTGGCAGAATCACTTCTCTCTGTCTGCTGGCCACGCTTCTTGTGATGCAGTCCAGGATGTGATTTGCCTTCTGGGTTGAAAGTACATATGGTTGACTTAAGTTTTTATTCATCAATACCCTCAAGTTCTTTTCTGCAGTCCTGCTTGCAATCACATCCTCCTCCAGCCTGTATTGATAATGGGGGTTGTCCTGACCCAGGAGCAGGATCTTGCACTTGGCTTTGTGGAAACTCAGGAGGTTCACATAGGCTCACTTCTCCAAATTGTCCAGGTCTCTCTGGATAGTGTCCAGTCCCTCTGGCACATTGGCTACACCACTCAGTTTGCAGCTTGGTGTCATCTGCAAGCTTTGTGAGGGTGCACTGGTTTCCACTGTATATGCCACTGATGATGTTAAACAGCACAGGTTCCCAATACAGACCCCTGATGGACCTCCTGTTCCAGTGTTTCACTACCCTTGTTGTAAAAAAACTTCTTTCTTAGATCCAGTCTAAATCTACCTTCCTTCAGTTTAAAGCCATTACCACTTGTCTTGTCATAACAGGTCCTGGAAAAAAGAATGTTCCTATACTTATTATATCCCACTTTAAGTACTGAAAGGTCACAATAATGTCTCCTTTGGAGCCTTCTCTTCTCCAAGCTGAATATAGGAGAGGTGTTCCATCCTTCTGATTCTTTATGTAGGCTTTGGACACACTGAAATTTTCTGTCTTGTGATAAGGACTCCAGAGCTGGAGACAGTGCTCTGGATGAGGTGGATAGAGTGGTGGAATTGTCTCTCTCAACCTTCTGCCCACACATCTTTTGATGCAACCCAGCATATGGTTGGTCTTCTGGGCTTAGAATGAAAAATCGACAGCTCAACTCCAGCTTTTCATTTACTTGTACCCCAAAGTGCTTCTCTTTCTCTTCAGAGCTGTTCTCTGTCTTCATATCCCAGCCTATATTTACTAGATGTCAACCTGACCCAGGTGCAGGACCTTGCACTTGGCCTTATTGAAAATCATGAGATTCACATGGGCCTACTTTTGGAGCTATCCAGGTGCCTTTGGATGACATTTTACTACTGTACTGAAAGAAAGACCATAAAATCTGCTGGAAGGAGTGACAAAACCACAATCAAATAAAAACTTGATAATGGAGTAGTCTTTCTGAAAGCAGGATGAGGACAAATTCTCCTACAACAGAAATAACAATTTTAAGACTTTCCCAGCATTTTATTACTAGTATATCCTTTTATTTCATGTTCTAGGTTTGATAAAACTTGATTATGGTTTCTATAGCAAGATGCAGCCAAGATGACGTGGTTACAGAACTCTATGTTTTACGTGACCCAGTGTCTCTCCAAAACAAAATAGCCTGCAACAGGATTTCTGAAACTTTTCAAACTTTTCAGCAGGTTTAAAAATATCTCCAAATTTACAGTCTCTTCATCCTTTTGACAGCTTTATTTCATAGAATCATAGAATCATAGTATCACAGAATGGTAAGGTTGGAAAGGACCTCAAGGATCATCTAGTTTCAACACCCTGCAATAGGCAGGGGCACCTCCCATTAGCACAGGTCACTCAAGGCCTCATCCAACCTGGCCTTGAACACCTCCAGGGAGGGAGCAGCCACAACCTTCCTGGGCAACCTGTTCCTGTGTCTCACCAATTTACTGGACCAATTGCCCTAGCTGAAATATTAATATATGTGGCCAGGAGGAGTAGGGAGGTCATTCTCCCCCTGTACTCTGCACTGGTTAGGCCACACCTTGAGTACTGTGGCCAGTTCTGGGCACCTCAATTTAAGAAGGACATTGAGGGGCTTGAGCGTGTCCAGAGAAGGGCAACGAGGCTGGGGAGAGACCTCGAGCACAGCCCTATGAAGAGAGGCTGAGGGAGCTGGGATTGTTTAGCCTGGAGAAGAGGAGGCTCAGGGGGGACCTTATTGCTGTCTTCAACTACCTGAAGGGTGGTNAAGATCTCTTCCAACCTTGGTAATACTGTGATACTGTGATA